>WBMV01007696.1:128845-159134 GCA_013396655.1 Campylorhamphus procurvoides | reverse complement strand
CTGCTCTGGCAAGCAAAATAGAGGGAATGCAAGGGATTGCGAAATGTGGCTTAAAGGTTCCAGAAACTTTGCCTGAATGCAACATGACAGGACTCAGAAGCCATATCCTCAAAGTTTGATCTTACTGCAACTTCTGTGAAGAGCCATGAGGTGAAGTTTTTGGATTCTTGTCCCCTGTTAAGGCTAGATGGACATGGAAAAAAGAAGTAGAGAAGTTTTCTGATTTTAAAAATTATCAATGCACCGCTAGGGAAAATTTCAGAGTAAATTAGTCTTTTAGTTAAAGGGGTTTTTGCCTGGGTAATGTTACCACCACCACGGCCCACACCCTCCCTTCCATTCCTGCCCCCTCCCCCATCCCCCCAAGTAGCTATAGCTCAAATTGATATCAACATGTCACTTCGGGCTCCATCTGTAGTAAATGAAAGAAAAAAAAATTGAAAAAATCAACTCCTTATCAAAGGAACAATATTTCTTATACCCTACCCCAAACAGAGCTGATATTTAAAGGAAAAAAAATGCCAAAGAAGAAAAACTCCAGCATTATTAAGGAAATATGCTATCCTAGTGATACTGAGATACAGTATTACACCAGGCTTAAATGCAACAAGAAAACATAGCTGTATGAAATACTGCAAATATCTGTCCAGAAACATACATGGCATGGGAAACAAGCGTGAGGAACTAAAGCTCCATAGTGACAGAACCGTGACATTGTTGACTTAAGGACAGCAAGTATGACTGTGGTGCTGCAACGAATGGAAAGGAATCCAGGAATAGCTGGATGTGGTCCAGGTATAATTTTTGCCCTCTGCATCAATAACTTGTTTTTCATAGATATTAATGTTCATATAGAGCAACAGGTGGGGCTCCAGAGAACATGCATACCACTTCCCTTTGGCTTCAGCCTAGAGCTGCATTAATCAGCAAAGCAGTCTGATCCAGACTGAAAAGCTGTTTTAAGGAGCAGGTGCATCATAAGGATGTGCTGTCATTATCCTGAGTGTCTACATTCCTATCTAAAGGGTGAGTTGTAACAACCAAAAATTTGCCAGGAGAGTACTTTGGAAAACCTGTAAAAGAATTTGTGAGATAATGTCTCCAAGTTCCTCTTGCAACAGCCCTTGCACTGCTGGGGTATTGGTTCTGGTATACTGTACAGGAAAATATAAGGGAAACTGCAATATTGAAGAGAAGCTTCATGTAGTTAAATTCCTCATCACCATGTAGGAATTCTTACAATGGAAGGAGTTTGGAGAGATGGCAAGTTCTGCAGAGCAGTTTACCTATGACTTTCATGCTAAGATCCCAGCCATTCTTTTCATCTGATTTTTCACTTGTGTTCAATCATCCAGGCATGTGTAAGGGCTAGACATCTTGCTCTTGTGAAGATAAATTAAGAGGAGATTCAGAACAAAGTGGGAGTGCTGTACTACCTAATAGATGAATTTTCTGTGCTGAAATCTATGAGTGAAGGCACTCAACCTTATCCATTCTTTGTCTCTGCTGCTCAGGAGGAGGGTAATCATCTGGACAAAGGAGGGGGAAGTTGTGCTTGGAGTGGAATCTTATTTTCCTAAAAGAATATTAGATCTGAAGAGGGCAATTTAAGACACACAGAGGAGTCTAAACTTTAGTAAACAATCATATTTATATAGAATCTGGCTGTGAAAATATTGCAGGGTATAAAAATCCCTAGAACAATAAATCTTCTTGTTCTTTCTGATGGAGATAGATTCTAAGGTCATCAGCTATAAGGATCAGATGAGTCTCACATGAATGCTTTGGCCCAGAGCTGCAATGGTAATAAACAGAATTTTTATTACATTTCTAAGTGCTTCATGACATGTGTTAAATTACTGTAGGCTTCACAAACTGCAGCTCAGAAGTGTTGTACAATTGGATAGTTCAAATTTGCTCCCTTTGTTCCATTTTAACACAGTGGCTCAGCTTCTCTTGCAGAGGAATAAAATGCCTTTTGTTTCTTTTTATTATGTGATCAGAACTGTTTGACTTTGCATTATTATGGCAAACGTCCTAAGGATTTTTCATGTTCTCATAGAGTGAAGTACTTTCTCAATTATATTTTTTAGCTGTGATAGACCCTTCCATTTCGTGTCAGTTAGTCTGTCATTACTCTAAGTTTGCAGCTAAAGTACAGGGAGTAGCAGCCCTTCTCAAGCTGCAATAGCTACACACGTCTGAGCTTCCTATCAGTCAGGGTGGTGACACACACACACCTCTTCATGGCCATTCTGTCCAGGCTTGATCAAGTCTTAGTGTACCAAGCAACACATCTACATCTACAATATATCCCTGTCCTAAATAAATTCTTAGTTCAACAGAAACTGCAATAAGCTCAGAAATAGTAATCCCAAGACCCTTATCTATTTAGTTGGTAATTTAGATTAAATTTTATTAAAATCAGTGAGTCTGTCTTTCACAGCACCTCATTATCTGGGGTATGCTTCAAAGCTTAGTGATTAGGGTATTTGAATTGATGTTGAGTCAGAATGTTAACTCCATTTCTGTTTGGGCATGTTCACTCCATTTCAAAAATCAAGACTGAAAAAAAATGTTATGATTCATTGTGAATCAGAGCTTCCACCTCTCAGTCAAGCCTCTTGAGAAAAAGATGCAAAACAATAAGTATTGTGGACAAATTCAGTACAAAACAGAAGTAAATTTGCTTTGGGATTTTTATTTTATCACTGCAGGAGTAGCTAAGGACATATTTAAGTATCTGCTTTTATTGAAACAGGTATGTCCAAGCTTACTCAACAGAACTGATTGCCTAGTCTTCAGCTTATGCTTCAGTTTTATTAAGTACTTGGAATGAGGAATAATAATAAAAATTAAGACAAATTTAAAAAATCCTGTATTTTTGCATGTAAAGTCAGATGTCTCAAGGTTAAAGCAATAATATTCCATAGTAAACATTCTACTAGTAAAAGGAGAAGAAACTTTAAATTTAAATATAGCCAGTCAGGGCCACTCTCTGAAATGCTGAGAAATCTTATTTTTTTGTTTTTATTCATTTATTCATAAACATCTACCTCGACGCCTTTGTAGAATCCAAAACCAAAATCTGACTTTGAGGTACATGGTGTTTTATTCTAGTTAAGCTGTTTTTGTATGACAAAGAGGTGAATACTGTCTTTCCTAGTTTCTTCTTTTAAGAATTTTGAAAGCGATTGCAGAGTAAACAACCTCTATAATTTTTATTCAGAATACCAACTCAATAACTAAAGATTAACAGTTTAGGTAAATTAGAAAAAAAAAAAAAAGCCTTCGCAAATTGTTAATGAAGTAAGC
The DNA here is from genome assembly GCA_013396655.1 of Campylorhamphus procurvoides. NCBI lineage: Eukaryota > Metazoa > Chordata > Aves > Passeriformes > Dendrocolaptidae > Campylorhamphus > Campylorhamphus procurvoides. Next base: position 155,819 of record WBMV01007696.1, on the reverse strand, counting down.
ATACTAAGGGGAATCTTTTCATCTTTAGTACATGTTAAAAAGGAGAAATCCTGGAAAGTTACTGAAAAATATGATGAGAATTTAAAGTAAAATAGTTGTCTTTACTAGCTGTTTAAATCTCCCTTTATTTTTTCTGGAAGCAAGCTTTTAAGCTTCACTGGTATCATAGTGGAGCAGTTAATTTGGTGTTATTTATATCTGAAAATCTGTAATGTTATTTTTCATTTCATTCTGACAGTATTGCAGAAATGATTTGGGGGTTATTTTTAGTTGTCAGTAGAGAAATCTTCTAGGTGAAAAGTATAAAATTCTACCATGTAATTTATCTTCTACTTACATTACTTTCCTTATTTTTCAAATTTTATCCTTGTTTAGTAATTTCTTATGTTTGAGCTAAATTATTAGTTAATATTAGATTAATTCGTTCTGTGTGTGTACATTTTTCTTTCAGGAATAAAAAAAGCAGGACATTTTTATGTGGTTGCCATTCCATGTTCTTTGTCTTAGCATTTAAGTTTTACTTTAAGGTTAGGGCTCAACTTATAGAGCTGCCATAGTTTTTTCTGAGAATCACAATAGCTTCAAGGATGCTTCTGTGATAGTGTCCTTGACTAAATTTATTTTTTTTTTGGTCAAGTATTGTCTCATATATTGGCCTTTTGACAGATGGTTTCACTTCCACAGTGGTTTTTCCTTGTAGCCATATTTTGGTCATGGCTCATATTGTTTCAGCCATTTATTTCTTTTAAAGAGTTCAATATCTCTTTACATTTATTCTAAGAAGCAGCTATTAAGCCTACCAGCTTCAAAGAGATTTAGCCCACCTATCAGCACAAGGGGGCTTCATAACTACAGAATTATGTTTCATTAGTCCTATCCATCAAAACATGATTGCCTGCAACATGGGGAAGTTAAGTCACTGGACATATCAAGTTCTAAGGTCATGCAAATAGATTCTACTCCCAGAGCTTGTCAAGTGCATCCAGCTGGAACACCCAAGGGTCAGGGAGGATACTACACCTATTATACACTGGAAAGAAATATCTGCTGTTGTGGGGAGAAAGAACATGTATTTGTGAAAACAGAACACTTATTTTGTGAAAGAAGGAGAAGCAAATTGCAAAGAAGTCTAAACACATTGGATTTTGAACCAAGGTAAAAGTGTTTGGTCTATAGGTCAAACAGCCAGAAGCAGAAATTTTCTTATTTGCGATAAAATTCAGTCCCATATTCTAAGTAAAAATTGTATGAGTTTTTTCCTTGTGATGCTCAATAGCTTCTGTATTATATGGGTTCCATGACAATTTTTTAAGCCTGAGACAGATTAATCTTATCATCTGTATGAGACCATTCATTTTAATAGGAAGATTGGAAATTTAGTCATAAAAGAACCCTCACAGCTTTTTATTGTCCATGTTAAAAAAAAAAAAAAGTCCACCAGTAACTAAATGCAAAGAGATTCAAGATATTTCAAGCCATAAATGCCACAAAACCACTGCCAAACTGAATTTTCAAAGGCAGGCCATTAAATTGTTCTCTTGCATTCTTTTAGATGTAATTTTAACTCAGAAACAATATCCACAGGTACATAAGAGGATGAAGTGTGAAATGAATCAAACCAGAATTGCACTCCTTTTACTGAAAAGGTTCAGGAAGAGGTGTTGCTATGTAATTTTTTGCCAACTTCACATGCATTCATGCACCTTCCAGAGAAATAAGAGCATTTCTAGCTGCCTGCCATGGCCAAACAGTTTATGATAAGTAGATGCACCATATTACTCATTAGACCTTAAAGGCAGATGGAGTCCATATTTGCAGGATATTTTTGGTCAATTTGTTTTCAGTCTTGTAGTTGATGTGATTGGAAACAACACGGAAACGGAGGATAGGTGCTTGTTTATAATTCTAACTGTATTGGCAGAAAGATGTTCAATTAATCTTACACAGACAGAATCAATCCTCCACAAAACAAGACACTTCTATAACACCAGGTGTACAATAGTAAGAATTATGGAAGGAATTGCTCTGAAAGGCCAACACCCAGTTTCTGAGTCTCACAAATATGGAGAGTTCTATGCTCAGACTCAGCACCACAACTAAAAAATGAATTAACACAAAAATATTTAATTCCCCAAAGCTGTCAATCTAAACTGTATAGTTCAGTCTGGTACTGTGTCTGACTTTACTGATAGCATGATTGATTTTTGATTTTCTTCATCCTAATTGTTAGAAGAGTTTTACTTCTTAAAGGAAACCTAGACAGGCACTTAAATGTCTCCTTGAACAGTTACACCTTTAACTGATGTGATGACTGAAGTTTTTTCCTCATTTTCTTTCAGTAAGTGTTCAAAGTTGGCTATTCAATCATCCCACTAACATGACTTTGTCAGGAGCATGTAGCTTACGTTCTACTAAGCAATGTATTTTTAATGGTATTAAATATCTTTCTGCAGACTTAATTTTCTCACCTTACTTACATACTTAGGTTTTTAGGGCCCACTAAGGCACAGTAGTCTTGAAATAGTTGGTGATATCTGTGCAAGTAAACAAGAATTGTTCACAATGGAAAAAATAAAAGCTTCTATTTAGATAGCAATTGCTGATTCTTTTAAATATAGTGAGTTCAGGAACAAACCCCAGGAATTACTTTTTCTCCATCCAGGAAGCACTGATATACAAAGTTTTAGTTCCAAATATGTGTGTGGGATTTTCAGGGCTATATTTCAGAAAGACTATAACATTGCATAATAATAATAAAAATGTTCAAATCTGGACACTTTGGCATACAACCCCAAATATGAAATGAATCCAGGCATTTTTATATGAAAATCTGGACTTACAAATTTGAATGATCCCCTGGTAAAGATCTAAGAAAAAATTCAATATGTTTATGAAACATTAGTGATAGAGCAGTCTTTGATGGTTTGTATATTCTGATCTCTTTGAATATGATAATTTTTCATTTTAAGTCTTGTTTCTGAAATGGAACCAAATTATTCCAAGAAGCATGCCAGAATCTCTTCCCGTAGGATGTTTGTGAGTAGGTTTTCTGAAGGAACAGGGTAATTATGCTCTATTTATTATTTTTACTGTTTATGATGCTATTTGTGGGTGGGTGTGAGTGGAATAGCTTCATGTGATAATGCCTGTATTTTTTTTATGTATGCAGCTTGTTGCTGTAGCAAGACATCTCCCTGTTATAAAAGGATATTAAAGTTATAATCTGCTAGCCAACATTAAATACCTGTACCTCCCAGCAGCTGAATTTGTTAAGGAAGTTGATACCCCTCTAGGTCTCTGGTGAGGGCATATGCTGCACCATGAGACACTGATTATCTCCAGGCATAGCTGTGCAAACAAAGGCTTTGACAAGGATTTGCTTCTCTGACTAGGAGAATACTGAATTCAACAGTTATTTTCTGTTACATATTGAAAAACCTGTTGTTGCTGAACACTGGGAAAAAGCTGTAAAAAAGATGTCTGGGTTCTTGCAGAGGTCCACAGTCCTAGTGAGGTGATGGGATAATGACATTATTTTAATTTGCTAGCCAAAACAAACTTTTCTCTTCCGAAATCAACAACAGCAACAACAACAACAAAGGCAATTTCAAATAAATGTGAATGTCCTTTTTTCTGGGGCTTGTCCTCATCCCTTTATGACAGCTTTGACTGGTGTAGGCAAAATCCCAGGAAGTCCAGGTTTTCCCATTCCAGGCTGAACACAGAAGAGCCACTCACTAGGACCTCAGACTTTTGCTCTGCTCCCCTCTGCTTTGCCCTATTCCGCTGTGTGCCCCTCCTCTTTTTCACTGAATCCTGATTTTTTTTCATTTCATTGAACTTCAATGATCCTTTCATATTCCATCTACTAAATGATCCCCGATTACATGACCACTTTCTGTCAAGTCCCAGGATAAGTAAAAAGAAAGCAAAATACACCCATGCTCTTCTTAAAGACTACACTGATATTATTGGTGAATTAAATATACTATTTTATGTATTTATGCTACTTCTGTTAATTAAAATGGTAGCACATCTTTCCCTGGGAAGTCTACAATCTGTGCATTTTCCCCCCTAAATTTGAAGTTAAATTAAGCTGAAAGAAAACAGATGAACAACTGTCTGTAATAATAGGTTTGTAAGTGTTTTAGTAGATACACCAACAGTTTTTGGTATACAGATATGAAAATGGGACATATGGCAATGGTGAAGAGCAATTATGACATTTTTTGAACACACTAATAACACATACTGGTAATCACAATCTCTTTAAGACTTCATCTATTTGAAGCTCTTTATTTTCAAGTTGTTTTTCTACAATTACGTCCTAGCAATGATGCAATATATTACCATATGAAGTGTGACTACTATTGTACCTCTTAAATGTCTATCAGAGACAATGCTGTAATAATATAAATTACCTCAGGGTTGAAAGCATATTTTGCAATGACTCTGTCTAGCTGTCAAAATCTTTATTGCTACAATAAAAATGATGGAATTATATTTGCAAGACCATGGACCTTATGAAGCCTTTGTAGTCTGTGAAACAATTTTTCTGCATCAAATATTCATTTTATAGTCAGTTCTTACCTCATTATCTGCCAATACTATCCTTTTAAAGCTAACCATGTTAGATCTTCAGTTCTCCCTTATATTTTACATTTCTGTACATCTTGAATAAAAATATGGCAGGAAAGTATTATATGTGAATCAGATTCATGTGTACTTGCTAGTATTCTCACCAGACTGTGCATTTTTTCTTGTAATGATTTCTCTTTGTGGCTGCCAGATAAAAGCTCAATCACAGTTCAGAAAAGATAGGTGAGAGCGATAGGCTGGGTTGCCTGCACATGAATTGTCTCCAGTCTTGACTCTGGGAAAACTAGACTGATTGTAAGCAGAAAACAACCTTGTCCTTGACAGTATGACACACTGACTGAAGACGTTATCATATTATCCAAGCTGATTAATTTGAAATATTATGTACAGCATCATATGTTTTCTGGCTCTTATATCCTTTCAAAAACCATTTTCTTCACTGTGATCACAAAACAGAAAAAAAAAGAAAAAGAAAATATTCTTCTTTATAAATTTATACATATCTCTCTTAAAGAGATAAACATGGTATGAGATTAATTGATGTTATTACAATTAGAATCTGTAATAATGATCACTTATGTCAGTGATAATTATTAATTGCAATTGGTTGCATGCATCTTAGGCAGAGGTCCCTGCAAACAGATGAACTTCTTGCTGGATTGTACACTGATTTAAAGAACTGACAATTTAAATACATGACAGGCAATATCTTTTTCACTTACAAAGGTTTTTTCAGTGTCCTGAGGATTAATGAGTTGGTACTTCTGTGTCAAGAAAGCTTCTTCATTAATTTTGTATGAACCTTTGATATACCTGTGCCCAAATAGAGGTAGCCTTACTTCATGGAAAAGGCTATTGGTTTGGTAAATATTATCAAATGGTGTAAGAAATCCCTTTGCCAGCAAGCTATAAAATCTTTTCTATTTCTTACCGTGACCCTGTGAGGAAGAAATATCTAGTTTTCCAGGGTACCAGTTCTCTTGCTACTCCACGGGTACAGAACTCTGCTTCAACAGAACACTCCACTTTACCATGGCAAACCACACATGATGCTAGGGAGGGGAAATAGCACTTTTTTTTTTTTGTCATTCAAGAATGTTTTAGGAAAAGGTAAAGTGAGGAAAGAAAAATATTTTTGATGGTAATTTATATGGTTTCTGTGTGATATTAAAACTACTTTGAGAGTTAAAAAATACCAAAACCAAACAGCAAAACCCACCTTATAAATAAAACTCGATCTGAAGTAAGACTCTAGCATGTAAAAAATATAGTGCTGCTAAAAGTACAAATGAAAGAGCATTATTGGTGCTCTGGCAACTTTACATATATCTACTGCCTTTAAAAATTTCAAAATGTTTTCAAAATGATTTTTCTGTAAAATGTTTTCAGGTAGGAGAACACAAAAGTAATTCAATAGATCACACAATCATTGTAAAAAAAGTTTTAAAATCCTAGAGTGAAATGCATTATCAATTTTCCTGAGTTCTTTTGTAAGTGCTTCAGGGAATGATTGGAAAAAAATTGTCTAGAATAATAGGATACAAGAAGTTATGTCCCCTGGGAAGGAAGAGAAGGTAAAGAACACACACTTTCTTTTCTTTTTTAGAAAAAAGAATCACTGTTAAAATATATATAAAAATTTTAAGTTACAATGATCAATATTAAATTATTAATATTAATTATTTTTATTAATATAAATACTAAAGAATGTTAATTTTAATATTTTTAATATTAATATATTAACTTACTTTATTTAACTAAATCCTGTAACATTTGAAATATATTATTATTTGTGTTTATTGTATTAAAGTAGACAAATCAAAATGATGTTTATTTGTGAAAGTCTCTGTATAGGAATCATTAAAGAAAAATCATGGTCATTATAGTTTCCTGTAACTGAAAAAAACCTGGCCCTGTTACACCTTTATTTAAGGACAGTAAGAACAAAATCTAAAAATATGTGTATGTCAGAAATGAAAGCATTTCTAGCAACAGTTGAAACCAAAATTCTAGTGAGTATTGAAAAGGAAGCTGATTAGTCTCTGAATGAGAATACTGGCCATATTCAGTGACAGTAGTAGGTGCTTGGATTCAATATCTTCAGAAAATTCTCTTTTCCTAACAGGCAATGTAAAAGTTCTTAGCTAATTAGAAAACATGTAGCTGATTTTGTTGTTCTGGCAGTACAAATACAGAGCTATTCTTAACATTTCTTCAAGAAAACCTGTATAAATCAAAAGCTCTGTACTTCTCTCTGTATATCTCTGGTATTTGTAACCCTAAGCCAACATTTCTGCATTTTTGAGGAATAATAAATAAACAAATGACACATAGTGTGAAGAAGTCTTATCCAGGTATGAAGATTGCAAGAATAGAAAATGCAGGAATTACATTTGCAAGAATAGAAAATAAACCTTTTTTGTCCAAAAACCATTCTGTATATATCTTGACAAAAGTATTTTTTTCTGAATTCCCACTCCATCTGTATGGATTTTGTCTTTGTTCCCTTAAAATTTTCTCCCTCAAATTACTATATTTGTAATCTTAAGTCATTGAAAACAGCTACTATTTATGTCATATAGACCTATATCTGTGTTTATGATTAATAATAGTGGATAATCATGAGAATTTTAAATTCAAATGTGTTCATGTTTCCTTATAAGTGTTGTAAATATCACAGATAGAGAAGGTGAGAATCTATTCTAGTGTGATAGCAAGGAAAGAAACAAACACAGTAGTGAAGGCTAGAACTTATAGAACTATAGCATGCAATACTTGAGTACTTTGTGAAAAGCTCTTGATATCTTTGCTGAAGAATAACTGGATTGTTGTCAGCTGAGTGAAAGACTTGTCCATTTATCATAAGAGGTTTGAACAATAGCTAATGAAATTACTGGTAATATAAAGAGTAGGCAGATTCTTTAGGGGCTAAAGCCTATATCAGCTGCACATCTTAATGACTTGGTTAACCAAGAAAGCAGAGAGTGATCCTGCAACACAGGCTGTCACAAGCTACTGCAGAACCACGTCATTTTTGCATCTAGTATGGAGGAAAATTAAGCTATTGCTTTGTAGGATTCAACTGCAGAAAATAACGGTGATGCCATGACACCTTAAAGCATTGTGCAGGCAAAAATGGCAGCATATAGTTTAAATAGTTAAATAAAAACATCCATGCGGGTGATTTAGATGGAAGTGACCCTAAGACAAGCATGGGAAAACTACTTTTGACTAAATATATCAGAGAGCTGCAACATTGTCACAAAGCCTCTGCAAAAGTACTATGCTTTTCCCAGAAATTCTACAACAGAAAACACTCACTGACTATATAGTTGAATGTCAGGCATGATTTCATAATATATACAGTTCAAGGCCAAAATAGGGAAAAATTAAGGGGTAGAGAAAGTATACAACTATCTGAAAGATGTAACTACTGTCCCTTGAGAACTGGAGATCTGTGGATTCGTCAGTTTGCAAATGAAATGTAGGGTCCCCTGAGAATATTGTAGTGATCTAAATACTGGTGGGGCTGCTATCTACATAGCAATAGTAAGCCCTTATAGAATCACAGAATCAATTAGGTTGGAAAAGGCCTTGGAGATCGAGTCCAACCTATGACCAAACCCCACCATGTCAATTAGACCATAGCACTGAGTGCTGCATTCAGTCTTTCCTTAAATACCTCCAGGGATGGTGATTTCACCACCTGCCTGCACAGTCCAATCCAATGTTTAATCACCCTTTCTGTGAAGAAATTCCTCCTAATGTCTATTCTCAGTGCCTTTTTTACAAAAACCCTCTCTCTTTCAAAACATTCAATCTGAGAAGAGCAACCAACTCTCAAGTTTGGTCTTGCATTTCCGCATAGGGTTTTGCTGCCTCCAAGACAAAACATTTCTAAGCAGCTATTCATTGACTGGTTGGAAGGAATATTTTTGCTATCTCTGTTGTCTTTGGGTGACTGTACATAAGGCACACTCAATCTTCTTACCTTTATGGACAGATCTAGACATGTGTTGGAGTTTTACTTGTCTTGAGAAACAGATTACTCGATACATTCTATAGGCAAAGTTTGAGCAGGTTAGTAAGCAGCTTGGAGAGCTATGGACATTTGGTTTAAGTCCATGCTGATACAGACAAAAGATTAATGTACAGACAGATTTTATTCCATCACTAAAAGCAGTCAGTATCTGACTTTACATCTGACTGTAATATTTAGCTCCACCTTGTCATTTAGAAAATCTCTCAAATACAAAGGTTCCAGTGAGAATGACCTCTCTTGCTTTCCTGCTTATGGAAGAAAAAATATGACAGTTCTGGAGGAAAGCAGATTGCCTTACCACATGCTGTTTGATATCATAGAATCATTTGGGTTGGAGATGAGGTCTAAGATCATGAAGTCCAACCGTTAACCCAGCACTGACAAGTCCACCACTAAGCCATGTCCTTAAGAGCCATAACTATATGTCTTTTAAATACCTCCAGAGAGGGTGCTTCCACCACTTCTCTGTTCTGGCGCTTGATTACCCTTCCAGTGAAGAATTTTTTCCTAATATCCCATTTAATCTCTCCTGTAGCAATTTGAGGCCATTTCCTCTAGTCCTGTCACTGGTTAGTCAGAATCATCAATCCAGACTAGGGGCTCATAGAAGAAGGTCTTTGTGAGGGCCTATGCTCAGACAAGTATTCAGCACCAATATTTGAGGAGGGATTTAAGATTAAAGTATATATAAAGCATGAAATTGCTATTTTATCTGGAATGTAGATAATCATATGCTTATGTCTTCACTTTCTGAGAACACAGAATCTGTAAAATCCAGGAACATCTGGTTTCCTGCAATCTGCATATCCTCAGCCATCTAAGCTATTGATTTTGACGACAGTGCTCACTGTAGGACACTCACTGATCTGAAGGAGGATTTCTTCAGTGCTGTGGATAGAAAACATGCACACCAGACTGTTGTCATTTTATCTATTGTCTTCAATAAAATTATCACATGTTGTAGCAGATGGAGACTGTTTAGAAATTAATTCATCATTTCTTTGTTCATCAATTTCGTACTTACTCCTTGCCAAAATCTTTGCTGTTTCCTAAGATTTGATCGGAAGGTTGTCTGACACTAAATTTTTGTGCATCAGGGCTGAGATACTTTCCAGGCATATTAATGCACATGTAAGAAAAAATTCTTATAAGGAGATTTATGAGAATTTATAAAAAAAAATAAAAGTACATTTCATATAATGAAATTAAGTTTTAGTTTGTATGTGATGATGGTCCTGCATGTGGCATTCTGACTTTAGAGTCTCTTCGGAGTATTTGTTTTCCATTTTAAATGTAAATTATAGAACTTGCCTACTTGTTTGCATTCTGCATACTGAAGTGTCTTTTCTGATTTTTTGGTTGTCTAAAGTTGTTAGGGATGTCATCAAAAAAAAAGAAAAAGAAGAAAAAGAAAAGAAAAGGAAAAGAAAAAGAAAAAGAAAGAAAAAGAAAAAGAAAGAAAAAGAAAAAGAGAAAAAAAAAGAAAGAAAAGGGAAATGTAACTACTTAGAACTGCCCAGGAACACAACTGCTGATCTTATATGGACCAACAAGCACAACACAGTGCTTGCTTTTGTACCTCCAGCTCAAAGCCTTGATAATTAGTTCTGAAGCTGAACATAATCCAATGATCCCAGGACCTCAGACACTATTTCCTTCTGTTGACACATTGTGACTGTCAGGATTAAAAATAATTCTTTAACTAAATTTCTGTTGCTGAACAGGAAACAAAAATATAAATGAAATCTAAATATTTGGCACAGGCAAATTAGGAAGTTAATCTTTTCTTTCCCTTTCAAACCAGATTTTTTCAAACTGATATAAGATATTCTTTAAGTGGTGTAAGTTGCTGTATTTTTGGAAAATGTGTTTTCTCCTCTTACTTTTAGAAAAATATGTGTGATCAAATTCTCATTTTAAATCAAAGTTCTTAAAAATAATGAATGATAAATAGATACATTTTAGTTAGATTATATGTCTCATTTCAGTAGACTTCATTCTCTAGACTTCTTATTAGAGCCCCTTTTTAAAATGAAAGAATGTCCCTAAATACAGTGTCAAAGGAACCACAGAGTGGTTTGCAATTCTGCATCTGAGTATTTTCTTTGTCATCCTACATCTCTGAATTTGGTTTCAAATATTTTGCACATTTTAGGAAAAAGTTTGGCTTTCCGCTATTCATGAAGAAAACAAAAGAGTGAAATGTAGGTGGATGCAGTGTTCCCTAATAATTAAAATAAATTATTTTTTGTGCTAGAAATATATGATAAATAATAATATTTGAGAAAATTATTTTATAAACCTCAAGCTAATTCATGGCAGGCATTCATATATTTTTGTATGCCTCATTTTCATTGGTTATACAAATAAAACAAATATAAGTTAAAAAGCGAAGTCACTATATGTTTTTAATTTGACACTGTCTTCCATTTTCATAATATAGACATAATATCTTTGAAAACATTCCACTCTATTCTGTTCAGTTTCTTGAATTATATAAAAATAAATGTCAACATGTCCTTCATGTTCTAATTAGGTGTTCTAATCATCAAAAATGTACTCGTGGACCATAAAGTTCATTAGTAGAGAGTTAATCAAGCAGTTCTAGGGAAGAAAATAAAATATTTTATTCCTCCTCTTTACTCCCTTTTCAGGTTTTGAATGCTTATTGATTAAGGTGTTGTATTTACTGGCCTGAGGGAAAATCCATCTTTTTGTCTTCACAGCTCTATCAATTTTTCCATATAGTTTTGGGTAGGACCTAAATCTAGGAAATCTCCTTAAACTGGAGTAGTCTCTTCTCAAACAGATTATTCATGTGCCTAAAATTCAGCACTATAACAGGTGTCAGTTGCAAAAATCTGAGGATATCAGGCATGGAATTGGAGAGACAGTTTAATTGCAAAATCCCTTCGACAGGAATTTGGGTTTGATCAGAGTAGCTGCACACTCCTCAATGAGAGCAGCAATATTAACAACAGTTTCACTGACCACCCTGCTACCAACATCATCTCCACAGACATATATAACAATTAGAAAAACATTAAAGGAAACTGTGAAAGAACTAAGTACACATTGTAAAACCAACTAACCCTAGGATTTTCTGTTACACCTTTTCTTTATCATTATTTACCGCAGATCTTGCAGGAATTTGGTAAGAAATTTGAAAGGGAGCCAAAGGTCATTTAATTCAAATAATGATTTGATTTTTTATGCACCCACTTTTTGACTGATCTAATATAATGAACATCTAATGCATATTAGGGATTCACATCTGTGATCGATTTGACCAATAAGGTTTATATAGGTAGAGAAGGCATTGAAGCCTCTGAGATGTCCTATCCTCTACTTTGTTTCATATTCTGTACCAAAACACTTAACTTTGAATTCACAGGGTGTCAGACCCAACCCAGTGTACAGAGACTTTCTAATTCAGGTTATTTCCTAGAAATCACAAGCCATAATTAGCACAGTGCAAGTATCTTAACTTTGCAAAGTATTTCCACCTCTTCTCGGCGTCTTGTGTGAAGAGCTTTTTTTTTCACTTTAATGAAAAAATTAAAGAGAATTTTTGTTGAAAATTGCCTTTGGAGAACATTTGAAACATGTTCCCATAGTCAAAACCTAAAAATGTATTTGCTGTCTATAACAGCTATGGAAACCATCTTGTGAGTTTTGTTATGGGTCTTACTCAAAGTCTTGCTTGATTTTCTGTCTGACTGAGAAATGTTGGAGAGAGACTACATTAACTGACACTGAAGTGAGAGATTAAAAACCTTTATAGATGTTTTTTCCTTTTAGAATACAGGAAAGATAGATTTACCATAAAAGTGTAGTAATATTTAAAAATATTTCATAATATATTTAAAAAAAAAACATTATTTGACCAGCACTTTTTAAGAGTGGTACTGAAAATTTAGCCACACTTGAAGCATGATGATTCCTTTTCTCTTTCTTATTCCTATTTTGCATTCACAAAGCATTATTATTATTAATAATAGTAGTAGTATTAGTATTGTACATCTTTGCAGTACATCTCTGCAGCAACAAGAAAATGCTTGCTTTCTGTCTATTTTTGATTCAGGGTCTATATATCTCTTGTCATATAAATAAGTATAGAACTACAACACATTTGCTTTTGATTGTCACTTCAGTATCCTTTTCACTAGAAAGCTAATCCAGGTTTACCAAGGCACTCTAATTTTGGTTAGGCTGGGCTAACATCAGCATGCCACTAAATACCATGTGAACTGTACTTGCATGTTTTTTCTTAGCTTTCAGAACTTACTACTAAGGTTTCTATTATTTCCAGATGACAGGACATAGTGCTGAAAAGTATGGGACAATATGGTTAAATTAATGGGCTTCCTGCAAACTAAATCATTCTGAATCATTGAATGTGGCTCCTGCATTATCACATTGTTGCTTAAAAGCAAGAAGGGAAGTTATAGTGCTGGAATTTCCTTAAACAGATTATCTGATGAACTGATTCCTGCAGAGGTGAAGAAATGTCATATATTCTTATGCTTGATGTGCATACCTTCTCCAGAAGATCTTCATATCTGTGACAATCACAGGCAGTGAATTTATATTCCCACTGGTTATGTTACCATTATCATAACACGTGTGTAGACATTCTATCTAGACTGACTGTGTTGTTCAACTCTCTTAATTTTAAAGAGTTCTGATATTCTGGAGTAAATTGAAATACAAAATCAGAATACCTTTGGAAAGAGAGGCTTATTGTCTTCATACAGGAAATTAAGACTGGCTGTTATTAATATTCAGATATCAGAGGGATGCAAGAAAAACAGACAGAGTCTTGTTAATTACTAGATCTTAGAAGAGTACCCACACTAAATAGGAGTCTGCAACAGATGTATCAAAAAAGTCTTTAAAATACATTTTTAATTATTTGAATACTTCTTGAGGAATACACCTCTCCTAATTGCGGGTGTTTTCTGTTAGACATGGCATGCAAATCTCGTTTTAAGAGAAATGTAAATATATTCCTGTAATTTTTTGTCTTCTTATATTACTGCTGGTGCTAAATCTGCTGATGTCTTAATACTTTTAAAAGATCATAGAGATGCCAGAGACTATTCATGCTGTGCCTACAGGAACGTTCTATCTATACTTGTATTGATTGAGAAAGCCCTGCATTTGCAGGTTTTTCTTGCTCTTTCATGACTACATTCTTCTGTCTTCAAATATTTTATGGACCCTTGTAGCTAAGTGAAGTTACCTAGCCAGGATGTAGTGCTCAGTGCTTGCAGGTACATTGCAGAATCCCAAATGTAAAACGAAATTGCAAACGGGCGCTGAAGGCATCATCTGCTCAAACCTTCTGACACTAGTTATAGAGTGCCTCCTTATGAGCACTCTCCCTGTGCATATGGTTTATACAGAAGGGATGAAGTATACTGTAGAGCTGGTAGGAAGGAAGTGTGAGAGAGTGGAGCATATGCCAATCCTGTCATGCATTCCTGCATTGCAGCTGGATTCTCACCTTGGAAAGCAGCATGCATTTGCCTTTTAGCCACTGAAGGTGGCTGCAGTAGCTTCTGCGTAGACATCAAATCAAAAGATTGGAGGCATGGAACCACAAAACACCTTTCAGCCCATTAATTTGTCTAAGGCAGAATTATATAGGTCAGTGATGACACACTTATCAAGACTGAAGACACTGTTAGATGAAATTGTGAACTTCCCAGGCAAATTAAATTTAAATGGTTTTACTATTCTTAACTGTCTAAATCCTCTTTATATTACCTCCTTGTCTACTTACAATGAGCACAGAATACTCTGCCACTCCCTACAGCAATGCTTGCAAACAGTAATTTACTGTTACTGCCTATCTGGTATTTCCCACTTGCAGAAATATCTTACACTTGTCATTATTAAATACCTTGGTTTTCTTTTGGAGGACACCTCCACTTTGTCTTGATTGTTGTGAGTCCTATGAATATCCTGAGCTGTCTTCCCACCTCTGTACAATCTACACATTTAATAAACCTGTACCTCATAACTAATGAGACCACTGACTCAGGACAGACACCAACAGAATTTCATGAATTGCATGCTTTTACTTTGACACAGGGCTCATTGTAACTGCTTTCAGAATTTAATACAACCATCTTTGTATCTTGCTGATATTTTCATTGAGGCCATTCTTTTCCCTTTAAGATTATACTAGTAATGTTGAAAATTTACTGAAGTCAAGCTACATATAATCTGTTTTTCCTCTACCCATGTAGTTTGCTAGCCTGTGGGAGAGAGATATAAAACTGATTGGTACTATTTCTGGTTGATAACATGCCAGCTGTTACTCATTTTTGTGTTTCTCTCTAGGTTTTAAGAAACGATTTAAATAGTTCTTCCACTATTTTTCTAGAAGCTGATGTTAAGCAGGTTATTCTGTTAATTTCTGGTTTCTCCTTTTCCCATTCCCATTTCTTCAAACTATATGTTTACCTGTCTCTCCATTCCATTTAATTTTTCAGAGATAACAAGTAATGATACTGCAATTTCACCAGCCAACTTTTTAATTGCACTGCAGTGAAAACCAGCTGCTTCAACTGTTTCGAGAACATGTAGCATTTAGATATTGTTTGAACTGTTCCTTCCTTATTAGAGAAAGAGGTCTTACCCTCTGAGGATTGTATTAATTATGACAGCCCTATGACATTTTCAGCAATAACTTGCAAACAAGTATTAAACTCCTCACTTTTCTTGGATCAGCTTGTAGTAATTCTCCTCTAAAACAAGTAGTCAACCAAGTAGTCAGTTAGTCTTTCCTCTTATGGAAGGATTTCTTGTTATAATTTACCTTTTGGTTTTGTGCTGTGTTTTATTCTTACTCTCATCCTATTCACCCATTCTGCTTTTTATATTTGACCTTATAAGCAAACCTAGTTTCCACTTCCATTTTATATTTGAAATTCATAAAAAGCACATGATTTCGTCAAGCTCATCTCTTACTACACCTTTAATCTTTCTTCTATAATAGTATATTTTGCACTATGACCTTAATATCATTTTCTTATGGAACCGACAGCAACTTGAGTTTCTTTTTTCTCTCCTAGGACTCATTGTTTACCAGTTCTATGAATTTACTGAAGCCTACTTTCTGTAAATGCTTTGTTTTTCTTTTGTTATAGTTCCTCATTCTTTACCTGAGGACCATGAACTCCATCCTTTCACTCTCTCTCAAGGTATTTTCTATCTAAGTATTTTGAAATATTTCCTGCATTTTGATGCACTTTCTCTTGATTGATGTCTCCAATTCTTAGAAGTTGTTACTGATGCATATGAGTTAACTGAGAGTTGCTGCCTTTGTTATTTTCCTTTTCATAGACTTATTGGTTATTAAAATTCACATTTATTTGTAAGCCTGGTGGTTTGAATGATATCTGTTTTTTTTCACAAATCCCATCATTTCCTTCTTCTGGCTCTGGTGGTATATAGTGGATGCACCCCATTATAGCAATACAGTACTCTCACCTTTGCCATCACCCATGATTTTCTCTTCACTTAAGAGACAAAATGCTTTGAAGAGATCATATATATTCCCAAGTCCCTACCCTCTCCTTTTTTGCTCTTTTTCTTTTCAGGACAAGTTCCTCCCTTATATATTACTATTCCAGTTATCTTGTTATATCAACTCTCTATTATACCGAAATCCTCAGGCTTTCTTTCCTTCTGCTTTACCTGTCTGCTCAAGGCAGACTTGAACAGACGCGTTATGACAGTGGCTGGTCTAAGGGCTAGGAGAAGTAGCAAAAAGAAAAAAGGTTTCTGTACTGTGAATACCTCATATTTAATTTCTTCCTTCCTGTTGCTAACTGGCTCAGGCACTAGGCACAAAATGTAGCTGCTCTAATATCGTTTCCTTCTTACCAGGAGTCTCATACTTTATCAGTACTCTCTTCTAGAAGCTTTCTGCCACATATTTCCAAGCCCTTACCTGCCCTCAGGGAATTAATCTGCTCTTCAGCAATCCTAGCCTTGCACTCACATGATTCATTGGTATGACTTCAAGCCACTGACTGATTTTGCCACTGACCTTGCATGGTTGAACATGCACTTTAATTATTGCTAAAGTTGTGGTCTTTCTAGAGATGGAGTATTGATCACAGCCTTAAATAAATGGTCATACGTAAAATATCTTAGATTTTGGTCCTTATATATGTCTGTGTCAATGGCTCCAGGCTACATACTTTGTGACATGAATCCCTTGCTTATCCTTGGCAAGCAGTACATATATTTCTTGTGTCTTTTTGTCTTTCTCCCCTTTACTCAGACATTATCCTGTCTGGTGGTGCTGGTGCAGTGTGCAGTCAGCTATCTTCCTATTCATCCCTAGTTGTGGAAATTACACATGTACAACCCCTGCCCTGCCCCACCCCTCTGCCCCCCCAACCACAACAGCAAAACATGAAACACCAACCAACCAACCAACCAACCAACCAACCAAAAAGAAAGCCCAATTAAAAAACTACCAAAAAACTCAAACAGTGAATCTAATGTTTGGTGAATTTATCACGTTGTATGACATTCGTGTTAGAATAATTCACTTCTCTGTCTCTATTGACCATCAAAAATAGAAGTGTTTCATTAAGTAAAATAAATATATAAGCAAATCAGGGACAGTACTCTCTCTGGCAAATGTGTAAATTTGACTAACAACATCCTCATGCAACGAGATCTTACCAGTTTGCACTGGAATCAAGAAGTCCTGAAAATAATAAAATTTACAACAATATTATACCTTGATATCCTAATTTAAAACTAAACTAAGGAATTGAAATATATTAGGCTGCATTGCAAGTGAGTGCTTTTTAGTAGGACAGCTATAAAATTTTGCATTCCTTGTGGGTTTTTTTTCCACCATACGTTATAGATTTTCTAAGCATGTGCTGCTTGGTAATATCCTCTCCAGTTTTTCCAGTGGTTTAGAATGGACATACTTTCCTCAGCTCCCACAGACACTTCTGCAAGAGTGATGCAGAACTCCTCCCTATCCCCCCTTATTAGGGGATTTAGCTAGGGCAAAGAAGACCTTTGCTACTTCCCCACTGGGAAAAATGAAAGTGAGAGAGTGAAAAAGTCCTATGCCTTGCTTTTTTCTTAAAATTTCCATTGGTAGATTGTACAGAAACTTGAGACGTTGAACGTACATATGGATACTGTACTGGTAGAGAAATGGTAACCTCACAGCCTGAGCAATTTGTAAGAACAGACTGAGTGCATACAAATCTGAGTTTGCACCTTGAAGTTTTGTGTGGTTGGACTGTAGCTGTGGCTAAGAGATGACGAAAAGAGGACCACAAGGCAATGAATATCTTTGAGCACCTGGGACGTGTTATTGTTAGTGAAGCTTCACTTGTATCTGGGAGGATGAGAGTTTTTGACTGATTTGCTTGTTGGAGTCTTGCCAGTCTCAGTTCTTATCTTCACACAATCTGCAACAGGGCTTTATACTACAGGGCAGAGGGAGTAGTAGGGGACAGTAGGGGAAACAGAGGAGGAATGTGCTCTAACTGCTTTGGTTTTAGCTTCTGAAATGCTCTTTTCAGTATTTCCTTTTGCATGTGTTTGATTTTCCATGAACTGAGTAGTTAGAGGTGGAGATGACGACACTAGGGGTGCCCATATTTCATGCAACAACTGGAAGTGACCACTAGCTTGTTTGCACATGGCTTTAATGAGAGATAGATCCCACAAACCTTTTGTGATTAGAGTTTTGAGGAACACTGTTTAATTTTTCTTTTTTTTTAAAAAAAATTATTGCTCTCTTTATGACAAATGTATTTAATCAAAAAGATTCTGGTTAGCTCCAAGGAGAACTGTTACTATTCCAGTTACTCATGAGAACAGATTGCCACAGGCTTTGTATGCTAAGAGAACAAGGGGGGACCCAGTGGAACTGCACATCAGATGGTCTGAGTGTGGGTTTTCTATCAAAATTTTAAATACTCTCAGACACATCCACCGCTCCAATGTATATGTTAAAAGTTTCTATCTATTTTAGATTCCCCCAGTGATCAATCATATCCCTAATTAACAATATAGTGTAAAGATATGTGTAATAGAGACAGGTGAAATTGTCATTCAATTTTGTTTGATAACAGAACTGTCCCCTTCCTTCCCTCTTTAAGTTTGAACTTCTGCCATAATATTAGTTCTCTTATGCAAATGCTATTGAATTGTTATTTTGAAAGAAACTTTTAAGTCTTCTGAGAACAAACTGTGTATGAAGGTGAATATATAAATGTATAGATGAAAGTAGATTGCTTTTTATTCTTTTCCTTCATTTTTACCCAGAGGATAAAAACCTCTACTCAAATTCACGACTGCAGGAGCAAACTTAGACATATGTCTGCTCCCACAAGTCATGGATGACTTTTACAGCTGATTTACATTGAGATCATATGCAAATGAAAAATCCTAATGATTTATATGCAATATTTCCTTTTGCAGTTTAAACAAATAAACATTTTGGGCATGTATTTGTTTTTTCAATTCATAATGAGATCCAGTAACATCTACTGTCACCTGAAACTTAAGAGAGACATAGAAATAAGTGTGTCTGTTCCATATTGTAAAATACTGTTACATGAGGGATGGTAGATAATGATCAAACACCTGAATCTATTTAACCAACAGTAGCACTTCAAGAACAGAATGGACCGTTTCATTGTAGAATATGGAAACTGGGACAAGTGGCAGTAATATCTAGTTCCTGTTTCTCATACATGATTTCACAAGCAAGAATTTAAAAAGAAAAAAACCTTTGACTTAGTTTTTTTTGCAAGACAAGTATAGGAAATCTCACAAAACTCAGCAGAGATTCAATGTTTTTTCTGCTCCACGTCCATTTGTTAGCTCTACTGAACATTTCATGTTTAATGCCATAAACTAATTTTTCTCATTTTGCAAGAATTTGTCTATTCCATAAAACAACTTTGGCAGCTCAAAGCCAATTGCAATTCTAAGAGGAAGTATTCCTCAAGAACGAAGGCAAGGGAACAGAAGAATTTGTCTGGGAACCTTGTCCATTTTCCCTCTTAGAAAAAAACTTCAAGACAACATTAATTAGAAACATCCTCTAGATGAAGATTCCTGAACTTTCAATAATGCAGAAGTCTGCTCTGCAGAGCAGCATGACAGAATCACCATTTGAGATTCTTTATGGGAATTTGTAAGTTCAGCAGTAAGGACAGTTAGAATATATGTTGATACCAAGAAATAAGCTCTATATTGTAATGGTTTTGAACACAAAGATACGAATACGATCTGCAATATCTTCACAGAACATTCAAGCAGGATTTTCTTTTTCACTGGTACCAGTAGCTGTAATTTTCCCTCTTCCCCCTGAGTTTTAAGATCTGCTTTGTCTCTCCTTAAGGGCTGTGTTACAATCTGCAATAAAACTACGCAAATCAACATATGGAAATAGTTTAGTTAACATGCTTTCAACAACAAAAAAGCACCATCTGTGTTAGACCTACTAAGATGCTAAAACAATTGTTTTAGTTGCTAGCTTCCCTTCAGTTACAGTATATCAGTCTTATGGACTGGATTCAGATATTGTTGGTACAAAACAATACAGCTTTTGAAGATGACAGCACCCCTATCTGTGGTACTGCTGCATGCAGAACTGCTCACTTCAGGCCCATACTAAATATGTTTCTTGTAATTGAGTGTGTGCTGGTTTAGAGGTAAACCAGCAGGAGAAATGGACTCACCACAAGAGNAATGAATAGAGGGTGTAGAATACACAGCTTTAATCACCCCCACACAGTGATAACTGGTCCCTCCTGCTGAACTAGGACAGAGTGTCCTGTTGAAACACAGACTGGTGAGTGCTTAACTTTCACTGAATTATTTTTTATATTCTTGAAACAAGGTGACAGATGTTTAATATACTACTGGCTTCCTTAATAACTTTCAAAACTATTTTAATAATTAATTTTAATAACTAATTTATTTAATATTTTGCAAAAGTTTTAATTTTTTAATTATGATAAAAATCTCATTTCTGTGGGACTGGTCATTAAAGTCTCACAATTCTGAAGTGAAATATTAAATTTTCAAACAAGGTACATATAAAGTAATAAACTTGTGTTAATATATATATCATATGCATATATATATATTTTACTTTTCAGTTTAATTTGGATACTTTAGTTCTAATTAGCTGCTTCAAACTGAATCAGTTAAAGTTATGATATGAAGTTGTTTGGCTTTTTTTTTTCCTTGAGTTGGGAGCTGTGATTCTTATGACAGCACATGACTCCAAATATTTAAACTTTAAAAAGTAGGTGTTTAAATTATTCTTAAATAAATGTTTAAGATTAAATAAATACTAAAAATTGATAGAAACTTCAGAGCTGAGAACACTGCTCATTTCAAAGATACTTATAGCTCTTTCAGAAATGTATGCAAATTGTCCTTTTCTAATGAACATCATGACATTTTCAAATTACTTTAATTTACACCTGTTTGGATTTGAAGTCACCAGCCCAGCTTCTGTTTTGAAATCTGGACAGCAGTCCTACATTTGCACATAGGCAAAGAGGTTTTCTTATCTTTGTACACTTTTTCCACTTCCAAAATGCAGCCTGTGTTTGCCTTATTAAGTTTTCTACCATATATTCACCCTAGAAGTAAGAGTGATATTTTTTATTGAATGTAAACCATGTTTCCTTGTCTTGCCATTTTTCAGTAGTCAGAAAATAGTACACTGGAGCAATGAATAATAAGAACCAACATCAAAAATCTTGCACTTGATATTGAAGGCTTTTGAAAAAAGAAGACACAGAAAACCAACAAAGTTGCACCAATTACTCTAAGTAGTCCAGGAGACTATATTAAGCCCACAAACTGAAAATTTTCCATTATATTAATTCATGTTACATGTTGCATGAGAATTCACATTGCAAATATAAGAGTTTTTTGGCCTTTCTTTAATCTGAGGGTGAGTTGGGAATCTATAGTACTGGCTAAACTTTGTGAATCATTGTGTAAACAGGCCTGGTAAGGGACAGAGACCACTTCCATCTGACCTTTCCCTGATCAGTGTATCCTGACACAAGTGAGCTCCAGGGAAGATACTCCTATAAAACAGACAGAGGATTTTCTTTTCAAGTAGCCTGATTTTAAATGGTCTGACAGAAAGTGTCAAAAGCAGGGCCCCTTTGTCTCTTTCATAAAAGAAAAGGTTTTCAACAAATTGTTAATTTAATTTTGTACCAAAGCTCGTTCCAAGTATTTGACAGCACAGTCAGTAGAGATAGACCCCTGACAGTCTGGGAACACAGCCTCTGGCACTGGTGTATCAGTCCAGAAGAAGTTTCTTACTTTCAAGTGTCATCTTGAAGTACATTTCAGGTGGCAACTAAATCTTGTGCTGCTAATTGTTTTTTACTTCACATTTCATATCAAATGCATGGCCTGCTATCTGTTAATGAGGCATGAGCAATGTGACACCAGAAAATAATTTAAGAGATTTAAAAATGGCAAGCTAGAGAAACGTAACTACATCTACACGACTGCTTTGATCTGTGGCTTTGACAGGAGCTGTGCCAACCTCTCATTCCTTATCTGCAAGACTGCATGTACGGTTGCCACTAAGAAGATTGAACCGGTAGCTTGGAGGGGAGAATACCAAAGGTCTTTGCAGCATAGAGTTGTGAATTGTAGATGTGTGGAGTATGAATATGAAATAACAAAAGTCTCCCAGAAGACTCAAGAATACAGTCTTTCAAGTCTTAACAGAGTTTTGTCAATATGTCTTCATGCAGCTTCAAAAAGGTAATGTCACTTTAGCTCTCTCATATTAGCAAGGAAGGATGAACAGTTTCAAGAGTCTGCCAGTTCCTAAAGCTAGATTTTATTAGTTATAATGCAAAGCAATACTAAAATAAAATACAAAATCCTCTTAAGCAGTAAGGAAGTAAAACTTTACCATTCACATACATAAAGACCACTGTAAACAAGCTTATGTCTTGTCCATTGTATAGAATCTCTTTCCTTCTAGTCTGGCTTTCCAGCAGATGTGCAAGACTTTCTGAAGGTATGAAGCCTAAATATTGTGCTCAGAGTTTCTACAAAATTAGTCCTTCTCTCTTCCTGCACTGAGACTTAGCTTTATTGCAAGCAAGTGTACTAGCAATGAACTCTAAACTGTGTCTTTTCATTTATGCTGCTTAGCGAATTTGTGTCAAATTCAGCATCGATCAGGTTCTGAGGCAGAAGAATTCTTCCTCCCAGAATAGCTGACCTGGACCAAAATGCAACAACCTATGTCCCATAATCAGTCAACTTTTCTAATTGCTGCTCAGCACATCCTTCTTTTACAAAACATAACATTTTATTGCAATTTAGCTAACTTTGTGTTAAAAAAATAATTTTAGTGCCTGGAAATGGCCACTCATTTTTGCTTACTCTCATCCTGATTTGCAGTTGTACCATGCAAAGGTAATGGGAAATAGTGGACTTTTGTTGTTTTTAGAGAACTATGTGAGTCCAGGCCCAATAGTTGTATCTCTTGTATACATTGAGAAAACAAAATAGTTCTGTTTGTATCTTACCCAGCCCTTGCTACGTTCCTGTGAACCCTTACTGCTCCTAAACTGCAGAGGAACTGTTCCCATGAACCTTGGCTCTACTTCAATATTTCTCCTTCCACTGAAACACAACATCCAAACAGCCATTCTAAATTACTTGTAAGAGATATATTCTGGAGAGATGCAAAGCCCTGTATCTATGACACTCAGACTGTGACTACCACTGTGCAGCTGAGTTTGTGTGAAGTTGGCTTTTGCAGTGGGTTCCTCGAAGGTCTTCTGAGGAATTCCTGTCAACTGGAAAAGGCAGTCTCTGCCAATTCAAATATTTGTCTGTTTCTGAATAAAGATAGCAATAAAGTCTTCATACAGCAAAATTAGTATGCAGACTTTTAGACTGTTTTAATATCCATATCGTCTTTATCATCACTGAAATGCTCTGGGGATAGACTTGAAGGGGTAAATCAATTTTTTACAACATAAGTCAGCATTACTGAAGTATTAAGCCAGGTCTTGTTTTCATCCTAACCCTTGTTCATTCCTGAGTGGGGGGCTTAGAAATATTGAACAATCACGGCTGTCTGCAGCATGACTCTAAAGAAATAGTGCTGGTGTGGTCTCTGTCGCAGTCTTCTCACCTCCCAAATTCAAGAAGGCATTTCAGTCTGAGTGCTTGGGGCACTGAGCTGAGAGCATGCACATCTGCCACTTCAGACTACAAGCTGGGTGCCATTTCTTTGTCCTTACAAATGACTCAGCTATGATAACTCCCCTATGGGGAAGGACAATTCACTCATAGCCTCTGCTGATGGACTACGAAGGATCCACCTGTGCTGACATAACAGGCAGCTGTAACATCTTAAAAGGTATCAAAAACTCCTGAAATGTCCCATGATCCAGTATTATGTCATCCAGTGTAGAAATCCTTGCCCCAGGGGAGGTACCAGGGACATTCCCACCTGGCCTGAGCCCAATAACAGACCACACTTGGGCTTCACTCAATGCCAGTCTTTCCCTTAGCACCTGGGAAGCTACTACCATCCTCTACCACCATAGATCCAGACTGATTGCTTTGACAAGACTACAACCACCACTTCAACCAAGGAACATTGAAATTCCAGGAGTGAAGTCTTCTCTCAGGATCAAATGAGTGTATTGTGGGCCCTTTCAGTCGCCTGAGAGACTCCACAGCCCTGCTCTGACTGCCTGACCAGCAAGACAGCCTCATTTCAGCCCTGACTCTCCCGCTGCTCCTGCCAGGTTTTCTGGGTGTGGGGGAGGCTTTCTTTGTAAAGAGGGTTTTTCTTGGTGTTTTTTTTTTTCTCTTATGTTATTAATTCACTGTATTAGAGAAACCAGGGTATTGAATCTGAGGGAAGGGACTTCTGTCTGAGATCTCGGCTCCTCCAAATTGTCTCTTAGGATGAGACACTTAAAATGATCATGTTTTGACCTCAGTTTCACAACTCATAGTAAGCGCACTTCAGAATTTAAAACCATAGTATTGTAATTTTAAATATCTAATCCTTTGTGTTTCCTAACCATTAGGGTTAGTACCCATAATGGTTAGTTTCCATAGTGGAAACGGCCATTACCATATTTTCAGATAGAAGGAAAATAACTTTAATTAGAAGTTTAGACTCAACAGAATATTTAGCAACTCTCTGCAATCTCAGGCAGTCCCCTATACAGGGAACATATGCATGTATGTGTAGTCATTATATATAATCCACTGCTGAGTTTGTGACAGCAGTGAATATGATAAATATCACAAGTTTTAAGGTATTGAGAGAACATTTCTATCATTAAGCTGCTGAGCCGTACACACGTACATCCTTAAATCTTTCATGACACAATATTCTTCAAGAATTCCATATTTAACTTTTTGGCAGGCTTTAACTCTTCTGCAATATTTATGATTTCTTGAATAGTCACATTTTTTTGTGAGAAAGTAACTGAATCAGATGAAGATAATTTTGTTGAGTGAAATGAAAACATGAAGTCAGCTATTTGGGTGATAATATACGATATTAACTGGAAATTCCTTATAACTTTCTCCTTTGACATTACATATCCTAAATTTAGTAGTTACACTTAACAGAAGTAATAAGTATATGACATCGATACTTTTTGGAGGCTGTTCCTTCTATAAAAGAAGTAACTATATACATTTCAGTGCATTCAATATTTTATTTCTTGCTTTTATAAAAAACTATTATAAACAATTAATGGTTAATGAAATGAACACTGAAAATGTTTCTCTAGTATCTCCATTTTTTGTCATACATAAGGAATCTAAAGCTGCAGATGAGAAATCCTTACTTTGTATCAAAAAAAAAGAATTTCTAATAGCTGGAAAATATTAGGATCCTTTGATCTGTAGATTACAGAAAAATTCTTCTATATTTCCAATAAACCTGAAAAAAAGGCAATATCATTATCAAGCTTTTTTGCCACTTGAAACAAGGAGTATAAAACTTTTTTGCTCTGTCTTCAGATCAATTGATGATACAGCTATAGTATATTCCCCTATACTATGTATTCTAAGGAGGTTTTTATACTGTAGTATATTTCTACTATCATTGCATTGCTCCTTTGAAGATAAGCTGCAATACATTATTCCCCATTCAGTAGTTCTACAATGAATGGCTAGCAAAAAGTATGGGTTTATTTTCATTATTTTAGGTCTTAGTGACAACAGGAAAAAAAAAGTATATCTGTCTAGGGGATATCTGGTCTCCAGTAGTGGCTGGTGGGGGATACTTGGAGAAACACAGAGCAAATATAGTTATGTAGTGCAAATGTACAGTGTTTCTTCCAGCATAGGTTGCATTCAGTGGCAACAGAGCTAGTGAATTAATACCTTTGTGTTCACTAGACTCTCAATAGGCCATTCCTCCATAGATTTCTGGAATAGCTTTTGAATCCTTTTCTTTCTTCTGGCATCCATAAAATCTCATGGCAACAAGATTCACTTCATTTATGCTTTGTGTGAAGAGCCTTTCCTTTCATCACAAAAATTCTGGTCTCATGGTATTTATATGTTGCCTTTTCTTTCTTTGCCTCTCTTTGCTTGCTGGTGGTAAGGCATATCTAGGCTGATGATGCTGAAGAGCTCAGGGAATGAACAATGAAGCTGGGTATACTGATATGAATTGGCATGTGAGCTGCTGGCAAATAAGGCTTGTCCTGAATGATGGAAGGATCTGATGGCTGGGAAAGGAGCTGTAGCACCTCTGTCCTCCTGAAGGTCATGATCTTAGGAAGTACAGATATAAAGAGTAACAAAGTAATTTGTGCTCTTAGTTGGAAATTATTCACCAACAAAGAAATCTGTACTATTCTTTGGAAACTCGAAATTTTGAGATAGATTGTCTTGATTCTGCAATAAATAAGAGCATGAACAGTTGAAGTTATACATGTCCCTGATTTTGGGAGTCCTTGCTTGGAACAACTAGAAGACACCCTCTTCACAGGCACCGAAGTGTGCTCAGTAGCTAGTACCACACTAGGAAGATGCAGTATCTTAACACATGCTTATATCATTGAATAGTTTTGGACTAAGTGAGCTCTCTGCCTGAAAGATGGCCACTGAGACTGAATATTTGGACAAGGAATGATATGAAAATGGATCTTAATTTTTTTCTGTTCTCTAATTGTCTATAGAGAAGGTGAAGTTATTCAAATAATAGTGTGACTAGAAGGAAAAAGTATCCCTAAAACTAAGTAGCTGATTAGCATGAAAAGATTTATTTGGCAT
>WBMV01007696.1:0-128825 GCA_013396655.1 Campylorhamphus procurvoides | reverse complement strand
CCCCCCCCCAATCTGTGCTATGGCAACAATAAAAAGCTAAATCAAACTTTTTCAGTCCCATTTGTTAACCTTTATCACAACTACATTCAATAAATGTTATTGTCCTTGTCTATTTTTTTCTCCAGATTAATGACTTTGTCAAAATAAAAGATAATTTTAGGAAAAAGCAAAAAGAGTACTCCTGCCATGTCCCTATGCTGGTTGCTGTATTCCAATGGTATTGGAAATAAATATAAAGTTTAGCAGCATTCTGGTTAGGGGCAATGTTTTTCATCTCTTTAGATGTATGACTAGATTATGAGGAATGATTACATGAAGCTTTTAAAACAACTAATTCTACAAAATACTTCATGATTAATGAGAAGACTGTCATTTGAATTAAATAACAGTCAATAGGAACGAGTAATTTTCACACTGCTTAGGTAGCCAACATATTCTTTATTCTAATATTCCTGTAATGAGGATGGTCATATGGCCTGACCTGCCTTTGCTGTTGTCATCAGCAGTGAAATACAGCAGTGCAGTGCATCTACATGAATGCAACTGACAACCTGAATACAACTAACAGTTGTAAATCACGGATGGAGTCTGGCGAATTAGGATTGTCCCCAGTTACTGAGTTTGGGTTGATGCAAATCTACCATTTACACAGCTGAAGAAAGGGGAAAGAATACCATTTTCCAGATAGTAATTCTTTCAGAAAAGGGAACATTGAAATTTTCAAACTCTAGATCTAGACATATGAAGCAATACATGCAAAACTGTACTTTGAATATAGAAGTTCCAAGAGCTGTAATGGAAATGCTCCTGAAAAAGAGGGGAGTGTTGGTGGAATGGCTCAGGAATGTCAGCTCAGAAAATCGAAAACCACACTATATTTAGAAGTCAGAGAAATGCTTTCTTTCTTCCTATTAAGATCTTGACGGTAGCCAGAATGAGGCTACAAATCCTTTGCTGCCAGGAGCTTCTTGCTTTACCATGAGTGACTAAACAACACTGTGAATACACACCCCTCACGGAAATGTCCCTGAGGTTAATACTTTTCTGACCACCTTCTTATTTACATTTTGCTGTGCTCTAGCAGGTGACTTATGGCTAATGTTTATGAAATGTCAGTAAAATATCTTTATCATTCAGTTAAATGAATTTCATGTAAGCTTATGGCAGACTGTTTTGCTAAAATGAACACTGTAATCCTGAGACATTCTTCATGTGGAGTGGAAGAAGAATAAAGATTCATTGAATTAGCTGTAACATTTAGATTTGTTGCTCTTTGTAAATTATCAAGCATTTTGGGGTTGGTTTGGAACACACAATCAATTTACAAGTGTTTTTACTCCAAATGCTTAGGAAACCTTACTTTGTCTTTATTGCAAGTCAATCCATAAATGTTATTTTTAATATGTTCCTTAAAATCATTTATTGGATTTTTTTCACATTTATCTTGGATGCTCCCTGAAGTGGCATTAAATTCATATCTAAATCTCTCTCTCTAAATGAATTGATAGCAAGAATTTGAAACACTGAAGGATTATACTGACCAATTTAGCAACATATTTTTATCAATTTTTAGTTTTCTGACACCAAACAAAAAAAATCTCAGTGCCTTGGTGGAGATCAAATTCAGTTGACTGTCTCAGAATTGTAATTATGGGAGTGGATAGTATCTAAACCAGCACATTGTCTTTGAAATGACAGAAAACTTTGCTTTGATTTCATTTTTAAGCAGCATTATTTTCCAGAAAGAAATATCAGTCCACTTCTCTGACAAGTTTTATTATTAGAATATTTGATAGTTGTTTTATTTTAGCTCCTGGGAGAGGAGAGAAGAGGACTGCATGAATTTGAAATAAAACAGAGTATGTGCTTGTGAAACTTACACTTTCAAAAGCAATGAGATATATAAATATTTGTTATGTTAATCTACAAAATTACTTTTATTATTTGACCCATATGGTCATGTGAATACCAGTGCATATAATTCAATCATATAGCCCAGTATTACAAAAAAATGCAGCCTTAGAACTGAAACACATTTTTCTCATGTGTCAAAGGTGAATCATTTCCTTATGTCTGAGATATCAGGATATGAAGGAAGATTACTTTCACAGACAAACAAGAGACAGCTGCCCTTGATAATGTAAGATTTATTCTTAACATTCTTTTCAAAGGATCCATTTATGTCCAAATTTTCATACTATAACAGAACTTTTCAAAACTATAAGAGAGGCAAGGTAACGCGAGAATGTAATCTTTTTGCTCTGACGTTTGGTGAACTGAAATTCATGCATCACAAAGTGGATTCAGATACAGACAAATGTAATACAGAGTTTAGAAAGGTGAAACCAACTTTCTCAGTTTAGGATCAGAACATGTGCTTATTGAATAAGTGCTAAAGGTATATGTTTACACAAATTCAGTTTTATAAGATTTTGACTGGAGTGTGTAGGGTGACAATCATCCTGCAGGAATTTTGGTCAAGTGCACACAAGAAATCTGTGTCAGATTTATTTATATACATATATTTCCCCTCCAATGTGTAACATATAGCAGAAATCTATGTACCATAATTGGAGATTTATGTATTTTGTCTGGTTGCTCAATGGTATTTGAACAAGCTCTAGATAAAAGGAAATCAGTCCTTACATCTCAAGAGCACACTGTGATGAGAATAATCTGGAACTAGAACTGAATGGTTTATGTCTCCTATGAGCTTTTATAGGAGAATAATGACACCTTGAGACGTGGCAATATTCCTCTAAGAGAGATTGACAGCCATAAACTGCCCATATATTAATTTATTTCATAGCTACATGTGATGAGTCTGTGGCTAGTTTATGTATAACCATGAAACAACTTATAACTAAAGAATGTGTAATTAAATCTGCAGTGGTTTCATGAATACTCATATTAAATAACCTTTTGAAATTGTGTTCTGTCTGTTTATCAGTTTTTGCTGTTATCTGAGAAAAATACTGTGGCTGTGGGGCATCTGTATGTTGTCCCCAAGATCTTGCTGCGGTGTTCTGTGGAGCTCACAAGTGGAAATGTAACTGTACTGACAGTACAGCATCTTAGTGTTTTTCTAAACTTTACAGTATTTCATTTATTCTCAGCACGTCTCATTTCATTATCACAGTCAAAAGCCAATCACAACTTTTCTATTGCCTGAAAGAAGTCACTTTAGCTAAGTATCTTAATGCTCCTGTCAATTGGTAAGATTGCTAAAGGTGTTTTGTGTTGTAACATCCTTATAACTTTCAACAGTTTCTTTTACTCCTTGTTACCACAATGGGCCAACTGACTTACTTATTAACATTCTTATTATCTTTTTTTCTTAAATAATTATAATTCTAAGATCAATAATATCTTTCAGATATACATTTGGTTGAAAAGTACACTTTAAAAAGAAAACAAGCCACCTTTGACCACATTCCATATTTAAGAGCTTTTGCTGTTAATGAAATTAATGTGTCACAGGATGAGAGAGAATATAGTCAAGTAAAAATAGCTCTAAAAATGCTTTGTTAAAAAGTAGGAAATACAGTGTAGAAATGAAGGGGCAGTTTTCATAGAGGAGTGAATGAAGTCCCAGAGGGATCTGTTCTTTGCATCTTCTTCGACATCTGAAAAAATAAAAAAAAAAGGAGTTAACTTCATCTGCAAGATGAAGTTATCAGAGTAATAAATTGAGGTGTTATCAAAAACTCGAAGAAAAATTACACATATATGAATGAATCATAAAATGGAATAAAAAGTTAAGTGTATATATAAAGTGACAGACAAATATCTCAAATTTATGTGCACATTAATAGGCTCAGTTCTGATCGTTATTAAATATTGGATTTATAATAATTCTATGAAAAATTCACAATAAAAATACTGATCATATTGGAAAATCAGTAATGATTACAAAAATGGCAAAAAACAGGAGAGGAAATATTGTCATTTCACTGGTAACATGGATCAGCATGTGCACATATTGCATAAAATGCACAGTTTTCATTCCACATTTCAAAAATGTAGGTGTGAGAATCAAAAAAGTCCAGACAATGAAAAAGGGAATAATAAAAGAAACAGCTATTTCGATCGCCTGAATGTCTTATTTTAGAATGAAAAAGAAATTACCAATGAACAATTTTTCAGATGTATTGAAAACAAAGTAGCATGGAGAAAATATGAAGGGAAGGACTGCTCCTTGTGGTCTACTCTACACAAGCTAGGGAGGAATCAAATTAATTCAGTAAAGCATTGTTCAGGCAAATCAAAATAAAGAAAGAGGTACAATTTCTCGTTAATTTAACTGAAGGACATGACATATATTAGTAAGTTTGTGTGTATTCAAGAAGTGACCTAACATTTTCTGGAAGAAATATTCTTTGGCATCCACCTTGGGTCTATGATTCACTGGGAGAAAGGTCTGGGAACTTGTCTGGTTCTTTTGCTCCTCCCTATGCATCCCTTACCAGTCACTTGGTACAGGTGTGCTTTGGATTTGGTGTAACATCAAAATATGGCAATCATTTTCTCAAACATTTATGCAATATGGGTAAGCATTCATTCAATTTTAGAATGAAGTGCAGAAAGAAACATATTTGTCCAAGGTCTCCAGCCTAAGGTCTAGAAAAAAGAATCACCTGGTATCTACCTGCACGTTGATTGTTAGACATTATCAGTGTTTTAGCTCATAATACCACTCTCCATATGATCTCAGATGTACTTCTGCCTCCAATCCTGAAATTTTAATATCACGTCATTCATGTTTTTCCTGTGGGCATGTCTGCGCTGCAGACTATAGTGTAGTTTGCACATACAAGAAATGCTGTAACCGAGGCAGCAAAGAACTCAGTGTGGGCTAATTTGTCCTGCTTCTCATGTGGGCTGGGCATGTGGTTTTGAAGTCTATGTTGCCTCAGCAAGCCTGCTTCTGGTATCTCAGAAGATGGCTTGGCAGTATCCCGGCATCAGTCAGAAGCAGAGATGTAATATTTGTGTCTACTTTTATCCAAATCTTCTATTCAAACCCCAGAATAACCAGTTTGCACTTCGCTGCTTTGCACATCTTTAACATCTGTATGCTCTGAGAAGGAATTTGACTGTTTCACTGGGACTGTAGTTTTGAGCTGCAGTCATGGCTACACCTACTGTTTGGACATGGGTGAGCCATAAACTTGTGTTTTGGGATCCCAACCAATAGAGTTTTAGCCAGTGTTTTCACAAATCACTCAGAGCTGATGAAGTTCGATTAATTTGAATTCAAAGCTTTTCATCTTTTTGTGATATCTCTTAGATTTTTCTGTGAAAACAAGAAAGGTATTAGAAGAGAGAAGAAAATGACCACCTGCAGCTTTTCTTCATTTTATGAAGTACTTGAAAGTCATAACTCTGCTGTGGGGAAGTTGAAGTGACCCTGCTAGCAGTAGGAGGGAGCTTGAGGGCAAAAGACCTACTGACTATTTTGACTACACATTTCCCTGCATCCTCTGTATTATCCACCTCACTTGGCCGTATAATTTAAGAAAATAAGGGTTTTTACTCCCTTTATCCTTTTTAAAGCAGATATTTCCTATAGGGTGTCTGATCTCACAACATGTAACATTAGTTCTGTGGCTGAGTAAGGGTTTCTACTGCAGAGCATCCTGTACCTCCTATGAAGTGAAAATATGATCCATATTCATAAGTCATACTGTTTTTCCACTGTTTTCCAGTGTAAGGGTGAGCAAAAAGTAACAAAAACTAATTCTTCCCCTCTCATGTTTTATTCTCCCATTCAGCCACATTTGTGTTTATCACACTGTTAGTTTCATTGGAAAAAAAATCACATGAAAGACAGATAGAGTTCAGCCTGGTTTCGCAGCAAAGGAAGTTTTCAAGTAAGTGTCTGATATTTTATAAATACATTTAAATGTATTTAATAAAGACATTTAAATGATAATTATTCAGTGAGTGACATCCTGAAAAAATAATTCAGTATGGTAACTCTTGATACCTCATTCTTCCCTCAAATGTCCTTTAATAAAAGGGTGGTAGAAAATATCTGATATGTTGAATTATAGGCTCTGATTCATTGCTAGTACCAGAATTGTAGATTGACTGCTGTTAGTTTTGTTATCCAATCTAGATTGTAATTGCTATGTAATAAGAACTCAGTTTGAGGAATTTCCTATAAGATAATATGATTGTCAGCAGTTTCTTTGTGATATATTCTAATTTATTGTCATTATTTCTAGCTATACACACTTCAATTATAAAATACACACATGTTTAATCAAAGTTAATAATTTCTTTCACTCCACAGTGATTACAAATGTAAAATATTTGCAGTTTGTTATCATGCTCTTCATTAACATATTGCTTGGCTTCTGTAAGTCTGTTAATTCTATGTTGTAGATTACCTCACTGCCTCCAGAAAAATCCTTATTAATTTTAAGTGAGGATGTGAGAACGTGGCCTTTTAAATCTTCCTTGCATTATATTTTGATGTCAAATAAACAGTTTAGCAAATTGAATTGCTACAATATATAATATAAATATCATTCTTGTCTGGGCTGAATAGTGACAGCAGACCCCTGTCATGCCTTTGAATATTTTGTTCTTCGACAGATTTAAAGAATCAATTTACCTGTAACTGGAAATGACTTACACTTCTGTTTATTCCCTTATACCTCTGCCTGATCAATAGGTCTCCAGTGAAGGGGGCATTATGAATGGTTGTAAAAGGCTGCTGTTCAATACACAGCTCAGAAGAGTAACTTTCAGCTTCAGTGTACTTCTGTGGTGATTTTTTCAATGTAAAACTTACATGACATTTCAGTGTTTGCTTCTCAGTAGCAAAGAAACTACATGAGAACAGTAAATGACTTTCTACAGACATGGGAATGACCGGGAATGACATTGCCATCATTTTTCTGTTCCAGTAAACTCAAACATAATCTCCCCCTTGTCCATGCTCATGTACATGCTATATTTGTTCCTTTATTCAAAACTGTCCTTGGTTGCATTTTCTTTGTCATGAAGATCTGTCTGTACATCATCAGCAAACACTACCAACTTGACTAATGACAATTTTGACCAAAGTTAGGAACTGCAAGCACTTTAGAAATGAGGCTGATGTCAGAAGTGATATATAAATGCAGTTATCTAGGAGAAAAAGAGTATAGACTTGTAATTTTTAATTGATATTTTCCTACATTTTTAATAATGAATTTAAAGACAAAAATTCCTATATGATTTAGGTTGCCAAAGTACTGCTATTTAGCTGGTGGCATTAAAGCTAATGATCCTACTCCTGCTTGGAAGTCTCTTCATGCACCTAATGCTTGCATTGCTTTGTATGCTTATGTCACCTTCTACCTTAAAAAAACCTATTCCCTAATATGAGAGCGAGAATCCTCATTATACTTCTTTACTCATGTGACTACTTGGATATAATAAAGAATTATACAAACTAGGGATCACTGGAGGTAATGGAAAACAGGGAAAAACTCTTTCTCCACAAGTAACATGAGACTTCAGAGCTATTTGTGGATAGTGTAGAGTTGCCTTCGGCAGAAATGAGGAGCAACTGAAGTTTACTTTTCACTTGCATGCAGTGTGAGGTACTGCACTTTATTTTCTCCTTCTTATAGGTGGCTTATATGAAAATTTGTACCCTGAACCAAGGGGACAGAATTCCTACTTGTTTCAATACAGCAGGTCCACAAACCCGTCACTCACCATTTGTTTTCTGGTTTTCTCTCTCTAGTCAAGTTGCAATTTGTTCATGAGGAGCTGCAGAAAACATTCTGATTATCTCACCAGGCAACACGGACCCTTGAGCCCTTGGGACTTTAGCAGCTATTTAAGTGAGGTCAGTCAAGGTGTAGGGTGTATGTTTAAATGGCCAGGCAGAAAAAGGTAGGGTTTTTTTTAGCATCCCAATGTATCCCTAACACTGGGAAACTTACACGGTATTTCTTGTTAAATCTTCCAGGTTTTAGAACTTTATGTTGGAAAATCTGACACTTATCTGTCTCCCTATTTTAATCCAATAATGCAAAAGGTATAAATACCAGCAAATTAATCCAGCAAGGTCACCTTTTCCCATACATACTATGATTGGAAGAGAACTTTGTAATTCATGTGAAAATTTAACAGCTCGGCCATACTGTTTTCAGCAGCACAGCACTTCTGAAGGAAGAGATTTCATCCCCTCACTTCCACTTTGCCTAAAATAAAGCAATTTGTTATCTAGGTTGCAGGAAGCAGCAGGTCATTGCCATAGTATCAGACCCAGGCAGACACTGTTTGAGACATGTGGATCTTGATTTGGACTTTAAAGTTTCGGTCTGCCTCTAGGGTTTGAGTTACCTTTAAGCTACTATTCTTACTCCAGTCACTGTAAGGGGATTATTCCTTTCTTAAACTGGTAATAATCAGACTTAGAAATAGGCATAAGCATAAATGCA
Organism: Campylorhamphus procurvoides; assembly: GCA_013396655.1. Classification (NCBI taxonomy): domain Eukaryota; kingdom Metazoa; phylum Chordata; class Aves; order Passeriformes; family Dendrocolaptidae; genus Campylorhamphus; species Campylorhamphus procurvoides. The sequence continues at coordinate 120,378 of WBMV01007696.1, read as the reverse complement.
GAACAGGACACAACCTCACTGTATGATACCATGCAAACATTTACTTTTTCTGCCTATGCAGTTTTATTTCACTGAAATAGATCTGAATTGTAACTGCTATCTTGCTCTTTTCAAAGTTATTGCAGTTTTGGGCCACTTTAACAGTGAAGAAAAATGCAGGAAAAAGAAATCCAAAAAGTCTGTGCTGTAACAGTCTTCTTTAAAACTACTTATAGACATTTTCTTCTAAGAAAATCACCATGAGTTGATTTTTTAAAAAAAATTAATTATAAAAAGAACCCATTAAAACATGTAGGTGTTTTGGATGAGAGATTTAGTATTCAGATGATGTTAGTTTTGAATTATCCATGGGCAGTTTGATTCACTAAATATTTCACTGGCCATGCTGTACAACGGCATAAAAAAAAATCAGCAACTCCTTGTACTATTATTTTGGCAATTTTTTTATAGATAACCTCCAGTGCTTGAAGAGACCATGTGAATACTCATTCTTTCTTCAAACCCAATCACATATAAATTTGTGTTTTTTTCCTAGTTCCTTTATGAAAGCTGAATTTTAATTTGCACTCTAGGACATACCTAAGAGTTGCTTTTTCATCATAAGTTTCTAAAAATCTATTGTTTTTATGTGAAATTAATGTGAACATTGCTATCTGCTCAACATGTTAACAAGTGTTTAAAATTATTTTTAAGTAGCATATTTGTTTTCAACTAGTGATACACAGCTATTTATAATAGATTAAGGCCTGACATTTTCATATAATCTTTAAATTGCTCATAACATTGATTCTAAAAAGTAGATGTTGATGTAAATGCATTTTGGTTCACATTACCTTCGTCTAGAAACATTGCTTTAATTATAGGGATCTTTTCTAGGGGAACCAACTCAGGCTTAGCAACTTTTCATGATGAGATCTTTTGATTTCTGTGAATTTGCAAAACCAAAGTAGAAGTCAAGCCTCAAATTTCCTTTTTCCTCGCTTATCAAACTCTGAAGTTACAGTCCTTAGAATTGTACAAGTCTTGGTAAAACAAAGAATGTGAAATCTAAGAAATATCCAGGCAATGAAAACAATGTTTTGATGTGGTGTTTTTTGGCAGTTTGTTTAAGCAAAACATACAATAAACAACTGAAAACTGGTAGTTCACAAATAAATTCTATGTTTTCTTCTGTTTTTTTTTTTTTAGTCAGAGATGATACATGCTTCAACAGTGACACAGGTTTAGTATGACTTAAGGCAAACTCAGTAATGACTTGTTATTTATTAGATAACAAGATTAGTGGTTACCTGGTCAGAAATGTCTACCTCAGCAGATACTGAAATAACCTTTGGGAAATTTAGCTTTAGGTGATGCAATAGGAGCTGTATTACTGCTGCAACTCTATTACTCCAAAAATCTAACCTGGCTATGAACACTGAATGGCTGTAACTCTGGTCCTTAAAGACTTGGACTTTTTGCTTGTTTTTTTCTTTCAAGCAGAATGAAGAGCAATCAAGAAGTCTCTGTTATTGAAATGTTTACTTAAATCTTCCTTGTTGCCTGAAGTTTATCCTTTTTGCTCTTTATGAGGATGTTTCAAATGTTAACTTTTATTTCAAAGATGAATGTCGTTGTGTTTAGTCTGGTGAATTATATAAAGTATGGCATGCTTCCATATGCTTCCTGTCTGCAATCTGAATAAATCTGGAATCCCAGGTAAGAGAGTGGGGCCACATAAGGCAACCCTGGCCTAGGTTCCATGATATTTTGCTTAGTTATTAATTACAAGCCATAGTGCCCATGGAAATCTGTGTCTCTTTTACTGAAAGACCTGGAGGTGGAAAAGTTTGGGAAAGGTCTTGTAGGATCTTCACAGTTAATTGACCAGAGGACAGCAAAGTCTTGGGCTAGGTCTTGTATGAATCATGGCTTTCAAGTAACAATTTTTCTTTTCATTAAAGAGCAAAGCACATTGATGTTTTCAACAAATAATACAAAAACTGTAGTAGAGGCTGTGGATCGTCCTATGAAAGTTTTACCCTTACTGCTGACTGAATAGACATTGGCAATCTGGCCTTTTATGATTCTAAATATATTGAATTTCTATTTTCCTTGCCTGTTCTTTCCGGCAAGGAGGGAGATCAAGTCCCCACAGGGAACCTTGCAGCAAGCATCTGAGGACTTCTGAAGGTTTTGTTCATTACCCAGTTTGCTTATCTGGTGCGCTGCTCTCTACAGGTCTAGCACAAACTCACTGGACAGTGTCACTCAGTGGAGTATATTAGGTTATGAACTATAGTGTCACATTGAGTTATGTCATATGTGACACAACATGACCCTGAAAAAATATGATGGATAGTGATGAGCAGAAAAGGACATTTCAAAAACTTCTGTCAAAGTAAACTTTTTTCATCATTATTTTTAAAACTAACCTTGAAAAGAGCCATTTTGAGAAAATAAGACTTTAGTAGAGGGCAAGGATTTCCCCCACAGAGTAATCAGATGTAAATCATTAGTGAAGAAACAAGTATTTGCCATCATGTAATATACTCCACTCAAAAAAGGTAGAACTTCTATGACTACACGTGTCCAGCTGTGCTGTCTTCTGGAGAAAACCAACTTCCCTGCAGTCTGATGTGTGGGGTTATTTTACAGATCTGGGGAGATTATGCTAGATATATATCATATGCTCCCTCTAGCTGAGATTGTTTTATACATATACATGTATGCTTTCTCTTAAATTCCCTTCTCCAAATTGATGGCTCCCTAGTGGGCTTTTTAACACTTATGTGGTGTTTATCATCTTTAAAAGATCTTTTAAATATGTGTGATTGTACTTAGCTTCATGAGGTGAGAGTGAACTGAATGGACAACATATCTGTCAATGGTGTTTAAGGTTAGTTTTACAGGTCTCAATTTTTGATTACGCAGTGAAACTTCCTACATGTTAACATCTGATACAAATCCCATGACACGTTTCAGGGTCATGCTGCTGGATTATATGAACGCTGAATATGGAATCAATGGCCCTGAGAGAAGCACTGCTGGTTCCTGTGCAGTTTTTGTTCATAGTGCTGAATATTGAAAGGTGATTCATGAGCAAGTTAAACTGTATTTATTATTGCAAACATAGCCTTTCTACAGTTGCTATGACTGATTATATTCTTAAAATAGGAGTAAGAGTTACAGCCTTTCAGTTCTAGACTTCTCTCTGCAAAAGTTTATAACATTAGAGTATTAGATGGCATCCAATGGGAGCTTTCTGCTTAATTCCAAAATGTGGAAAACCTGAAGGGGAAAAAACCCAAAAGGGGATAGAGTGGAGAGGCATGGCTCTGCAGAATCTATGTAAGGAAATCAAGGGGCTGTCATGGGGAATATCTCACTAGGATATACCCTTGTGCTCTTGCTTCCTCAAAGAATTGTTTAACTTCCATACAATACAAACCCACCAATTTTATAACTTTGTTTTTTATAACTTTGTTTTGTCCCTTGGCAAGTAGGTTTCATTTCCTATCCAGTTTGCATCTATTTCATATACATCTATTTCTTCAGGAAAAGAAATCTTTGTAGAAGATTTAATTGCAGCAGTAAAATCTCTATGGCTTAAGATGTTTAACATATTTTAGAAGTCTGAGTATTTTTGTGAATTTACTTCAACATTTATGTTGGTCTTTGCTATTGATAAGTGATGAAAGTCAAGTCAGAGATCAATGCAGTGTGCAAAACTCTTGTTGCTTTCTTAATAATCAAGCACTGTAAGTCAGAAATTAGGAACAGAAAAAAACCTGCTCTTCTATTACCAAGGTAGTATTATTCCTTTCAGAATCAGAAATGCTATATTTGGCTTCAGTGAGTTTTGGACCACATTAGGAAAAAAACCTAGTAAGTTCACATAACTTTTAAAGGGAAGCAGAGTCATGTGTTTTAATACAAAGGCAGAACATTTTGTCGATATCCTAAAGCCAGCAATGTCCTCTGATATTTTAACATGCAGTATGTATTCTGTGGGTACATTTTCCTTCTGGTAGGGAGGTCAAGAATCCTGGTACAACTTGATTGACAAGTTAGTGAAATTGGCATTGCTCATTCTAGTTCTGGGGTTTAAAAACATGAGTTTTGGGAAGCAAATGTATATTTTGGGCTTTGGGTTTAAATATCCTCAAAGGAATTCTCACTATTTGAATCTGAAATAATTTGTCAAATTAGCTCATGACTGACATTGCATGAAACACATTCTGACATTCTGCAATGTGGAGTACAACAGAGTCATTGAATTGAATTACTACTGCTAGGTGAGGCATGAAAAGGCTTGAACAGCAATGCATGAGTGTGAAGTTGCTAACTCAATGGTAGAATATGAAGGAATTGTTTCAACCTTTTTTTAAATTATTTTTTTAATGAGAGAAAAGGGATTTAACTGGCATATTTCTCTTGCTACAACAGAGTTTGCAAAATTTTTCTTTCACATGTACATTTAAAGATCCAAAAGCATATGAAAAATATGAAGGCTGGTTTTAATAAACTGTTTACTTTTTTAGAGTATATATACAGTACTAGTTCAGCTTATGCAGCAGTTTAGCTTATGTGTCTTTTTTGTTAGTGTTTGTACTAACAGATACGGTGCTTGCACTAACATACCCACTACTCAAAACAAATGCATAGTTTGACCTGACTGCCATAAAAAACATAAAGAATGATTTTAAAAAAAAAAAATTTGGTGAGTAATGCATGCCAATAGTGCCACTCCATGTCTTTTCAATCTCTTCATCTACTGAGATTTAAATTTTTATTTCTGAAAAGAGATTGATAGCAATGCCTGCTCTAATGACTTAGAAATCAAATCACTTTCCCTATACACTATCTATTGATATGCTAAAACATTAAACAGTTTTTGGCCACAGTGGATGAAATATGTTAAAGCATCCATGCTCAGTATCAAACAAAGCCTAGAAGAGTTGACAACAAGCACTGATGGTTTCCATGGTAGACAGAATGAAATTCTGGCTCTTTTGGCCTTGAAGAGACAGGTTGTTCCAACTCCAAGGAGTTACATAGTGTAAAAGTATAAATTTAGCCATACTTTTTGGGTTCATCTCCAGATTTTCAGAACTTCTCAGCAAGCCCTTACAAAGTTCAAATTTCAGGTGAACCAGTAGCCCCTTTCAGGCTCAAACAAAGCAGTGTGACTGTCAAAAGAAGCTTAATGACTTTAGGCATTATTCTTCCTAAAAACCTGGCCTCAAGTTTAAGTCCTGTGAATGTTCAAATCTGCCCTTCAGTGATACCAAACAGTGAACTGCCTTGAAACTACACACTGCTGAAATTGAAAGCTATTGTTTATCTTGCAGGTAACCAGCATATATATCTGCTCAGGAGGCAAGCATCTGGTAATGTTTGGAAAACCACTAATTTGTTATAAATTTTATACAAAATGCTCCCTTTGAGTGAATGTGTTAGTTGTTAGACTGTAATAACCAAAATTTGAAGAGACAAGTTAAAAACATTTTATTCACACTGATGAGTACTTACTCACATAAGCAGCTGCAATAGAAATAAAAAACAATGTCTAAATGCTTAGAGTATCTTGTGATGCCTTTGCACACATTATTAGCTGATAACTATTCTGAAACTGCTCCACAACCCTCAATTTCAAAACCAGTCTGTGAGACTGGATGTCATCTTTTCCCTTTTTAAAATCAACCCTTTGTGTGTGTTTGTTTGACAAGATTACATCATTGCTGAGTAAATTTTTAATTCAGGTGTCCTCCTTAGTGTTGTAATATTTTTGGTCCGTTTGGTCATGAATGTTTCATATATGTACTCCAGATCCTTACACAGGTCTCTAGTGAATGAAAAACAAAAAACACATTGAAACTAGATGTTCTTTAAAGAACTAAATATGCAGCTAACACAGAAAAAAAAAATCTATATTTAACTGAATTGTGAAAGGCACCATGCTGAAACTTTAATGTGTTTATCATGCATCATCCAAAAGAGACTGTCCTACTTTAATGCAGGTTTCTTAAAATATACATTAGGAGTTTTAGTGATTAAATGGACATTGTCAGCTAGGTAGCTATGCAGTTTTCTACTTTTTTTTTTTCTTGTGGATTCAAGTGCATTTTTTCTGTTTATTGAAGAGGTTTTTCACTACAGTTACTACATGAAAGCCTTTACCACGCTCATTGCCCTTCTAGTGCTACCTCAGATTGCTGTGAGGACAATCTTTGCATACACAGGGCAAATATAGTCTGAGGTGCATTATCACCCTGAAGAACTTGCAAATGCTAGTCACAGAGCCTATGCAGACAACGGCACTACTCTTAGCTAAAAGTGGCAGCTAGCAAGTAGTCAGTCAGAGAGGTAGGTAAAACTTTACTTTCTTTACTAGCCAGACTTAACTGTGCCAACATAAAGAGTGACCAAGTGTTACTGGAAAAGCCATCAGAAAATTACTATTTTCTTGTAATAGATAAATATTTGTGAAAGTTCTGCTTATTCAGACTATGAACTACACAAAGTAGACACACAAGTGTGTCAAAATCATAACACAAAACTATGCAAGATCTACCTAAGCCATGTAGACTTGCAGCTATTATTCTTTGCCATAGGTCTGCTGAAGACACAGAAAGGTTAGGACATGGAAAGTCATAGCCTAATAGGATACACCTCACTCCTCAGTAGTTTCTTCATATTAGAGACAATTAGACATTCTTCTGCCAAATTTCAATTGAAATGAGACTATTATAAGTGAGCAAAGTTACTATCCACTCTTTCAAGAGAATTAAAGTAAGGTAGCTTTTCAGAATGGGATAAATAGGGAAACATTGCTGCTGTGTGCATGAAGAAGATATGAAGACCATCAGATTATGATCCAGGTTTAGGAATCTTGATATAAAAAAGAAAAAAATAAATAAAAAAACCCAAACTACCAAAAACCCCCCTTGTACTGGTTTAAAAGTAAACCAGCAGGAAAAGTGAACCCAACTCAAAAAGAAATTACAAGTAAGAATTGCAGTTTAATAAAAAGATCAGAACCACTACAATGATGCAGAAGAAAAATCTGTTTGACCCACAAAAACCTAATGTACAACCCACCATCCAGGGGCACAAACAGAATGGAGCTCATCAGCCCCTCTGCTGAGCACCACATGGTCACACCAAGTACAAAGTAAACGGAAAGAGAAAACCTGTTGATGAGGATGATGGCCACAGTCTGGTTAAGAGTAGCAGTCGCAGTTCCGTTGAGGTCCTGATCCACCTCATGATCCCACAGGCANAAATCTGTTTGACCCACAAAAACCTAATGTACAACCCACCATCCAGGGGCACAAACAGAATGGAGCTCATCAGCCCCTCTGCTGAGCACCACATGGTCACACCAAGTACAAAGTAAACGGAAAGAGAAAACCTGTTGATGAGGATGATGGCCACAGTCTGGTCAAGAGTAGCAGTCGCAGTTCCATTGAGGTCCTGATCCACCTCGTGATCCCACAGGCAACCTCAGAAGTCCCAAACCCCCAAGGTTATATATGCTTGAGCTCGGATGGGAGTGCCCAGTACCTCCCCCAGGGTAAGGAGTTTCACAATGGGTGATTTACACTATGAGTCATGGGATACTCCTTGATGGCCCATTAGCAGACATGGCCCCTCAGGCTGGGTGTGAAGGTGCTAATGACTCCCTGGAGGGGAGTTATCACACCTGAGTTAATGGTGTGAAGACAGGAAAACTTCCTTATCTCACAGAGTTCCTAAACACCCAGCTTGCAGCCTGAGGGGCCAGGTGTGCCCTGGGCAGCTGTTGCAGATGATCCATTTTTAGCAGTCCCTGAGAAATGACATAGAGGTTGTAGAGTACAAAGACCTGGCCACACTCACATAGTGACAAACTGATCCCGGCCACTATAACCAGGAGAAGCCTATACAAAATTACTGCTGTTACTCTCTGAGTTGTTTTTGGGAAGCAAAACGAGAGGGCACAAGAGACCATGGACCTGTACATTATATTGTTGTCTTGAGCAAGATGAATGATTAATACACCAGTGACTATCAGTCTGCAAGCAATTAAAAGAGGATATATTAATCAGTTCTAGGAACAGTGGATTTATTCAAAATAAATACAATACATAAATGTATTACCAGATCTGTCTTAAAAATGAAATAAGCATATCTACTTTAAAAGTGGACACTTGGGTGCAGAATAGATTTTGAATGCAAATAGAGTACATTTTAATAAGCAGGATTTATGCTTGAAGGTGACAAAATTGTTACATATTATCTCAAGTGACTACTAGTTCTAAGAAATGTATCAACATGTTGAATTATTCGGAAAGTTCATGAATGTCACATGCCCAGAAGGCAGTGATTTGTTGACAGGAAACCAAAAAGGGTCAAATAATTTTACCTGGATTTAAATTTCAACCAGGTTAAATTTTCACAGCTTATTTGGGCAAATTCCCACAATTTACAATGTTTTTTTCCCCAGGGTTACATTGTTAACTGTGTTAACATTTACTGATATAAAATACTGAAGGCATAAGAACATAGTTTTGAGGCTCTTCTCTGTTTAACAAAACATTTACTTCCTGACGTTTTTGAGCTTCTTATGTTGTGTAAGAGAACATAGACTATTTTTCCTTTTCCATGTTCCTAATTTACGAGAATAGTTTTCTCTCCTCCCCACAGCCGCCTGTGGGATAGCTAAAGGAATTCTGCTCCTAATCTGCTTCTCATTGTACAGTCTGTAAAATCTGTTGGTTTATGTACCTCATGGAACATGGGAAACTTTTGCCACAAACAGCTTTTACTTAGTCTGCTTTCAGTGCCAGCCATTTTCTGATTGATTTACTATTCCCAGTTCTTGTGACTTGCTTATGACATTTATCTCTTTCTGTAAGTAGTTTGGAAATAATTTGCATCTGAATTTCCCTACTGAACTGGAGCAGCCTGGAGACATTGCTTGTACTGTGGTTTGTTACTATCACCTATTACTGCTATTGTTGGCATAATGTAAGAAAGAATATTTTTTCCAAAAGTAATGTAACTACATGGCTGGACACATTAAAAAATCAGTGTTGGGGGTGATTCAGAATTTTATTTTCTTGTTTAACTACAGTCATAAAATCAACTAGTGCATGGTGGATTTATCACATATCGTCACTAATTTATTTTTGGTGAATACTGGATCATTGAAGCTTAAAATTTATTTTTGACAGTAAATTCAGTCACTAACATTTTAATGGCAAGTGAAGATGAAAGGTTTGTGAAGATGAACAAATTCAGTGGTTTTGAAATTTGAATATATATATATGAATAGATGTTTATTTCTACTTTTCCCGGAGTACCTATTGCACAGTTCTGCCACAGTTCTACATGGTGCAATGAGGAGGCATGTTTTATTACAAAGTAGCTGACAGCACAGATATTGAAAACATCATTGAAAACAAAATAATGAGGAACCATTTTCTGATTCAGAGCCACTCATAATATAAACTACATCAGCATAAGCCTGTGCACATTGCAGGACTTTGGCAGGGATTCAGAGTGCAGCGAGTGAACCTTTAGGGATCTCCTGCAACCGAAAAATTTCTGCAAATCTCAAGAAAGAGCTCAGTCTTCAGTGCAAGTCACACTCTAATGGCAAGCATCCTGTTAGAGCAAGACAAATTCAGCACTAAGAGTTTGTTGTCATTTAAATGGAAAGCTGAGATTTGTTTAGATGCTTTAGTACGAGTGGTAGAGGTTGCCAGGCTCACATGAGCATGTACCTTTGTTTAGTGATAAGCCCATAGCCAGGAAGCTTATGAGTACTTATATTTGGCTGTGGCAGTCTTGTAATTATTTAATAAGGCACATTAAAGATAAGGTTATCATGATATAAATGCCTGTAATCCCTCTGGGGTGCAATTACCTCGTGATAACCTCATCCTTTGAAGTTATCTCTGTTGCTAATATGAAAAATGTTTGTTTTCAGTGGGAACATATATTTTGTGATGGAACAGCATTAAACTGCCAGATCAAAAAGTTAAACAGCAGTTGGAATGAGCAGAAGGGTTCAGATAGATTAACTCAGCCCCTATAGACAGTTCAACAGATGAACTGAAATGATCCCAAACCGTTTTATGAGTCAGGTTTTAAGTCTAGAGCATCTGAAGAGAAATAGCTGTTTTCCTAGAAATGTACTCTAAGTTTCTCAGGCTCTACTAGTAAACCTTGAGATTAATGAGAATGAGGAAATATATTTCAAAAGACATAGTTGTGTATTTTGGTTTGGTGGGGTTTTTTGTGGTTTCGGGATTTTTTTTGTTTGTTTTGTTGTTGTTGTTGTTTTTTGTGTAGGATTTTTTTGGGGTTTTTTGTTTGGGTTTTTTTTGTTCTTTTTTTTTTTTCATGGTAACATCTGTATCATTTCTTTGAAATTCAGCATTTTGACTAGTAGATCACCTATCTAGTAGCATAACATTGTGTATTGCATTGCAAATCATGAGATAAACATTAATAAAATGCACATGCTTCACTAATAGGTTTTGAAGAACATCTGTTATACTTGTTACTACGAGACATTTTCAAAATACTGAAGTACATTAACTCACTTGAAATGTACCACCTGAAATCTAGGTGAGTCTGTCATGAAGACTCCAAAATATGTAAATAGCACTTTCGCTAAAACTGGAGAACTATATGGGCAAGAACACTCCTCAGAGAGGCAGAGAAATACTGTTCCTAAAGGACACAAGTCCAGATCAGGGGCTCCACTTTTTTCTTGCTTTAGGCATCAGCTGACATAAATTTGTACCTCTGAGAAGTCGCTTGCAGACAAGTGTATGACAGGCATGCACATTTCGTGTTCCATTTTGCATTAATAGGAAGCCCTGTGGCCTGCTTCTGCAAGCTGCTCTGTACATTCTCGTAACAAAGTCACTGTGAGGTCCAGCAGACAGTCATCCCCTGCAGCTCCAGGGGCTGGAGGGACTCCACAGAGAAACCTTTCCCATCACATGAAGGGTGTTACAAATGGGAGGTCAGCATGGCAGACTCAGTGTTTAGGTTTCTGCACTTTTTATAGGCTCTGGCTAGTTGTGTGCCTGAAGATGGAAAATATTTGGAATTAAACCCAAAATTTCAAAACTAGCTTTATATTTCCTTGGGATTTTTGGCATCAGTGGCTCTTTTGGCTGTGCCTGAGTGGAATAAGCTGTGTCTTTAGTACATTATACAGTAACATATTACACCTCTCTATTTTTTGTGCCTGGGAATTTCACCTCATCCATCTTTCACAATGTTCAGCAGAGGCTTTTAAAAATCCCTGACCCAGCTTTACGCAATTAATTGGAGATGGGGCCAAACCCTAGATCTTGATTTGAGACCTAAATCCTTGTTCTGCTTGAATCTGATGCTATGCTGGACCAAAATGAAACACAGAATTAAAACCCTCATCTAGGAAAATGGGGATTTAAATCTTATTTGTTTGGCTAAGACTGAATGTCCTAAGTGTAACTTCTGGCTGTTCAATACCTGCACCTGAAACAATTCTTAAACTCATTAGTAGTAGAATTAATGGAAAAAAAATTTACATACTATAAAATATTTCAAAATATACCTCAATTAAAGCTATATCTTATTTAAATGTTTAAAACATTTAATGATACATGTCATTTAAATTTTAACTATTATTTTAGTTTGGTCTTTAATTAAAAACTCTTCAAATATCTTATATCTATAGCTGAATTCTTCTGTGTTCCCACTTTCCAGTTGCTACAGAGGAGTGTAGAACATAGTCTAGTTATTATGTAATGAATTTTTATGTTACTTATATATTTATATAATTTATATATGCACATTATGTTATTTAAAACACTAATGAGAGTTTTCCATGATTTACTCCATTTTTTTCATATTTTCATTTTAGCTGTATTATTCTAAGTCAAAACATTTACAGTCCGTGTTAGCTCATAGCTTTCATTTTTCCATCTTAACGGAAGTTGCACTGAAATTTGTAGGCAGATGGGCATGAGACTTATAATTAATTACTGATTATTTGTTTCTCAGAGTAGGACAGTGACATTTAGGTAGTTTCCCTTGAGTACTAGTGTTGCTTTGGAGCCCTCTCCTGGAAACGGTACTTGTGAATTGGGAAGAAATTTGCAAGTTGTTCTTCATTTGCAGCTTGCATGAAGAGTATGAATTGGAAAGATTACAGCCGTATGAATAGTGAAATAAAGGATTTCTTTTCACCTGAGTTTGACTATTTTCTTATCTTCTTCCAATTAAAACTGGGAAGCCAGTGATTGTCATGATTGTTAGTGATGTTGACTAGATAGTTCCTTTCTTGATGCTTGGCCCACCTCTTTCAAGTGTTCTGATCTGCCCACAGAGACTTCAGGAAGATAAATTCTAGTGGATGTTTTAGCCTGATTCATTGCAACTCTAACTCTGAAATCCTGAGTTCCAAGGCACTTAAAAAATCAGCTCATTTTATAACCTTTTTCATCTAGTATTCCTAGTATTCGTTTTCCTCTGTTTCATCCTTTTTGATTGTTTCTGTAACTGATCAGGTAATGCATTACTATTTTACCCTAGGCTTAAGATTCATTCTGTATACACAAGATTTATTACTGGTATCAGTTTACACAGTGTTTTACTGCCTGTTCCCTGATTGCGTATTTTCCCACACATGAAAATAGAGATTTTGAAAGGCAGATATAGTGAAACTTTTAAAAAACCTCACACAATACAGTGTGCTACCTTTCATTGATGGCTAAAGTATTTGTGATTTATCTTTCTTTCTAAAATAAACTGGAAATGCCAGCAAAATTCACTGACTTTTAAATTTCAAATTAACAATTCCTGAGGTTTACAGAAAGAGAAGATCCATGAGTTCATGTGGAGAAGACGTAATTAATCCTGTCATCTTCTTCTGTGTCACTGCCATGCACAGAGTAGTCATTGTGCTGTCTGTATCTCTCAAGTCATAATGCCTGTTCAGACTGTGTCATAACATCACTTTCCAGTCTCATGGAAAGCAGGGGAGAGTTAATTATTTTGTCCATTTTCCTACTTTCTTCAGTTCAAAACTGAGCAGAAACCTATCTCTCATCAGGAAAATATGAACTGATTAGTGTTCCATCTGTGGCACGCCTTGACTGCCAATGGATTTTTTAATTATATTAAAATGATGTACTTTGATATGAGAAGTGAAATAGGAAGCTAGTTTCTAATAATTGCTTTAAAATGTACTTTGGAGAAAATATGGAGATATTAGCATTACCAGTAATACAATCTGAATGAGCTAAATGGGAGGTGTAATGAGAAGTTCAGGGCAGGAGGGAGCAGGCAGAAGGTTGAAAATGTCATTGTATGCAGGCTGAGGTATCGTTTCCTGCCCCTGCTCTATCTGAATACCCAATGAATGCCTCAGCAGAGTCTGTGCTAATACTGATTTACTCATCGCCATTGCTCCTACTGGTGCAGAGCCATATCCTTGGTGTGGGTTTACAGATGGTAGCCACAGCATAACTACATTTATATCCAAAGTAGTATTAACTTTTCCATGTTTGTCCTTCCTTCCATCAGTGTTCTTTGATCCGAGCATTTTTAACGCCACTGCAATATACAACATGTAGCCCATGCTATATTTTTCTAAACAGCCACAGTCACTGCAAAAATATGGCTCAATTAGTGTTTTTGACAAAATAAACCACAGCAAGAAAAAAGAAAGAACTCTTTTTTGATCTGTGGGATTATGTCCTCCAGTTTCAGGACAAATGCTGTGCATCTGAGAGCCACAGGACATTGCATTAGCTGCTCCTTCAGTATTTTCCCTTTCCAGCATTTTAACTTTTCCACATTTTGTTTTTTACTTGAATATACCTTTGTGGAAAAACAAACAAGCAAACAAACAAAACTCTAACCCCCTGTGTATTTCTTTTCCTTCCTGTCCTATTTCCATGATCTTTAATCTAAACAAAGTATTGCAATCAGTAAGAATTATTTAAAGTCTTTGAAGAACACTATTCAGGAGAGTGATTTGGAGAACCCAAAAGTAACTTAGGTATCATTATAAAACAATACAATGAATTAAAATTAGGGTCAGACATTGAAGAAAAAATGTGTGTGATTTTATGTATAGGTTGCTAAGGATTTGAGAGTTATGAGATTTGTGCTGTTTGCATATATATTTGAGTCTGTGTATGATTAAGTTCATGAAAGTATCTTGTGTTACATGAACTCAAATAGTTTATCAGACACAAAGGATCTATGTGGGAGAAAACTGCTGTGAACATTCAAAACTGGTGAGACAAAGGATAAGTCATCCATAAGATGCAAAGCTGCAGAAAAATTTGCGCTGTTAGTTTTGCTGCTCAAGGAAATATTTGTAATTGGTTTAGACTGTTAAAGTTCATACTCTTGTTGACTGCTCCTAGCTGTCTTTTTGACAGATTAATCTGAATTTTCAGTTTTCTGAAAACTGTGTTATGGATTTCATTGAAAACCAGATTTAAGACAAAAGCAATGATCTGAAATGGAGTTTAAGAGATACCTGCATCAAAAGTACCTTACAATTAAAATACATTTATTATTTAATACCTCTACTACCACTTCAATTCTTCTGACTTTGGATAAACAAAGTGCATCTTCAGGAACCGCCTTTATTTTTATTTATATATCATCTCCATTAAAATCCCAAACCCAAGTTTTCTGGCAAAGTCTATACCAACTTTCAGAGTTAGACATCTTTAAATCAGATTTCAGGATTTTTTGGTGTTTTTTTTTGTTTGTTTGTGTTTTTGTTTTATTTTGTTTGTTTGTTTGTGGTTTTTTTGGTCAGCCATAAACTTAAAATCCATGACTTCTTCAGAGGGATCTTTGCAATTGAAATAATCAATTGACACAATGACACAAGACCAAGACACGAAGAGCATATACCTTCAAGTGTCAAGAGGAAACTTCAACACAGCATTGCTGTCCCAAATTTTCTGTTCATTTTCTAAAAATGGATAGTGAGCAGTGCAGAACATAGATGGGTTTGTTGTGTTATTAGCCTTTGAGTCTCTATAGTCCTGACTGGCCCATAGCCAATCTGAAGCCCCAATTAGGCAAGCACAGCATTCCATTCATGCTTAAAATTCATAAAACACACAGTACATACGTTGAAACTCAACAAAAATAGTGTGGCTTGGTTTTATTACACCCTGATCTCTTGTTTTCTACCTTTGATTGCTGTCACTTACTGCCTTTATGAATAAGTGACTTAATGATACTTTATCTGCAAACAGTTCTCTTGTGTCTTATTTTATTTTTACTAACATAAACCTTTCTGTAACTGTGGCTTTTTGTTTTAGTGAATGTAATCCTACAGAACTGCCTTGTTATATGACCTCATAACATTGAAAAATTTTAGGGGAGAAGATTGACTGTAAAGAGACTGTAAGGGTTCTATTTTATTTTATAAACATGATGAAAGTCATATTAGTGTGAGTCTCTATTTTATTACTCACACTAGTATCTGTGTCATCACTGACATCAGCATTAAATGTGATGTGGGTGCTTCTTAGGGATTGCATTTCCTTAAATAAGACTAAAATCTGAAGAATCACCCAAGACCCTTAAAAATATAATTATATGTTGCAAAATAGAAAAAAAATATGGCATAGTCCATTTTCAGCAGTAGAGTAAAAAATATTTATTGTGAAAAAACAATCAGGGATGTTGTTTCTTCCTTTGTTTAGGATTTTGCTCTAAGGATGTGTCTCAGACCCCCATCAGGCTCTCCAGAAAGGCACGGGTATCCTGAGGGGCCCGTGCTGTATCTGACAATTCCATGCAGATATTCTGGATACCCTAGAGGGTAAAAATGGCATGAGATGCCTGCACTTAGGCAACTGAATCTTGCCCTTGATCAAGTCCTTTAACATGATTTGTTCTTGGGGCAACATTCCCCAAATAAAATCATCTGAGCAAATGCCAGAAAATTTGCAACATGTAGCAGGAAGCCAAAAAAATGACAAAAAAACCCAAAAAACCCCAAAAAACCCAAACCTTTCATATGGTCAACTCACAGTAGTCACTGAATAGAAGGGCAGAATTATATGTAAGGAATACTTTGGAGAATGACGGTGAAAGGATACAATTAAAATATGCTTTTCATATGTTGGTCTCAAGATTTGAAAGTGTTGAGATTTTCAATCTATGCAGAAATTCTCTACAGAGCTAGCAAATTGATGCCTTCTGAAAGTAAGAGTTAGTCAAAGGAACCCTTTCTCAGCTATTGCATGTTATTTATGCAGCAGTTTACTCTAAGAACAGTCAAGAAAACAGGGATAAAAGATTCTCAGAAAATAGTCTAAGCTTCAAAACCATGGAAACAATACAAGATTTATATTGTGCCTTACAGAAAAAAATATTTTTAAATTATATCAAGTCAACAAAAATTCCCTTGGTGAAACAAAGGCAAAAATATCTCAGGCATACAAAATTTAACTCAGTTTTCAACCCTTTCAAAAATTAGCTGCAGGCAACCTTACCTATGAAGATAGTACCTTAAATGGAATGACAAAATGGACATTTTTTTCTGATGGATAACCCTCTTTAGCCCAAGTTATTTAACAATTTTTATGTAAATTTATTACTAATTTCAACAGACTCAAAGCTGCAGTTACTGCATTAACTCATGGGCAATCAAGTTAGTAATTCTGTTTGAAAGCATAAAAAGGGAGTACTAATTTTGAAAGCAAAAGCCAGTAGCTATTTTTCAGCCAATCATATAATGTAAACATTTTTTCCAACTCATTAACATGTCTTAGGAAAACAGATGAATATTTGTAAATAGTTATTTCAACAGAAATTAATGAGTTCACTGTTGCGTATCTTTGTATATATTGCCTCACCAAATTAATTACATTTATTAATAATGTTTTTCTCTGAGGAGACTTATATCACCCACTGAAGTTATTTAGACTATATCTAGACATTAAGGGTTTCACAGTTTAAAAAATACTATTCCGTATTTTAAGATCTTTGCTAATAAGGATGACTACAGGACTGGCGGTTTTTGAGGGGGTGATGAGGAAGTTTTAAAATCTCAAAATTGACAGATTTCTGTATTTATAAATTTCCAATCGGCACCACAAAATACAGGTGGCAATCTTGAGAAAGGAATATCAAACAGAAAGATTTCTAGCTACTGACATAAGACGCATCATTTATCATAGGTTACTGTGTAGATGTGTTACTAGGGCAAAGTAAAGAGATTTCTAGCAGATTAAATAATCATGTATCCACTGTAAGAAAGCCAGAACAGGTACTCCATAGATCTCCCATTTTTCATTACTAAGTAAAATGAAACCTCTTTATATGTGTGTATAGCTACAAATGCACCTACACTGTGTGCGTGGTACTGTGAGTATGTGTGAGAACGTGGGATGCATACAGCATACCTGTGAACAGAACACTGAAACCAAAATTGTAGCATTAAAGAACTGCTGTAAGAAGCATTATCCTAAGAAAGAGCTGTTCTAGAGAATTCAGACATGAAATGTTCACAAGATGGGGATTGTAACCCTAAAGCACCATTTCACCTAATTACTATAAACTATTGTAATCCTAATGCGTCATTTCTCAATTCCTGTTCTGAAGAGTTGAGAGAGAAACTTCCTTCCTGAAGTACAAGGTTGCTGAAAGGGCATAAACCCATTGCTGTGAATAATGATTGAAAAAACACCAAAGCTTGTAGAGGGTAATCAACAGCACATTTTATATTTGTACTGACATTACTAGTGAAAAAAATGTGTGAACAATTTATTTACTATTCTGCCCATCTTTCTTATTCTACTTGTGTGCCCTGGGTAAACTTTAAAAAGAGATAAATTAGTTGACACTGCTTCCACTCAAGGCCAAACTGACCATCTCAAAACATCGTTTCATATACAGGAAAACTAAATTTTAGACACAAAGGATTTCTTTTTTCTGAAATAGTGAGTGACCACATCCCAGCTGACGTCACTGGGATCCCTGGACACTTACCTTTCAGGAACTGTAAGTCACCTGTGGCTACTGAAGCAGTCAGTGCCCAGACCAAGAATAGAAAACACTTTTCCTGTGTTGCAGGTCTATGTTTCAACCACGAGTCCCTTCTTTGTGCTTATCTGCCAAACCACTACTGTAGTGATTTCTGCTTATAATGTCTTAAATTACAGAACGAACCAGAACCGGATCATTTTGGTTTAGCTAAATGGTTTTTATATAGATTGTCAGAATGGACAGATAATTCATGTCTTCTTTAGATGGATACTGCTTTTTTCAGAGTCCCTGTGGATGTTACATTTAAGGTTGCTAATTGACCCAAAGGACACCTTTGTTGAACAAAAATACATGTAAGATCAATTATGCTTTCCTTTTTTTATTTTTTTATTTTTTTGGGGAGGGCCTATTTCACTGGTATATATAGTAAGGGGGTTATTTCAGGGTAAAAATTAACATGAAATATATTTCTTTCAGCAAATTCTGAGAGTCTAGCTAGGAAAATAATGTTGCCATGGCGAAAACAATTGTTTCTGATAAGAATAGCAAAGTTTCAAATGGAGAAAAATGAGCTAAAAATATGTAAAGTGGTGGCAGGTATGTCACAGTTTTACTAACATTATTCAAAAAATATTGTTGGTTTTGTATGAATTCCACTGCATACCTCTCAATGAATGTGCCATCCACCTACTTCTGAGAATATTCATGACACTGCTGCTAGACTGTACAAAGTCACTGTCACTAAACTACACAGGGGAGCAAAGAAGGTTGACATTCTCACATGCAGCTCTGCAAATCACATCATATTTGACATATACTTCAGTTGATACAATCATTTATATTTTGAGACCAACACAATATTTAACTCTTTTATTGCCTGATATGATGGTTATAGTTATTTTGCCCTTGGTAGATTTTTAAAATATTTACTCAGCCTCAAACAATATCAAAAGAGTGATTTCAAATCTTATACTTAGAAAGAATATACAAAGTAGCCCAAGGAGTAGAGGAGGGTAGCAAAGTAACATTTTATTTTGAAATTAGAGTGATGATACAGTCTTATGATGTTTTAATATTCTGACATTATGATGCATTTTAATATGTATTCTCAAAACACAGAGTCTAATAAGACCCTTTCCTTAGGGTCACTTTACCTAGGGTTTCTTCCAGACAGACCTCAGTGCCAAACAGATCCTTACTGGGCTGGGCAGGGCTGCACAGGAAGTCTTCCAGAGCAGAAATAAAGGCTTGTACAGCACAGGGTGCAGTGGGGAAGGGGAGACAGTATGACTGAAGCCCCTCTGTTAATGGGAATCCCAAAAATCCTCGCTGATGTAAACAAAGTTGTTGTAGATAACATCAACATTTCACTAAGCTGTTGCTCTCAACCAAAACCTAAACCTTTTCTCTTTTTCTGCTTTGTTAGTTTGTTTTGTTCAGATTTAACTAAGGTTCAAGCACAGGCATGGGAAGCAATTATAGCTTGAAAAAACCTATATTTTGAATAGGTTTTCAGGTAGCATTTAGGTCCAGCATGACTCTTTGTAGCTCTATTTAAATGGGAACACTTGAAGTTTGACTCTTAGTTTCCAGCTTGCCTTTGCCTACAGTTCAAAATACTGGTAGTAATTAAAAAAACTCCTCCCTCGTCAAAGAAAAACCCAAACAAAAATACCACAAAATCCAATCACTGATCTGGAATGCAGCTACCTGAAATGCAATGAATTGTCCTTCACCATGTCACAGCTTTGGAATACTAAAGTTGTCTTGCATGACTTTGTCATCTTCATCTGAAATTTAACTCTAGTATTACCAGTAGGGCAGCTGAGAGTTATCTTTCCTTTGAAACTCCAAAAAGTATTTATGAAAATATAACATATGTGTATTCAGATTAGCCTATGGTAAATTCACAGGTTCTTGTCATCCTTGTGAAAATGTAAAAAAATGCTCTGAATGAAGCATTAGTACTAATGTCTGGTCATGTGGTGTATTCTTAAAAATGATCGTGTGACACTTAGCTTTCATGTGAAGGCAACAGAAGTGAAAACAACACATAAAAATCCAGAGCTGTTGTAGAGAATGTGAATCCCCAAGCTCTGGATCTGTGAGAGAAACAGACCTTTTCGAAGAGCCAGAGAGAAAGAGAGGTCAGAAGGAAAGGTGATTTGTGCAGTCTGGTCTCGATTGCAGAGTAAGCTGGTGACTTAGAGTATGAGAAGTTTCTCCAGAAAACTTTTTTTTCCATATTACTGACCAAAATACCACAGTCAATCAGATTAAAAAAAAAATTGGATAGCTAGAGATAGAAGATTTAAAATCAGTATTCTATTGTTCTTTTGAGCATCGAGACATAGCACAATATGGCTTTAATTTTTAGAGAATTTCAGAGATGATTACCTAATTGTTTTCAAAAATGGTTTTTCTTTTGCACATCCAAAAAAAAAAAAAAGATAGCATAAATTATTATCTGACAAAAAATGGGAAAAAGTTGCTAAGATAATTTGTTTTTTTGAGAAATATCAATCCAGAAAATATCTAATGGCAAAAGACCCAGTCTTCAGCTATGTAAGTTGTTCGCTGAAGTCTTGGGAGATTGCTGTTCACCATTAATGACATATCCTAACCTGTTTTCCAAACCAGTAATGTTTTGGAGTTTTTTTCCCAACAAAGAGCAAGAAGGAAAGACTTCATTATATGTATGCTTTTAAAGACTATTTGAAAAACATGCACATTTCAGTAGGAAACTTAGGACAGGGACAGGATCCATCCCACTTAACTCTTATGTATCTAACTGAGGCAGCTGGAGCTGCTTCTAGTTATCCAAGGTCCCATGAAAGAGATAGGCATCTCCAGAGGGCAATTCTCTTGACTTAGGATCTCTCTCTATAGCTCCACTGTTATTATAGTGCTTTTAAACATTACATGATATTTATATCTGTTTACATAAATTGTTCTCTACAGAGCTGGCTAAAGCCCTCCTTCTTGTGAACTGGTCTGAAGCCACAACCTGTGAGAAACAGAATGAGCATTTATGACTTTTCAGAGTTTTAAGAGGAAATGAGATATAATTTTATTTTTTTAAAAGAAATGTTAGTAAGACTGAAAGTATTAAAATATAGAAACTAAATCTGGGAGGAGTATAAAGGGGATTGTTAACAGCAAAACATAAGAAAAATGGAGGAAATGAACAATCATTTGCTGTGTAGAAAACAGAAGTTGCTCTCACTGGCACAAGTAAGAGAAGAAATCAGTGCCCTTCTTGTCTTTTTTCTTCTTTCTTGTGAGGAAAAATTCTAAGAGTAAAAATTTAGGTCTTTCATACATGACAATAAGATATAAAGATTTTCTTTCCCTTTTCCAATTCTTTGTCATCCAAATCTAAACTCCAGATTAAAAAACTCAGAAAGTCTGATGAAAATATATTACATTCACATTTTTTCATAAACAAAACAAGCCATACTTTCCCCTTCCAGTAAGGTAACTAGTATGTTTGGAAGTTCTGTCTTTCCTGTTCAGTTTGTTTCCATGTATAATTTTGTCAATATTCTGGAAATAAATAAGAGGCCCTGGAACCCATTGTATGTCAGGTCAAAATCTCTAGACACCATCTTCCCAGTAAGCAGCATTAAGTAAATTACAGGGCTTGGTAGGTGGTTTATGGTTAAAGATTCCCATAAAACAGCCTGCAGCTTCTTGCTTCAGAAACAGTCAGTTTTTTCATGTCTTATTTAATTTCACCTTCCAAGCCATAGGAAGACATGAGAGAATGACTGTTTTGGTTGTTGAGCTTTTTTTTGTCCTTGGGTGGGGGTTTTATGTTTGAGTTTTGTGCGTGTGTGTGCTGTTTGGTTGGTTTGGTTTGTTTGTTTGTTTTGTTTTGTTTTTCTTTTTTAAATATTACAGCAGATCTTAATTAATTGATAATGTACAGACAGAAATACCTCTTTCTGTATCAGAGTCAGCACATAGAAATACCAGTCATGTTGTTTAGATCAGGGTGACAAGTCAGTCACACGTCAAGGTAGGTTAATAGTATCTCTATTAAAAGAAAAGAAAATACCTTCAAAATAAAATAACAGATAATATGTCCTGGCTAAGCTAGAAAAACTACAGACTTTTGCTGGGGGTCCATGGAGAATGAGCCACTGATGCCAGTTGTTTTTTATGTTACAAAGTGTTAGTGAACTGGAGGCATGGATACCTTGTGAAAATAGAGTCACTGCTGATGACATAAACATCACTTTTTATAGGGTGTACTGTTGATCTGTGCACCTAAGACAAGTAAAGATGTATTTTCCATACATAAGCAACATATCAAAAAGATACATGGTAGAAGTTTTTCAGCAACAAGCACCCCTAAAGGGTAAAATTAACTTTTTTTGCACAAGTAGCTCAGGCAGTCTTGTCTGAGTAACAAGAGGTGTGAGGGTAGATACTGAACATGAACAGTTCACTGTTGAGTAAAGACAATGCAAAAGAAAACCAAGCAAAGCCCCACTGGACTCCAACTGGTTCTTGGGCTTTTATTGTAGTTCTACATGAGCATCTGAAGCTTGCTAAGACTAATCAGATGTTAGAGGGGCATCTGCAGTTCATGGAAAACTCCTAGAAGCTCACTGGAGCTTATTTCTTCATGCTTGTTCCCAACCTAATATTTGTGGGTTGGAGTGTTTACACTTTATTTCACCATGGCATTTGAACATGATTTCATAAGAAAATGAGTCTTGGGACACCATCATGCCTGTGTGTTTGAACCTGTTGACAGATTTAAACAAAATTTAACAGACAAAAATTTTCAGATGTATTAAGTTTTTTCAAATTTCATAAAAAACTTGGTTAGATGGAGGAGGGATACTTTTGGGCATGATTTACTTGCCTGAGCATGGTCTGTACTAATATTTGTACTGTCCTAGTTTTCTGCCTAGCCTCCAGCTACCATAACAGAAGGGCCCTCTCTGACTGTATCAGATATAAGGATATCCCAGGAAGCATCAGATACCTGTGTTTAGGAGTACTCTCTCAGTCTTCAACACAGCTTTCCAAACTGATGCAAAGCTAACATCATAAGTCATATATTATTAAACACCAGAGAAGCTACACAGAACAGACTGCTTAGAAGTGCTCCAACTACTCAGAAAACTTCTGGTTAGAATTTGCACCTACCTAGTATAAAAGTCTACAGGAAATCCTGCTGCATGCCTCATGTAGAACTGTAACAAGGAGATTAATACATTTAAAAATGTTCCCTTTTGGCTTACAAAAGAGGATTATCAAATATAATGAAATTTCTAAGTTCACAAACTTGGAAATGTTGGGTCACTACCATAAAAAAAGTTGAAATTCATTTACTTTCAATTTATTCTGTAGAACTGCTCAATAAACTAATTTTGCTTCTCAGTTTCACTTCTTGAAAAAAGTGTCTAGCTCAATTTCTTCTATGGAACTTTTTTTTTTTTAGTTTTTAATTTACAGGAGTTTGCTACTTTTATTTATTTTTTTTTCTTAGTTGACATTGTCTTGTTTAAGGTTTTTTCCAGTTCCTCAATTCCATTATCTGCGGTTCTCAACAGGACTGTCTGGATGTATAAAGGTTAGCTGCCTTTTGTGTATTGTTCTAATCACATATACACACATGCATGTATGAGAAGTGAAGTTTGCTGGGGAGACTGACAACATGAACTCATTCATGGGGGAGTCCAGTTTTCTCCACAGTATTCATCATGAAGACTTTTTATAGTCAAATCCCTCTATTCTAAGTTGAATTAAGAACAGCTTGCAAAAAGCTTTCCAATACAAGACCTTTTAATAAATCTTATGGAAGTTTTCCAATTTTTGCAGCATTCTGTAAGATGTGGTGTTTTTAATGACACTGAGAAAAATAAATACTCTAGAGAAAGGTTTAAGTGAGAAGATTTGTTTGGGGGGGAGGTGTGTTTCTAAGTATTATTTATAAAATATTTATAAAATGCTTATTACATTATGTGGCTGTTACAGCAACAGTTCTATGGAAACACTCCAGCATCAATTTGTGCCACAGCACAGGGTCTTGACACTGCTTTTACTCTGATGCCAGAGAACACCTTTGGTGTTGTTACCACCTTCAAGTAAATGCAACAAAGTTTTACTGAAACGGCAGGCCCTGAGGAATCTCAGGTCACATTTAGTAAAAGGAGTTTTCTTCAAATCTTATGACTAAATTTTTCTCAGTGGTGTATTTACACTTCAGATTCTCTATTGTGTGTTATTCTATATGGCAATGAACTAAAGGTTTTGCTTTCTTCTGGGAAATTTAATGTGCTCTGAACCAGACATGAAGGCTTTGGTCGAGACTTTCATTGTAGCAATTCTTGCTTTCTAGAGCCTCTGGGTACACGAAAGGGGATGTTTTCCTTGCATGTTCCAATGTTCATGCTGCTGTTTTTAGGGAAACTGGGAAGTCAACACAAAAACAGATGAAGATGGGAACCTAGAGCAGACTGATGATAATGTGACAGATTTAAGACTAAAAGACACTCTTCTCACTTTTTATTCCTTTGAAGTTCCTCAGATATGCAGATCACATTGGCACCCACACTGACAGCACTGAGTTTCAAGAGACGAGTGCTTGCAATTCACATTGCCTTTTATTTTTCCTGCTCACAGCAATAAACCAGACAGGCAGAGCAGAGGGACAGTGTCTCATGCTTGCAAACCAGATGATGTTGGTAGATTTAATTTTAGGCTTACCAGTCTTAATAGTATCCCTTCAATATTTATGAGGCTGATACAAGTCAGGGCATGTTTAAAAAAAGATAGAGAGTGGAAATTTGTCCATCAAGCTTAGCTGGAAAAAGTCTTTTTATGTAATCCATATCTTTAGGGAAAGGACAAGATCTTAGTGCAGTCATATCCTGGAATTCTTGCAGAGTGATAACGTTGTGACAAGAAGCAAGAATTATTAACAGGAGCTGTGAAAGCTGGTATCTTTCCAGCTCTCTATACTTTAATCTTCTGTCTATTAACTGCTGCAAATGTTACCTTGGCATATATTACAGCCACATATTAATTTCTCATTTTCTCTCTAGTAGCACCCCCAATGGGATATACTGCAATATTGCTACTTTACCTGACTATGACATATGACAAGGTAGATCATACCCTTCAGTCGCCTAAAAATCCTGAAATGATGAGGAAAATAACATCAATCATTCATTGCTAAAGTATCCATGAAGAGGAAGCAGATTGGCTTGTTACAGTGGATTAGTTCTAGTTTAGTGTAGAACAGAAAAAGGTACCTCAAAGATTCAGATTTGGTCTCTTTTTAATTTAGCTTTGTGCACAGAGTCTCCATTGTGTGCTGGCAAATGATACACCATTACTGGAAAAAATCACATGCTCTACAACTTGATCTTAATGAAGCACAGATTTGTGGTCAAGCAATGAATTGTGCAGCTAAAACACAAAACAATATGACTTTCTTGGATCACCTAATTAATTAGATTCTTTCCTTGTTTATTTACAGATCAAGATAAAGCCAAAACTGAATTAAATTATCTCTGTCTTAGTAATTTTTTAAAATAAAGTAATTGGATTCTTTTTCTCTACATTTTTTCATTGAATGGAACTTTTAGGAAGTATTGCTAACAATTCAGCATTTCACTCAGCTGATTTTTTCATAATCTCTTCTTTTGACATGTTGAAATTAGACAGGCATTTATACGGATATGTTTACATAGATACAGGCATTTATAGAGGTACTCTGAATGCACTATGCTTATGAAAAAAAAGTTAGGAGATAGTTGGACACTCCCTGAAGGGAAAGGTTCTAGGTGCCCTAAGAACAGTCACATGCCTATTTTGAAGGTCTGCTAATATCCATGTTATATATGACAAGATTCAGATAATGCTGCCTAATTATGTAATATAATGAAATAGTTTGAGTGAAGTTTTGTCTCGTACTGGTGTTCAATAATGATTTTAGGCAGAGATTATTCAGACTTGACAGTGAAGATGGATCCAAAATTGATATCTAGAGGCTAGAGATGATCAGGAATTTTTTAAGGAGCTGTGATAGGTGCTTTTATGTGTACATATGTATGCATGTGCTTGTGTGCACATACATATATCCACATACATTGTCTTGCTAACCATATAGTATAGCAATTATGTGGACACCATGTCAGCTATCTTGTCTTTCAATAAAGCAAGGTATTATTTAGATGGGATTTTTATGATCTATAATGTGCCTAATAGAGCTATCTATTATTAAATCCCCTAATCTGTGGGCCTCCTGACTGACATAAGTAATATTTTATATATATTGTTATGAATACTGTCAAAGCTAATCTATCTATGTGTTGGAGTTGGAGACAGTTGAATATTCCATCTCCTGTGGTTCTAACCCTATTGAGGACTTGTGGTAGTTAAAGCTACATACATGTTGGCTGAATTATCAGGTCTAGTTTAGGATGATACTTCAAATGAACAGAGGAGGGCGTAGCAGGGAAAAGTGAAGATGTGAAAGAAATCTGTAGAACTATACGACTTTTGGACGACAATGAGGGCACAATATTTATAAACAAATTCAAATAAGATTAAATCAATATCGGTTTTGATACCTTTTTCCCTTTGTCAGAATGTCAGAATTAGTGGCAACATATATCTTTCTTTCTAAAAGTTCCCTTTTTAGCCATTCAGAAATTCACAGAAGCTGTACCTTAGAAAAGCTTTCCATTTGGGTTCACCATCTTTATTTAAACTGAAAAACATTTTCTTCTGAAGGCAACTTCCTTTTTTTTTTTTTTTTGCTATAGACAATCATTGCTTCTTCAAACATAGAGGAGCAGCATTGATAGAAACTAAACAAACAACAGCAGTAGGGATGGTGATAATAATACAATCACAGAAGTGTGTTTCAGGATCTTGGTGAAGAGAAAAACAGATGCACAAATACAAACTGAAATCTTCTAGTTTAGGTCTATTTGCACTCTTTGGAAAAACATAAACATCTGTTACCCTAAAATCAATTAATTAATGACTAATAAATTAATTACCAACATTTTGGTTAAAAGCAGAAAACAAAGGAATTAATTCCAACAAGGTAAATTATTACATTTTGATTTCAATAGCCTAGAGGAAGCCTTTTAACCACAAGCCATTTCTTCTTTTTTCTATTACATTTGAACCTTTTATAATGAGAATTTTCATCTCCACAGCCAGCATACTAATATGGTCTCTTGTTTTTTCCAAGTTAGTAATTAAAGATACAGATGTGTTTCTCAGATCAGTGATGTCTCACTCGACTGATGTGGCTTATACTGAATTTGGCCTGAGTGGTCAAAGCCTGCTGACAGGCTGGAACAACCCTGCTCCCCCCGCTCCCATTAGTTGTCATTCAGAGAACGGCAGCATGCCTTGGGAAGGCAGCAGGCATGTCATTCCGGCTTGCCATGGTTAGGAGCACAACAGCTGTTTGCCCCCTAATTCGTTGTATTGGTTCTGGAAGGCTTTTCAGGATGGAAAATGAAAATTTACTTTTGTAATCTGTGCATCTGTAGCAATAATGGGAGGATCCAGGATGGCACTTGGCATAGGAGAGCCACTGAAATTTCCATTTAGAATAGAGATGGGCTTGGAGTTCGAACTCCAAGTTTGAATCTAAATTTTTCCTAGTGCTGAGTGCTCAGAACAATCACTGTCTTGTGGATTAAAACATTCAATAAAAATAAAAGCTTTGTTTTGACTGTTGTTCAAATTACTATATTCTAATTTTTCTCCCATCTTCCTTTCTTTTGTTAATGATTTGTTTTTCCATCGTATTCCTTCTCCTGCCCTGCAGTGTGGCTTTGCACAAGTAGATTTTTCAGTGAGATACAGGTGAATACATTGAATTTTTAGTTTTACCAGAAGTTTTAAATTTAGTTCAAGATATGTGTTTTTTTGTTTGTTTGTTTGGGGTTTTTTTTGCTTGTTTGGGTTTTTTGTTCATTGGGTTTTGGGGTTTGTTGGTTTTTTTTGTTGTTTTGTTTTGGGGTTTTTGTTTGCTTGTTTTTTGGTGACTAGAAAGATTAAGAAGAGAAAGGTGGCAAAGAAATTAACAGAGATGAAGAGCTACCTGAACTCAGGATAACTGAGTTCTCAGGATTCATGTTAATATTCTTCTAAGACAAGAAGCTACAAGAAAATTATCACATGGGAAGCCTAGAAACTTTCTGCAGATTTTCACTCTTCTTCTGATCAAGGGAAGATTGGTCTGAGGTACTGCAACATCTTACTTTTGCTACCAAGCTATAATTGAACTAGAAAAATTCACACAGGTCATCTTGTTATTCCAGTGTTGTGCTTTTAATATTCCAATTACTCTACTTCGTTAAACCAAGGCAAAACTCATGGCTCCTTTCCAAGTTATTAATATTGTGCTGGGAAAGAACAAGGTTGACACATGGAAACAAAAGCTCAAATAAACATAGGCAAGCCACCACTTGTGAGTCATTGAGGGTGTTATTTCAGAGAAGACTGAATTCAATCAAAACCTGTTTCCTGAGTGCTTAGGTAAAGAATATAAAATCAGTACTTTTCAAAAATTAATAACTTTTTCCTTTGGACTTACTGTGATGACACAAATAGAAAATCATATATTTTGGAAAAGTATATTTTGTCATACTGAAAGCTGTGGGAATAAAAATCAGTTTAGCTGAAGAAAGTATTAAAGTAACACTTGGAGTTCTTGTCTTGTGAGAATTTTTGCTTTGTGCCTCTCTCTCTCTTTTTCACTAGGTCTCTGGCCACACCAATCCTGATATTCTGGCTAAGGAGAGTTGCTATCATTCTTTTTAGATAAGAAGCTGTGGATCAGTTAAAATGCTTTTCCTAATGTGGTTGTCTAAATGTTAATTAAAAATATATATTTTTATCTTTGTGCCCCATGGACAAGCACAATGTTTTCAGGTTCTACTGAGTGCTAAACAAAATACATTGAATTTGCTCTCACATAGTGTTGTAGATCTGTGCCTCAGTGATGATTGATCTAAGTAAATAACAGTTCTCCCATTTACTTCACAAAGTGAAGGATCTGCCTGCTTTCAAAACTTATCTTTGATTGCCATGCTTTTTTCTCCAAGAGCACTTAAAATTTCTATAATTCTATTAAAATAGAGATTTATGTTTCTTTAGGTTAAATCCAGTGTTTCTGTAATACAATCGTGCATTTGCAAGTTCTTTTTACTATGCTGTGTGAATTTCTTATTTTAGGAAAAGCATAATTAGGACAGTCAATCTCAGCATGTTTAGTATTCCACATTACAATCAACAGGCTATTGAATACTGTTGAAAAACACTGGCATGTGAATCCCCTGCAAAGTTTGCTAGACCTATAGTGTTTAACAGCTTTATGGCCTCTCATCTGTCCAGCTTTTGGGAAAAAAACCCACCCTTCAACACTTACGAGTTTCACAAATCATTAATACCTGAGCTTAAGTTTGTGGTGGCTTGATATTGGCTGGCTGCCAGATGCCCACCTAGCTGCTCTCCCACTTCCCCTTTTCAAGAGGGCAGGGGGAGAAAAGAGCCTGGAAAAGCTTGTGGATCAGGATAGGGACAGGGAGATCACCTACCAATTACTGTCGTGGGCAAAACAGACTTGCCTTGGGGAAAATAAATTAATTTACTGCCATTTAAAACAGAGAGAGAGGGTGAAAAAGAGATTAAACTCCTTCCCTCATTCTGTGTTTTTTTTCCTAGGCTCAACTTCACTCTTTTGTTCCCATCTCCACTTCCATATTTCAGAGACGATTTGCCTTTTATGTATTTAAAAACGTAACAATTCTGAGTGATTACAGCATTTTCAAAACTTTTTAGACTACGAGTAAAATCAAATGTTATTCTTAGACTCCAAAATCTACTTGTCCCTCTGGTAACAATTGGGTAAGGATTTCCAAAAAGACATCTATTCTTGGAAACTTAAAAATAAAACAAAGCTGAACAAAGCAATGTCTCACAGAACCACTTTTTCAATTGTTTGTGCTCATATTTTGTATTTTTGTTAGAAAAAGTTGAAAAGGTATTGGTTTTTGGTTAGTCCACATATAGTAAAGAGCACTCCTAATACCTGCTCTCAACTCCTTAGTACCACAGTACAAATAACAAAAATGTCACCAAAGTATTATATTGGCAAGTATTTCATAAAAATGTCATCTGGGAAAAAGAAATGACATTTTTGTTTTCACATGTATTTTCCTTCTAGCTGGAGAACCGTTCCTTCACATGACACTACTTTTGATAGGTGACAAATGTTACAGAGTTGATGAACTTTGGCGGTAGAAGAATGAAAGAGAGAACCTTCATCAATGAACTTTTCAGGCATAGGCCAAGAACAATAAAATATGTAATTTGGAAAGAACCACAAAACGTCTACTTCACCTAACATCAAACAAAAGTGACCATGCAGCATATCCAAATATCCTATAACAAATTTAAATCTGCAATAGAAGACCAAAGTCACAACTCTAATGTATCATATGAAGATAGAACGGATGACAGGTAGCATTAATGTCCTAGATCCCTATAAAAGGGGAAGAATTTGCTAACATTTTTTCTAGACTAACAAGGAAGTAAACCTTGCTTTGCACTCAGATTAATACCATCTTCTAATATTTCCTGGCTATAATACCATTGTCCCATTCTCTAAATCAAACGTCTTGGCTTAGATGTGCTATCTGAAGACTCATCCTGGTACACTGAATTTCTTACCTCTTTTCATCTTTTTCATGAGCATATCAAACTCCATCTTGAAATCATTCAGATTTCTTTTATATAATTGAAACACTTACAGAATATCACTGTTCACATGGTTAGAAACTGTCTTCCAACTTACTATAAAAATATATTGTGGCTGGCTGAGATGGAGCTCATTTCCTCATAGCAGCCCTCACAGTGCTGTGCTTTGCATTGGTAGCTAGAAATATTGAGAGCAACATCCTGGCAGGGGACGCAACCAGGCCAGCTGACCCAAGTTAACCAAAGGGATAGTCCATACCATATGATTTTAGCTCAGATATACAAGCAAAGGAAAGGAATAGGAAGAGGGAGCATTAGCTGTTTACAATGTTTGCCTGCTGAGAAATCACTAAATGTGCTGAAGTCCTGATTTCTGGGACATGGCCGAACACTGCTTACTAATGGGAAGTAGAGAATAACCCTTGTTACTTTCCTTTTCACTTGTGTGCACACAAACTTTGGCTTTTACTTTAGTAAACTGCCTTATATCAACCTATGAGTCATTTTCTGTCTTATTCTTTCGCCCTAGTCTGGCTGGGAAGGGGACTGACAGGGGGACCTGGTGGGCACCTGGCATCCTACCAAGGTCAGTCCACTACAATGACTAATTTAGAACCTTTTTGATCTTGTGGTGCTGTTATTTTATAAGCTAAGTAGTTCATCTGTGTCTTGATGTTTACCCTCCAAAAGTATTTTAAATGCCATCATACACTCTTATAAGAAGCAAGGCCATGGAAACATGAAAACCTCTCTCCACAAAATGGAGAAAATGCATGACTTTCACTTTGTACTATTAAATTTCCCTCTGTTTTGCACTAGCCAACACTGTCATTTAATTCCTCTTGTCAATGACCCTGTCATGTTCTGTGTTAGTGGAAACTCCTAACCTATATAAGTCCACAAATTACAAAAATTCTAAGATATTTTCCTCTCTGGGCACCTTCTCAGTTTTGTAGCACTCACATGAATCCTGACATTTCTTCTTGAAATAGGAACCTCCTGTGGGGAACTATCTAATTTCTATACCTAAATTTGAATAGAATGATTCCACAGCATAAAGATAACAAGTCTTAGCAGAGGAAGTTCTACTATGTGATACAATATAGACTTCATAAAATAATTTTGCAAATGCATCATACTCTATTTACCATCATATTCTAAATTATTCTTTCCACCAAAATTCATTGTATGACTTGAAATGCTATTAAAGTCAAAATAACAGCCTAATAACAGACTTGGAACACTTTTTTTTTTTCTGCTTATGAATAGATGTATTTGTCTTCTTCAGTCATAGAATATTTACAGATCAATTAAAAATCATGCCACTTTGGCAGTTTGATCCTGGCCAACACCTATCCAGCTACACCAACCAACAATTTTTGAGACTGGAAGAAAATAGAAGGTAGAGGAGAAGATTTGTGGATTGAGATAAAACAGATTAGTAGGCAAAGAAAATAACAGAATATTTGTATTATCTGCAACTCTTCTGGTTCACAAATGGAAAGCCCAGTACCACAGAGACTGCTGTGAAGGAGGTTTGCTCAATTCCAACCATACAAGTTGCATAGAGTAAGTTCTCCTCTGTCCTAGGAAGAGGAGCACATGTGTTAACAACCTTAGAAACTGAATCCTTGAACTAATCACACATTAAATAGTTAACTATAGACAGATGATTGATTATATAAATCTATTTGTTCATTATTATTAAAAAAATATTCTTTCACTTGTAAGTGGTTCACCTTCGAGTAGATGGAATTCAAAGCAGAAAATGGATTGGAGAGAAAGTGACCTAATCATTATAAAGAATAATGCAAGTGCAAGTTCAATAGAAAATGCAAAACAGCAAGTGATAAGCAGAACTTGGAACTATCAGGATATTCTAAATGTGTTCCTATCTTCCTTTTCTCTGGCAGAATTATGTTACAGCTTAATTCATACATCATATTTCAACATATTTGGACGCATTCTCAACTAAGGTGAAAACACAGTTACAATTTGTATCCAATTTCTATATTAATTTTCCATTTTAAACAAGATTAAAAAGTGAGTATATTCTACTATGAATGTCCTCCTAGAAATATACTAATTCATATATAAATACCATGTATGAATAAATGTAGCCTCATTTATAGATTATTTTTGAAAATCAAATAATTCGCACAAATGTGTCTTGTAATAAGGGGTGAGAACAGGTTTATAGTGAATATCTCATTGAATAAAATAGATCAAAAGGACTGCGTCTTTCACTTTTGTTGTTAGAATAATACTTATTAAATCTTTCCTACTCTGCATTTGACTGACTTCTGTTAAACTTTATTTCACAATAAAGATTTTGCACTACTTATTTTTAACTCTTGCTTCGTTTTTGCTTCTGTTTCATCTGTGAGTTTTGTAAAAGAAAAGTGTTGATTTGTATCTCGAATACCTTAATTTAAGATGTAGATATGTCTAAAATTAACTTAAAATAAAGAAAAAGAAAATTGTTTGAATGTTTATCTATTGTTCAAAAAGGGCCATTCTCAGGCAAGCAGCTCTGACTACAATTTTCAAGAAGAGCATTTTAAAACTTGTCTTTCTTTGTTCATAAAGTTTCCTAACCTGAAATAGGCTTTACTTTCCTTCAGCTAAAAAAGTTGTCTTCTTCAAATATATAGCACCAATAAAGTGATGAAATGCATTGCAGATTTCTGTTGCACTAAACCACATGCATTTATTTATTTTCTTCACAACATTTATCACACAGCTTTGGGAATAGTGAACACTATTCAACTAAAGTTTTTTCTCCAGGTTACTGAAGTTCCAGATTTCTTAAGGTAAATGTCCCACTCTGGCTCCTTTTAGAACTTCTTGCTGAACCAAGAATTTTTGGGGTTTATATTAGAAATATTAAATTGGAAGTGAATATGACAGTGGTAGATCAACAGAGTGTCTATTTGACAAAAATGTTTCTGCAGTGGATTACTATGAATAATACATATTTAACTTATTTTGCATAGTCTGAAAGGTTATGCAAATCACATTAGTAAATTGCCTACAATTTCAGTTGTTTTGACAGAGAAGGTAAAGTGTCTTGGCTGATACTGCACAAAAGTTATACGCAGGTTACTCACATTAAATCCTTATGATTATTTTTAATTAAAATCTGGATTTTGCTTACTGAAAGTAATTTTCATATAAAATGTTTATACAGTTGGAAACTCCATGGTCTTGTCAGTATGCTATCAGACTATTATAAAGTTACTGAGGCAATATATAAACTTTCTGTTACCTGGAAATCAGAACAGTAGCAAGGAAATGTGGACGTACAGGGTGGACATCTGTGGGGTGTGCAGAATTCAGGTCAGTCAGCAAAGCACGACATAGCTACTTTCTCGTTCCCCTGAGCCCCACTGTGTCAGGAAGAGCAAAAGTGTAGGTCAAGATAAAGATAGTTCAATAAGTGAAGGAAAGAGGAGGGAAAAATGTTATGGAAAGGTAGTCAGCTATATAGGAAAATTAACACCCAGACAGCCTCCAAGAAATGGCAACCTACCCCCAAAACTTCCTCCCCCAGGGTTTATTGCTGAGCATGACATATATGGCATGGAATACTTTGGCCAATTTAGGTCAGCTCTCCAGGTTGTGTTCCCTCTCAACTTTTCATCTACCTTTGGCCTACTTACTGGGATGACAGAGTGGGAAAAAGGAAAAACTGTTGCTGTACAACTACTGTGCAAGAAAACACCAATGGTTCATTAACACTGTTTTAGACAGATACCCAAAACACAGCACCCTATGGGCTCCTACGTAAAAGACAGAAAACTCTCTCCCAGCCAGAACTGGCTTACAAACCACCCCTACAACGTGGCCTATCTATCTAAAGTCCCTTTCTAAAGAGAGAAAATAAAGTCCTGTAAACTTAGTGCATCTACACCTTTTTGGATCCCTGCTCAGGCTGAGAAGAAAATTATCCCCCAAGTAAAACTAGATCATCCATAGATATCACTACTTTTCACAGACCAGTTGGACAACAAGCTGATTATTAGCCAGCAATGCATCCTAATGTCAGGAAAGGCTGACAGTTTCTTGGTCTGCTTGAGGAAGAAAGTTGTCAGCAGGTTGAGGAAAGTGATCTGCTCAGCTCTGATGAGGAACATCTGGAGTGCTGTGCCCATTTCTGGGTTCTGCAGTACAAAAAACATTTGAATTAACTGCAGTCCAGTGCAACCACTAATATGTTTAAGGACTGAAGTGTCTGTCATATAAGGAGAGGTTGATTGTACAGGGACTGGGGACTGGGACTGACTGAGAGTACTGGAGGTTCAGCCTGGACTCCTCTCAGTAGGGTCCACTGATGGAACAAGAAGCAAGAAATACAGACTAAAGCACATGAAATTCCACCTGTGCACAGGGAAATATATATATATATTATTAAGAGAGCTGTTACCACTGGTACAAGCTGCCCAGAGATGTTGTGGAGCCCCCATTCATGGAAACATTCATAATCCATCTGGATACAGTCCTGGACAGCCTGCTTTAGCTGTCGCTTCTTGAGAAGGGAGGTTGAACTACACAATTTCAAGAGGTTTCTAGAAATCTAAATAACTATCTGATTCTATAAATTCAAATATCAGGTTTTATTTCATAATTTAATATTTGATAATTATGTTGCTGTTATTCTTGCTGTTCTCTAAAATTAAATACTATAAAATAGTGTCTGAGCTATATTAGTTTAAGGTGTTCAGAAACTTGCTTTAGATTTGAGATATATTCTATGTGTAAATGATTTCTCTGTTTAAATAATCTGAAGCCTATTGCAGATATGAAAAGAATTACTTAAAAGAAAAACAAAAAAAAAGCAAAATGAAAAGAAATGTTTTTACTTTCATTAACAAGGAGAAAAACTGACCACAAAAAATGGTCAAACATACTGTCAGAAATATCTCCTGCTGCAACTCATTTAATGCTATTACATGTGGAAAAGAGAATCATAGGCTGAAATCACCTTTATTCTTGCTGACACAAAGAACCAGCTATTTTAAGTGGTGCAGAAATAAGCATAACCAGTTGCTGTGCCAAGTATTACAGCAGTGAATTTGGCACATAGAGTTATTGCGTGTGATATATAATCTAACAAATTTCCAAACAAACATCCTGGAAACAATTTCAAGTAAGCAAGTAACCCTGAACAAATACCATTGAAGTTTTAAATTGCATTTTGGTCACCCACGACCATCTAAAAAATTGTTCCACAGAATTTTTATGCCTAGAGCAAAAAGCCAAAGTTTTGGCTGTCTTTCCAAGTGTGAGTTTAATGTTGTGAATCATTAGGAAGCATACACATTAGCCTCAAAAATAATTGTTTGGTTTATAGTCACTTGAGGCTATAGTCTCAATCAGACCTCAGCTGTGGTGGGCTAGGAGAACATACAATGCAGTGTAAATACAGTTTGTTGCTATATCACTGACAGAAGCATATGTTACACCATTAACTTCCAAAACAAACATGCCAAATTGTTACCAGAGAAGGAAGAATGTTATAAGATTTAAAAAATATATTTCAGGATACTTTGAAAATATGATCAATTCAGAGATGCATATTTAAATTCTTTATCTCACTGTGACTTAAAAATATTAACAAAGTAAAAAATATTTTAGCAGTAAATAGTAATTGTCACAGGAACTAATATTTTTTATCAAGGTTGGGCATGTTCTTGGGAGGTCTGAAATGACATCTATTCCCATTAATTCAACATGCAGCACTTCAAATATATGCAAGGTTACTAATAAAAAACCCCAGTAAAACTAATGATTCCTTTTTTTTGTTGTTGTTTTTGTTTTGAGTAGACATATTTTCATTGCTCTTTAGGAGGAACTTGCCTCTTTTTTAAGCCATTAGGTTCATAAGACTCTATTTGCACTGGAGATATTGTGAAATAGTGATATAAAGAGGACCAAGAACTTTAAAATTGAATTCCAGGGTATGGAAAGAGTCTTGTGTTCCTACATAAGATAGACAACTATTAAGCAAAGATTTGTGAAGTTTTAGCATCTTCAGTGGTATAGTTCTGAAAGAAGTCACTTTACAAAACTAGACCATCAGTATTAGTAATAATATTATTGTTAGATAAACATACCAATTCAACAAAAACACCCAAAAAACCAAACCAACAAACTCAACCTGTTAAAGATCAAAGGGCAGATATGTCAAAGCCACAACTAGCAGAATGATTTTAAAATTGAAATCCAGTCCCACTCATATAACCACTGGGTTCAGTGGGAGTAGGCCAATACAGTCTTTGTGCTATTGCATTTTCTAATGGTAAAAATCCTTCTCTTAATTAAGAAAAGACTATCATTGTGTGCCTCAGTGAATATAGTAGTAGGAATGACCTTGGGGTGCTGTTGATAGAAGAAGAAATTATTTCCTCTGTGTGGATATTTTGGCTTTGGTAAAGTATGCAATTGATTTTGGTCTTAACAATAAATTCATAGCTGATTTCCATAAGAGGAACTTTCAAAATCTCCCTGTCAGTTCCCACCATGGAAACAGAAATATAAATTATGCAATCCCAAAAAAATATTTAATTACTTTATGAAAGGAATTAATTTTTCATCTACAATGGCTTGAATCAGAAATGCAGTGTTTTCCTTCTAAGATGCATCAACAAATGATTTTGTTTTCTTGACACTGCACTTCAGTAAACCTGTCTTGTCTATATTAGTATACCAAAACAACAAACAGAGGAACATGAGAATGGAAGTGAACATAAGAATATCAAAACTGGTTTCTTTACAGCTAGAGACAATCACACAGTAGCCACATTTATATTATTTTATATTAATAGCCCATAAAAGTTCAAATGATAAATATGTCATGTCCTATGCCTTACAGGCAACAAAACATTTCCTCACACTCTATAGCAAAGTCAAGTACATTAAAAGGTACAACTACTAGTAGGCACAGCTGTTAAGTCCACAGTTCTATGAGTATTTAATATTCTGTTGTGACTATAAACCAACAGATAAGTAAGATACACTGTAAACAGATGGCATTAATTTGTTCATTGTAAACTTCACCTTTGTATACAAAAGAGTATGCATAATATATTTCCTCTTAAGTTTAAGAAAGTATCTTGTGGAGTGAAAGAGAAGTCAAAGCTGGTATCCATTTTTAATGCAACAGATGTGTTTATATCTAAAACACTTTAAAACTGTATTTTACCAATAACAAACATGACTGGGTCACAGAACTGTAATATCGTTCACTGTAATGCCAACAAGCTTTTTCACAGTTCTCCTCTTTCCTTTTCCCCTTTTATCTTGTTTACTTGTTCTTATTTCTGTATAATCAAGCCAAGGTTTTGGTTTCTGAATCCTAGCACTAAGAGAGGAAAGAAGACATATACAGGGTGTTTAGATGATCAGCCCTCTACCATTATCACCCTGCCAAACATATCATTCTATTGCTCTTTATTTTTACCATTTTAACCATTTGGAATGAAGCTCAGTTTTAAAGATATAAAGGAGAGAGTTTGGAGTAAAAGGAGTCAGCTAGATAAGCAGAGAACAAAAATAGGATTGCTGCATTAACATGTTTTTGTTAAAACATGTGCTTTTATCTGCATATCCTGTATTCTAAACATTAAGAGGAGAAGGGATAGGGAGTAAAAGTGGGAAGCTCTATGGAACTTGTAGAAAGAAACACAGAATTCTCACTGGCAATGCTTGAACACTTGACCTGCTGCTGATGCAACAGTGGAGAAATATTTCCTTCTCCAAGTCGGAATGTCCTCTGTTCACCTCAGTGGGTGTAATGGTATACAGGGCAGGGAAAGAGATGGTTTTGCTTCTTCTTTTTTTTTTTTTTTGAGCACTCCAAGTTCAGCAGAAGTTTATTCTTTTTTCCCATTCATTCAGGCCAGTGGAAAGAAGGCTCATGGTGCTTAAGTATCCAGAATCTAATACATTGGCCATGTTATTCTTGGCTGAAGAGAAACCTCATTCAATTTTCTTTTCAAGGCCTTTTCTATTTCTAGCCCTATAAGATAAGCAGTTGAGGGTTTGCTGAAGAACAGGGCTTCAGGGTGCTCATTGCTCAGCAGCTGCTGGAAGCTGTTTGAAGTAAGGGCATTCCTTTTTCTCTCATCATTTCTCTGGCATACTTTTAGACCTTTTATCAAACAACACTTTACATCTAAGACTATTTATGAAGTAACAGTTCATCTTAATCATGCTGTAGTTTAACCCCATTTAAGAAAATATACCACAAGGCTTCTCACAACTATAGCAGAAACACTTGTGACAAATATTTCCTTTATTTCAGCAGTCACATACCAATGTCAATAAGCTACCTTGTCAGATCTGCATTTTTGCAGTTTATAATATTTTTATTGTGAACTGTTGTGCAGAAAACATGCATCTTAGGTGGAGGAGTGAACACAACGCTAATAGTTTCTTAAAGCATTAATTCATTAACGAATCATAAGAAAAATATTTAGAATACCAATTTTTCCCACTTCCCTTTCTAATCAAAGAATTGGGAATGAAAATGACCCCAGAAGATCAAGCTGAAATTAAAATCCTGCAGGAAACTGAAGAAGTGTCTGACGTTTGATGGGTGCACACCCAGTCCCAGACTCAAGAGATTTTTCTATGTTCCCACAAAGATAGCTTGAACTGAAGTGGCTGAACATCAATGCTCCTGGTAGCTTCAAAGGAGGTGGACTAGTATGCCAGGGACCAATGAATTCCAGGCTTCTCAGTGAGGGAGGATGAGCCAGAAGCCAAGGGTGACCCACCAAAGTGAAGTTCGCTCCAAGAAGCATCTGACCATGATGGGTAGAGAAGGATGCCGAGGGCAAGGTGCCACAGCAGGCACAGCAAGGTGAGAAACGAGGCTCAGGGTCTGTCCAGGAGAAGAAGAACACAAGAACCAGAAACTAACACTGCACCAGCATCACTGGGGGAGGGACTGATGGCCCCATCTGGGCTGAAACAGAGCCATGGCCTGTGTGAGGGAGGAGGCCCAGGTGAAGCTGGGCGGGGACAGTTGGTCCATAAGTGATTTCACAGTGGATACTATAGT
Source organism: Campylorhamphus procurvoides (assembly GCA_013396655.1). Classification (NCBI taxonomy): domain Eukaryota; kingdom Metazoa; phylum Chordata; class Aves; order Passeriformes; family Dendrocolaptidae; genus Campylorhamphus; species Campylorhamphus procurvoides. Next base: position 80,555 of record WBMV01007696.1, on the reverse strand, counting down.
CCAAAGGGTTTAAATGGGGTTTGAGGACTACATTAAGGTGGTGTTGATTCTGTTGAATCCAATCCCTAAACAGCTGGAGTGGCAATTACGGACTCTGTACAACTATTTTTAAATTACTTGTTTTTCTTCTTAATGTAATGATACTATAATGTAAATCATCTTTTAAGTTTGGAGTTGCATTTAAATACATAGAATAATTAATTTGAAACAATTTATATAATCTTCAGTTGAGGATTTGTCACTAGTCTTAAAAGGGAGATTTTGTATTGCTACAGAGCCACATGTATATGTCATAACCTTATGTCAAATGCTCTTCCTTTTAACTGAGACCTTGCATTCTTTGGGATATGACCTCTCAGTCCATTGCCTGCTGTTATTTTCGGTCACATTCTATCTATTAAATGCTGCCATGTGTATCATGCATAAGAAATTTGGCTCTGTTTGCAATATTATACCTTCTAAGTGCACACCAGATGAAAGACTTGCGAGAGCACCCTTTTGTTTACCATTGTGCAAAGCTATGCCAGCTTGCCTTGTCATCTCTGTGTGCCAGGGATAGCTGGGACAAAGATCAGTATAGTCTCTCATTAGTGGTTTAAGAGGTGGGAGAAAATTAGTTCAGCTTGACCTTTATGAAAAATTTGAACTCAGGTCAACTCTTTGCCTTTGCTGCTTTCAATAAAGGTATATTGCAATATTCCTAACCAGCTTTTGGAGCTTCTACCTGGAAATTATAGGCTGTCACATAACTTTGCCATATTACCCATGACTGGCTTATTGCAAGATTAGAAAAAAATCACCGTGGAGATAGAGTTTTCAGAACATTCCCAGCTTTTTGCTGTTCCACAATGCAGCATCTTGAGCTTGAATTAAACATTCCTATGTGACCATGTAACACACTGTTTTGGTATCCAACCTGGTATCCTTTTGCCAACAGCAGTTGTCGTTATGATGCATAGAGAGTAAGGAGTAGACCTTCTCCTGTTGCCACACTACTGTAGTGGTATAGAGCCCAGACAATGAAGTATCACTTCTCTCTGAAGGTCAATATAATTGGGCCCTTATTTTTCCTGCCTACTACTAAAGGGCTCTTCTGTTTATAGTGCAAAATGTGTATGTTGTCTGAAGTTTGGAAATGGATGAGATTAAGTTTCCCACTGAGTCTCAGGGAAGCAATGAACACTTTTTGTTTCCAGGTATTTGATGAATGACGTTTCTCTTTGAATCACAGTTTAAGTGCTACTGGGTGCCTTTTTACCACTGCTAAAGATCCTCAAATCTTGTGTTTTTAGCATTATTTATATGGAAACAAATGTTTTATTGTAAAAATTACTAGACTGGCCTAGTTATCTTAACAGAGACAAAGTTATATATATGAAAGATACTTCAGGGAGATATCTATGGATTTAGTAGTTAGGAATTTCTCAGAATGGGGTTAGCCACAATTTGCTGGAATTTTTCAATGGTGTTTGCAATAGATTTCCTCTCCACCTTGACTGAATATCATGTGTGTAATGCATTATTAAACTACATTCTCATTTTCTATCCTAACATCTTAAACAGTTAATTCCAGATTCTGATTATGATAATAGTCATCTGTGACTCAAATAATTTCAAAATTACACACACCAATGTGGATTACCACCTTTTCTCTAGAGAAAATGTAGAACAGCTGGAAATCAAAAGCTCAAGATTAGAGTCTGTCTCTAACATAGTGCAACAGAGTTCTGTGTTGATACTACCTAAGGAAGTTGAATTTGGACACTATGCTCTAAGATAATATTTTCTCAGACCTAGATCCTCTCTTTGGCTTTACTTTCCCAAAGTAAAATCATCCACATGGCAGCAAAAAGGAAGAAAAAAATGGAAATGATTTTTGCATGGTGAAATAGGATAAAATCAAGGACAATTTTTGTTTGTTATTTTACTGTCTATATTGTAGAATTTTATGTTTTGGGACTACTAAGCTTACAAAGTCATGAGTCATTCCAGCAGTTCCTGGAAATTATAATATAAATTATGAATATATTTATATTTTCAAAAAAAATCTCTTTTGCTTGCAATTTACTTACTAAGCCTTGCCATAAAAATTAAGAAACAAAAGTTCAATTAGTCAGCTCAATTACTCTATATAAATGTAAAGTGGTGCCAGATGTTAATTGTGTTAGTCATTATTATTAAGGATTTTTAAATACTGTTTTACTTTTCCTCTTTAATTACATTCTTACATGTTTTCATTCTCTTTATGGGCAATTAATACCATGGCAACTTGATCCTGGGCCTACAAGGAAAACAGATGAGTATGGGTCTCCTTGTCTCTCATTTCTTTTTCTGGGAGCAGCACCAGATCCCTTGTGGATGCCCTTACAGAAGCAAAGCAGTGCCGTCACTCTTCTCCTTTCTTACCCTTCTCCTCCCTCTCATCTTGGAGCAGAAAAGCCATGGTCCTTCAATTCATTCTACATAAAGGTTTGCAGGCCTGATTTCAATGGCAACCTATCAGGGTACATAGTTAGTCAGTTTAAGTCAATTAAAATGCAAGATTAGGGGCTACATTTCTAATCTGGGTTTAAAAAACTATTCCCAAATTGAAGCAAAATCCTGTGGACCTTGATACAACTGAAAACTATCTACTCACTTGAAAAATTAGTGTGTTCACTCACATAACCTGCTTAATACGAATGCATGCTTTATTTGAAAAAAATAACTTGTTCACTGCACATTTTCATCTTCCATTAAATATATTTCTTTTGGACTTTTCTTAGAATATGAATGTATCTACTCTGCCACATTCTGGACATTTCCAAGGACACATATTTTTTGTCATTTTATTATTTCTGTTCATGGTTTGTCATAACAAAGCACTACAGGATAAAATATGATCTGTCCTCCAATGTGTCTTTCCACCTTTTTCAGAGGTCTCTGTATTTGTGTATTTCTTTTTTTTGACCATGCAAAACCTGGTGTTTCTTCTATTCTGTAATGAGGGCATCTCTCTAAGAAACTGCTTTTCTGTCTTTTACTTGCAACTAGGTGTTCATGCTAATTGCAGTTAAGTGCAAAATTTTCATAACTGAGTCATTAGATTCCTCTAGATTTTTTAATGTACTGGGCTGTCATCAAACAAATGATATGAGATAAAACATTCACAAAGCTCATAATTGATTAATCTAAAAAATGTTCAAAATGATTTAATACCTTATATCAAACGCCTGACATAGTGATAAGTGAGGTATGAGACCTATCAACAGGAAGAAAAGAGATTAATTCATGACCAGTCAAATTACTGAGCGTCATTTAATATCCAATTAATCAAAGCTATATCCTGGCACTTTAGTAAAATCTCGCAACCTTCTCCTCACAGTTGATTAGTTTCCACAAGTCTTTATTGGATGTGGTTTAAACAAAGTTTAACATTGATGTTTCTGTGAAGCAAATTACAGAGCAATTCACATAATTCACTCCTATCAATCTTATGCACTACCTTGGAAATTTGCAGCCTTAAAAAAAAGTGTCACGATTGAAGCATGCTTGGTGTCTGCTCCACAGCTTAGGTGACTGTTGAAAGAATTGTTCCTTCCGTCATTTCCCTTCTCATGCAGACAGTTGTACAAAACAATTTTGTCTCCCTATACTCCCTAAGCTAGTTTGGATTTAGTCTCTCTCTTATTTTGTGTAGGATATTTTCTGGTTTTATGTCATGCAATCTTTTACCTGCTTATTAAAACATAGCCAAAACTCATTAGAATTAATCAAAAGTCTCTTGATTATTTCATCCAGATCATCATTACTTCAAGCCTGTCAAACAATTCTCACCTTGAGTAGCATCATCTTTAGGTTTCATTCTATATGCCCTACAAAAATTTTCTGCTATTCTTTAGCAGGCCGTATTAGACCACATATTTTAGTAAATATGTCACCAAAATTGTAATTCTGTTAGTTTTAGCAGTATCTGTATTATTATGTATCTGTGTTATTACACACAAATTAATACAAATCTGTAAGTATATGAGTATTCTACTTCATACTTTGTCTTCTTTCTGCTTGACTGCATTAGGCTACAGGTTCCTGTACACACACCAACACACTTTCTGCTCAGGTCTATAGGTATCATCACTTTTCAATTTCTTTCTCCTTTCTCTATATTTATATTCACATACACTTGCTCAAAACTCCTCTGTTTATTCTTATTTTCAGTTGCATTTTGAAATCCTTTCTCAGGTGCACAGTTTTCCACAACTAGTGAAAGATGTCATGCTTGCATATTTTCCGGGCATTGAGAATAGATTTTTGGGTTTTTGCATTTGCCTTCTCTTTTCTTATTGGGAATATAGGTTCTTCACATCACCCACTACCATGTTTCTAACATGTTTTGTATTGTGCAGCTTGTGGATTCCCTTGCCTCTCGGTATCAACCTGTTTTGAAAAACCAGTGGCAGAAATAGCTGGATAATGTTTAGGAGAGAAAATCCTATCTACTCTGACTTTTGAGAACTACTTTGGTTTCTTTAAGCAGCCTCCCTAGAATACCTCCCTTTCTTTTTACTTTTCAGTCAAAATAATTTCAAATACTCTCTTTTGTTTTGGGGAAATTCAATTAATTTCTTACTGTTGCGTTATTCTGTCCACAAGCTTTCTCATTTTTTTTTTCTAAGAACTTTTTATTTTCTAGAATCTTTTGCTTTTTCAATCCTGTTTACTTTCACTTATAGTGTTTCCCCTCTCTTGTTTTAGGTAATGTCTGTCAGTTGAAGCACACCAAAGAAACTTTGGCATATGTAAAATGTTTTAGTTCTATAAAATGAATTCTAATATAATATCTTTTAAACTTTTTTAAAATATTTTTTAATTTTAATTGGTGCTGATTTGATAATGTAATGAAAAGCATCATATGATGTTGTCATTATTTAAAAATAAATAATGATAAATTATTCCAGCTTTTCTTTACAACTTTATCTCACAACTCCCTCTTCCACACAAACACATGAGTTTAAGATCAAGGTGTAACATTAATTCATTGAATGATCAGTATCAACCATCTGTTTTGCATTGCAATGTATGTGTCTACCCTGGAAGAAACAGGTCCTTGTCATGTCCTCACGTTGTTGCCTTGTGAGCTGTGTTGTGAATCTGATGGCGCCATGTACCCTCATCTCAGCCTGCTCCAAGGGGCCACTGGGCAGCAGGGCATTGTATTCTTCACAGAGAGAAATGTAAATCTGGCACTTACCACATCCTTCCAACTGTGTTTTGTAGACAATATACAGGCAGATTTTTTTCACAGCTTAGAGCACCAACAATGGTATTTAAACTTGTTAATACTTGAACTTCAATATTTTTTTATTTTTTTAAATAACATGGAGAACATGTAGAATTCAGTGATCATCTTCAGATGTAATTTTGTGTTCTAACACTGGGTATTTAGGCTTCCTTTTATATTTAATGGTGAGATGTGAGCAATATTACCCAGATACCATATGTTATTTATGAAATGCTAATTTATTAGGTCATAGCTCTTACAGAGTATAAGGCTTTAAGGGAAAAGATATACCAGGCAAATACCAATGAAGGTTATGTACTCTGTCTTATTGTTGCTATTGTATTAGACATGCTTTCAACTATGTAGAAGTAGCAACTACATTTACTTATATTTTGATGTACATGAATTGCATAAACCTGCTTCCTACTGATTTGATCATCATACTCAAAACTCTAGAAGATATAGTAGAAGTACATAAGCTGAAAACTTTGCATCCACTTTTTCCACTTTGTTTAAAATAAAACAATTTCTCAATGAGCCACAGAAATCTGACAACCTAACAAAACATGAAGCAAAGCAAGCATTACTGAAATGTTTGACAGGCTCTTTGACCAACAAAAGAGAAAAGAAAGTGCTGTCGAGCAAATAAGAAGAAAGACAGACTTTGCATTGACCTCCCACTCACTGCAATTATGTTGCCAATTTTGTTACTCCTCTGCACGTGTTGGAAATCGTCAGGAGAGAAGTCAGGCACCAGGACAGGTACTGCCATGAATCACAGAATAGGTAATGTTAGAAGGGACCACGGTGGGTTTCCATATCCAGCTTCCCTGCTCAAGAAGGGTAATCCTAAAGGCTATATCACAGGATTGAATCCAGACAGTTCTTGATCAGAAAAAATCTTTATGGAAAGAGTCCAAATATTTGAAAAATGTAAGGGACATCACCCTAGTCATGCGAAGAGATGATTTTAGTTTCAATCATTCTGCATAAGGCAAAATATGTTGGATATTTGGCAGCAAAAAATATATACTGGCAGCATTTCATATTTCATGTTAGAAAAGAAAAACAAAAGCATGCTTTTACCGGATTCTGACAGTCACTACCAAAGGATAGGGTCCCTGGTAAGTAGTCCTTGAAAGAGCATCCTGTCTCCCTTTTCACTTCCACCTTCTCACCCTCCCCATGCCTGTGGTCCTGTAAGCAACAGATAAAAATACACAAATTGTGTAGCAAGATAAGAAATGTTCTAATGCAGAATGCAAGTAATTTCTTACATAAAAACACTGGTAAAGGTCCTCAGGCACTGAAATCCACTTATCAACATTTGTTCTACATTAAAATGATAGAGGTAGAAAATGGTATATAGAATCATAGAGACATAGAATCATTAAAACTGGAAAAGACCTCCAAGATCACTGAGTCCAACCTTTGACTGAACACCACCTTGCCTACTAGACCATAACATTAAATGCCATGTCCAGTCATTCCTTGAGCACTTCCAGGGACAGTGACTTTCCTGCTTCCTTGGGCAGCCCTTTCCAATGCTTACCACCCTTTCAGTGAAAAAAATTCTTCCTGATGTCTGACCTGAACCTCCCTCACTGCAGCTCGAGGCTATGCTGTCTTGTTCTGTCACTTGTTGTCTGGAAGAGACCAACTGCTGTAGAGAGCAGTACAGCCACCATCGAGCTTCCTTTTCTCCGGGCTAAACAACCCCAGCTCCTCAAGCTCTCCTCATAAGGCTTGTGCTACAGCCCCTTCACCAGCTTCATTACCTTTGTCTGGACCTGCTCCAGCACCTCAACATCTTTCTTGTAATGAGGGGCCAAGAACTGGCCACAGTACTTGAAGTGCAGCCTCACCAGTGCTGAGTGCAGGGAAACAACTACTGCCCTGCTCCTGCTAGCCACAATATTTTTGATACAGGCCAGAATGTCATTGGTTTTCTTGGTCATCTGGTGACACATGTTAGTCCTAATGTCCAAGACTGGTCTTCAGAGTACTGGTGTTACCCATCCACATGATCAGAACGTTAAAAATTCTTTAATTTTTGTCAGAGGCAATTTATTTATTTTCTGTGCCCTGAGCTGTCAAATGGCTTTACTTGTTTGAGATGTTTTGCAAGATTTCTGACTTAAGTAAACTGTCTCATTCTCCTGTCTAATAGGAGCCAGCTGGTAGTCTCATATCCTAAAAGAGGGCATGGCTACCAGAGAGGAGAAGAAGAATACTTTCAGAACATCCTCATTAATCTCACAGCTTCTGCTTTGGTTACATTAAAGCAGCATTCATGTTGTAAACTTCACAGATAAGTGCACTCATGAACATTGCCCAGAAAAGAAGATCTGTAGGAGTTTGTGACAGACCACAGACTCATACAAAAACCATTGTCTGTCCAGACTGTGCAAAAAGAAAAAAGGTGTATAACAATTTTTTTACAAAAAAGATGTTGTAAGGTGTTTGCATGGATCACACTATATTGAATTTCATCACAACAGATAACGATGATATAATAATCACTCAACTAGGAATTGATGTTGAATAGTGGTCATAACTTCTATTCAATGCAAGCAAATTAAAGTGGCAGAAATCACAGAAATGGGCCATGATTCAAAGGAGGCAGATTGTCACATCTGATGAAAATTAGAAATACAGTTGATGCAGAGGAACACTTAAATGGAAAAGCGTGAATAAGAAGTAGGAATTTTTCCATATGAGTTCAAGATGAATTTCAAGTCATTCAACTCCAGTGCAGGCATGTTTTGTAGCAGAATTGTGAATTGTAGCATTTAGTGTGGCTTTCCTGAGACAGAGAAATGCCAGAGGAGCACCAGAACCTGGCAGGAGCCAGCAGGTTGCACAAGAGTAGATGAAAAGGTGTGTAGCCAAGAGGGACAGCCGCTGCTCCTCACTCCTACAGAGTGGGCAAATGGCATGGCATGTCAGCCAGGGAAATTCACGTGGCAGTTAGTGCAAGAAGGTGCCTCTTCAAAGGAGAGACATGGGTAAGTGGAATGGAAGAGGCTTGAAGTACAGCCCAGCCACTGGACACCATTCTGCGACCATCTGCATAGGTCAAGGACACTTCCTGCAGTCTGAGGTATGCACTGAACCCTCTTCCCTCAGCAGGTCTATCTGGGTGCAGCCATCGGCCACTTGCAGGCTAGATGGTGCAGAGTCCCCAGGCAGAACCACAGCTTTTGCTCTCACACAGGAGCCCACCATCTTGATGTCAGGATGGACAGGTGGGATGACTTGTGGCCAAACCTTTCTGCTGGGGCAGGGAAAGGCAGCAGACCTACTCGCACAAGATGTCCATACATGGAGGACCTGCAGGACGCTGAGCCACGGGACACGGTGAGAAGACTGTGTAGCATCAGAGAGGCTGAGAAGGAGTGAGATGGATGATTCCAAGTACTGCCTGCCCTTAGCACAAGACAGACATGAACCTGTTAGAACCAGTCCAGAGGAAGACCATGAAGTTGAGCAGACGGATGGAATAACTCTCCTATAGAAACAGTCTGAGAGAGTCGGGGTTGTTCAGCACGGAGAGGAGAAGGCTCTGGGGAGACCTCATTGTGGCCTTCCAGTACCTAAAGGACAGACAAGGACTTTTTATAGAGTCAGAAAGTGACAAGACAAGTAGTAATGGTTTTAAATGGAAAGAAAGCAGGTTTACATTAGATGTTAGGAAGAAGTTATGAGGGTGGTGAGCCACTGAAACAGGTTGCCTGAGAAATTGTGGGTGCCCCATTCTGGGACGTGTTCAAGGCCAATGTGGACAGGATGAGAAGCAATCTGCTCTAGGAAGATATCTCTGCCCATGGCCACTGGGTTGGGACTAGATGATTTTTAAGGTCCTTTCCAGCCCACATTGCTCTATGATTTTTTAGTTCCATGATTCCACGATCATTCTATGGTAGATATACAGTTCAGAAGAGTCAGTCTCTGAGCAGTATTGGGGTAAGATACTGGAAGGCAAAAGACAGTGTCACATATCACAAACACTCATGAAAACACAAGAGAGAGAACACTGTTATTGTAGCTTGTCTTCCAGTTCTGTAAGTATAACAATCTGGACAATCTCATAGTTTTGCCTGTTAGCAGTTTTTCACTAGAAAATAAACTCAAAATAGAACATTATGAAAGGAGATATAGTCCATTAAGGGTGAAAGCATTATCACTTCTTTCTGGCATTTATAATATGCTGCAATGAATTTTATCCCAAATTGCTATTCCTCTTCAATGGCCCTAAAGGTGTTTGAGGGTTACGAACTCATGGATATCTCTATTTTGGTAAGGTAAATACATCTTCCACTGTTTTAAAATAAGTAAAAATATTTTAGGAGGATCATTTTCCCTTACTTCTGTGGTGAGTTATTTCCCCACAGTTTTCCATTGAGATATTTAACATAAAAGTCAGGATTTGTTAGTATGTGACAGACAGGTTGGAAACAGAGACGTTGTAAGAGTTGGTGTGACAGTTGAAATAAATATTTCAATTGCTCAATAGCTGGAACATATTTCAAAAATTACAAATAAAAGAACAGATCATTGCCTGGCCACTTCTAAAATAATTTGCCATTCTTCTTCATGATCCACTTACAATAGATACAGTATATTACATTAATACCCCAACTGCTATTTTGCCATGGAAATAATTCACTATGTCTCCTGCAAACACTATAAGACTTTTCTTTTTCTGCCAGCAACTAAATGAAGTAACTTCCATTAGGTTTCACTGTACAGTTTTACCTGACTAAAAACCACTCTTGTATTGACTGAGAAGGTAAATGGACTTTTCAGGTAAACGAATGAGCGAAAGTTTCTTTGTTTTCAATTATTTCAAATTACATGGAAATCGCGAGATCCAATGGTCCTCTCCGGTCAAGCTTTTTCAAGTGTTATTATCCAATCAATGGTGCAGTTGACCAATGTAGGGAAAAGTTTGCCAGAACAAAAAAATTCAAACTGAAGAGAGAAGATATTTTCTATATTGTTAGTATAGAAGCCAGAATTTGAGTGAAAAATTTGACTAAAAAGCATGGCTCTGTTTCTGCTGTGTAATTCTGATAGTCTTCCAACACAGTCAGAGCCATCAACTTCAGGGACCCATTGGTCTACATATTTTCTTCCTTTTTTCTTAACTTAGACCTCAAGACTGAAGGTCTGATTTTCCTTAAAATGGGACTAGATGATTCTTCATCACTGTCTTTCATCATCATCTCCTTGGGAGGGCTACTGGGGGCCCATCCAAAGCTGAATCAAAGAAAACTCCTGGAGTTCTTTTTAGCAGGAAATTCTTGGACCTCGAGCCAGACATTGCTGTAACAATGCTTTGGGTAGCGATGAAGAGAAATCTGGCATCTCTCTCTAAAGTCGCCTTGTTAATATGTTCAGGATGTGTGGACAACTGCCAAATGGAACTTTCACCTAGAGTCATTATCTTCAATGTGTGCGTTTGTGTTCCTTTTGCTGGAGAAATCCTAGATGTTTGTACGCAGCACTTTCTGAGTAACAACTATAGAGAACCACAAGTATAAATAAACATTTTTGTTCTCTCTGTGCATAGACAAAGACAAGGCTCCAGTTGAAAAGCAAGTTAAGGAACAGCCTTTCCTTTGTTACATTACAGTAATTTGTTTGGTACACCAGGGGAAGAGAGACGGGAATGGGAGTTACCCCTGTAAAATGTTTATATCTGTGGTCTGTGCATATATGTTTTTGTTATATTTGTAACGTATTTTGTTAGGCAAGTATGCAAAACCTCCTTGAGAAAAAACTTTAATTCACATATTGACTTTTCTCAGGGCATGTAACAGACTGCAACAAATATGCCATTCTAAACTGATAAAAATCCACATCAAAACTTTTGTATAAAAGGGCACCTTTGAAGAATTGTAAGTAAATTCTCTTAGAGGAAGAAAAGAAGAAAGAAAAAAAATCAAAATTGAGATAAAATAACATTTTTTTGTTATAATGCTGGAAGTATAACAAAATAATGGAAAATTAAAGAATCGAAATTTATTTGTTGATCTGTATATCATTTTCCCTAGAAATACTTACAAGAATTATAAAATTTTTGAACTGCATTCATTTCATTCTGTGTTTGCATGTCATTAAATTTTTGAAGGAGGCATAATTAGCATGCATTTTCATGAAATGATACAGTAAATGTCTTCATAGAGCCATTTTGAAAGTTTTTATAGTTTGAGAAACATATAACCATCAAGCAAGATAATGCCGTGTGAAACAAGTGACCAAAACAGCTGTGATGAAATTGGAAAAGTAAGTTCTTAATTTAAGTGTTAAAGAGTAATTAGGTGCTTAAAGCTGCACATATGACTACTCGGTATGTGCAGAACTGTATATACAGGAAACAGACTGTTTGGATTCATAGCCTGAGATATACTTGGGGAAAAAAAAAAAGAAAAAAAAAAGAAAATGTTATGTCTGTTTAGGAACAAGTAACAAATAGCAAATAAACTTGCACTTTTCTAACACTTTCCCCAGTTTTGGTCTTAGGACTAGTGTCAAGCTAGGAACTAAGAAAATATATATATACAAAATCACAAAAAACAGTCAACAATCCAAGATCATCGTTTCTATAGTGAATGGGGAAAAAAAATCCAAGGAGTACATTTCTAGAGCAGAATGCATTTGACAGGGCCCAGCTCCTGAGTCATGACTTCATGTTTTAATCTTGGCAGTAGAATAAAGTCCTTGGCAGAATAACGTTTTAAAGTCCAGATACGCAACACTTCAGAGTTCTTATCATAACTTTTCTTTTTATGTCTACATAATTTACAGTGTTTGCAGATGGAAGTAATTTAATACCATGGTGATCTTCCATCTAGCCTGTTTCCTCTGAGTGACCTTAAATTTACTATGAGAAAACAACAACAAGGTGTCTGATTTCTCTGTGGAAAAATGGTAACTATTTAAAACAAAGAGATTTTATCCAACAGAATCATAATTCTTCCACTATCTTCATGCTTTAACAAAAATGCTCATTTGTTCTGGGGGAGTGTTTTAGCAGGAGACAGAGCCAGCTTGGCTTTACAGTAAAGGATGCATTTAAAATAAAATAAAACATAAACCAATAGTAAGAACCACAGGGTTTATGTTATAAATGGATAGAGTTCAAGTCGGAAAGGAGTTGATTACATATTTCATTTCATGACCTCACATTCAACCAGCCCTTCCTCACATGCACCCTAAAAACATCCCTCTGTGGTTCCTGGCATCTATGAAAGATTGGTTGAAAGTTGCAAATCAAGCATATTTCCCAAGAGCTTGGACAAAGAAAAATGGAAATAGGATCTCGGAATCTTTTTACCCATCCTGGGGCTTCAGTCCAAAGGCTAAAAAGCACCTATCTCAATATTATATTATGCAATTTTAGTAACATAATAGTTTTTGTGGGACATCTCTAGAGTACTTGATAAGAGAGTGGAATCCTTTAGAAAAATATTTGTCAGGCTTTTTCCTAAACTAAAGAAAGCCAGTCTCACATTTAACAGAAATGTAAATGTTTTGTAAAGGAGGCATGTTGAATGTCTCCCTATGCATTAAAGCACAGTAGTTGTGCTCAGAAGACTATACTGCAGCTTGTTAAGCAAGAGATTTGGCAGAAGGGATTATGTAACTGTGCAGAGACCCAAGTTAACAGCAGCAAGGCTGTAGGTATCCCAGATATCGCAAAGATGACTCTGGAATTCAGTAGGTAGTTACATTGCTCAGAACTTTAGTAGTTACAAATTATATCAGTAGCAGTATATCATAGTATATCAGCTGTGATTATTCCCTGTATTTGAATTGCTAATAAATGACGAGAATACACCTTTATTTTTGAGAGGAAAATAAAGCTATACATGACAATTATAAAAGATTATTTCTCCTTTAAACTTTTCCTTTTTTAGGCATTTTAGGAAGGTGTAAGAGACTTAAGGATCACAACTGCCTTAAACATTGTTAAGGTCACTGAAGGGCTTTGCCTACTATGACAAACTGTATAAAGGAGCAATTGCTCATCTGTGGCCACCAAAATCCACCTCACCCACTAGTCCCTCCCTACCTCCCCAAATATGTCTCCATGAATTTCTGGAAGTTTGGGCAGTAAGTTAAGCAGACGGATGGGAACTTGAAGGTGTCACTGTTGTCCAATTATCTCAGGTCTAAGGAGAAGTAAACAAGGCTGATGGAAAAGCATGTATCCACAAGGAAAGGCAGCTCAGCAGCTGTCCTGAAAATCAGCTCTGGCTGGATGTGGCGGGGGGAGACATAGCCCACAGACTCGTTTCTGGGGCCTTCCATGTGAGGACTGCACATGATCCACAGTGTTGCAAAGACAGTGTTAAATCTCCCGACCCCCCGCTGCAGGGGAGGTGCTTGGGCATTGCCACCTATATCTGAATGTGTATTAACCCACTGAACATTATGTTTTCTGGGACCCCCACTACTGAGAAGACCAGAAAAATGGAACACACGAGACTCGGTCTAGATCCATGGTGTGGTTGATATCTTTCTACTTAATCTATGTGTCTCCTACTCTCTTTCTCTCCCCTCCCTGTTGCACCCCACTTTCCTTTTTATCTCTCTCTACCTCACATTAACAGTTAAATAAAAACCTACTGTTGACTTTGGCATATGGTCTCATTTGGACCTCTAATTAAGATAGAAGCATCTTGTTTTAATAATCATACTAAACTGGATCTTAAGGTTTTCTACCTCTTTTTCCCATTGTCCAAATGGAGAAGTATCTCATTGCAGGACACCTACAGTGCCTTGATTGACTGGGAAGATGTGTGAATCAAAGTGTTTTGTACTCCAGTCACTTGTGGACAACTACAGTTTAGGATTCTAATGAGTGAGCTACAGTGTATCTATGACAGTGACAAGGACAGGGAGCTCAGAAAGCTCTCAGTTTAGACATAGGATAGCATGCCTAGATGGTTATATAGCTAACAGCTGCAAAAACACGTACAAACTTTGTCTGCTGTACTATAGTCATCATTTCCACAAATGATAAAACTGCGCATTTGTAATTTTTCCTGAAAGGTAGAAAGGAAAGAGTAAGCATAATTTTTGTGGTGGAGAAAATCCCCATCCACTTCCCTTTTTCTATTTTCCAGTTCTTTTTCTCTTCACACTTCTAAATCAACACGATCTTTCCTACAAGAAAGGAAAGCCCTCCCAATTCACTTATTGGGTTTTCTGTTTTGAGATAAGAACAACATTCCACTTCTTGCTCCTTTCATGATACGCTATGAGACCTATGCTGATAAGAACATGGATCTTGTAGTTTGACAGAAGACTTAGAATGAATTAAGAAATGATTTTGTTTGAATTTTATAAACTATGTGAGCTTTTTCTTCAGCCAAACTGTCTTTCAGTCTGTTGCTTTCAGTGGTCACCCAGTGCTATTTATGTTTATTTTAAAAGTATTCATAATCTTGGTATAACTGATTTTTCTGGAATTCACTCACTCCCATAGTCTACTTCTTGAGAAATAGTTCTCACCTATTTGGCCTTTTTGAAAAAATCCTGTGTGGAATCTGGACAGTAACTAATTTTCATGGTCTCTGGTTTCAGTTCATTTGTTTATACTGACTTTGATTCCATGGACTTCAGCAGACATGAAAAAAGAAAAAAAGTCATGGAAAACCGAATGTAATTTAACATTAGATAGAGAGGATTTTCACTCAAATTACCAAATCCACCTGCCTTGAACAAATTTAGATCTCATTTTTCACTAGGTTGTAAGAAAAGTTCCCCTCCAAATTCAACTCTGGGGGTGCTCAGATTGAGAACTTTGAGGGTAGGAACTTCCCTTTTCCTTGTTTGTTTATACTCCTCAGCATGAGTTGCACTGTTTTTGGTATGTCAGATGTGGCCTGAAGTCCTTGAACAGGGAAAACTATAATTCAACTGCAAGTCTTGCCTCAAGGCTAGATACAGATGACAGCATTCCAGTTATTTACCAAGGAACTGGACACAAAAATCGGACCTTTCCCCTGTAACTTCTATTGATCATATGTAAGAGATAATAATGTTTTTTTATTAAACACCCTTGAAAACCTGCACTGTGTAAGCTGTTGTGTAGCACAGAACAAATAAGGGATTGGTTCAGTCAAGCTCTAGGAATGCAAATCCTACCTTGGACTCAATCACTTTGAACATCAGAGACCTAAATTAAAGAAGATTTGGACAGAGTTGTTTGCTAAGAAGCACCATAAGAACTGTAGTTGAAGGTACATATTTTTCCTTGAATATTCTTTCTCATACACATGTGAGGAATTCCTGCATAATGATTTTGTGTGTGCAGGAAGAGTTATAGTTAGATGTCATACTCCATGGATTTCACCTTAGTCACAGTAAAGGATTCACATGTATTTTACATATATCCATACAGAGATAGGTTTTGCACATACAAGTATATACAGACTACTGATGAATGCTATTTGCTCTCCTTCCTGCATTTTCTGCCTTAATCAGAAACAAACAGTACCTGTTCAGATTCACACATTATAGCATTTTGATACAGATTATCGGTCCTTATCTCCCAGAGGAATGGGACAAAACCAAGCAAAGTGTTAATATCCATTTCTTTCCATTATTTGCAATCACCCACCAGTTAAGGCTAATACATTTCAAATGACATCTGCTCTGCTTCATGATGGTTTTGTGACCTGTGAAGTTTTTATGTGAAACAGATATGAAGGGTCAATGGACAAATTAATGTAAAACAAAGAAAGGCAATTAAAAATTTTGATATGTATGATATGATATATTCCTTCAAAAGCATGAGCCTTTATTATAATAAAAAATCTGAAGAACAGTGAAAACTTTAGAGTTCATCATGCATCAAAATAACCCTGCAATTTCACATAATCATATTGTATTTTGGTGTTTTGAGCATGTTTTAAGTTCATGATACCTATACAATTGATTCATTATATTATACATGATGAATATGAATCAGAGTTGAACATCAGTCTATTACTTTGGCTCCTTTGATTGCATCTTTATTGGACAAATTCAAACACAATTTGAGCCTGACTGCGGTTCAGATGCTGGTTTTTTCCACAGTAGTTTTATGCTATGCAATCCTGCTGATTTTACACTGCCTCAGTAGTTAATAAAGAGATTACACAACATAGGAAAGAGATAAGATCCTCCATGTAAATTATACTTGATTAATTCAATATGAATACTGTGCTATCATCCAGAAATGTATGCAGAAATGCATGGAGAAAGGAAATGTTTGGTTTTGTTTGTTTGGTTAGTTTTTTTTAAAAATAATTAGTTGCATTTTCAGATGAGCATGCTTATGTGTCTCAGTTTCAGTTTTCTCAGTGGTATTACGCGCTAAATTTGACCACTTTGTAGAGTAGTCAGAAACAGATAAACCCTCTTTAGAAAAATTTAACTTTTTGCTTACCGTGCTGGGATGGGAACTTCATGTGCTGGATCTTGTTGAAATGTACTTCTCTATCTCATTAGTTTTAGACTTTGAAATAGTTGTTGTTATCAACCTAATATAAATTTAAATATTTTCTCCATTAATATATACAATATAAAATTTAATGACATGCTTATTTGACATTTGTCTGGCAAAATGTTTAAGTAAAAGAATCCAACCCCCTTTTCATTACTATAATATTTCTTTTTTTCTGTAGAGATATAAACAATATAGAATCTAACCAATTGCAGATAAAAAAACAAAACAAAACAAAAAACCACAACCAATTAGCTGTGAACAGAGGCCTTGGAAGAGACTAGTGTTTCATTGGGGTAGGAAGCCTCCATGGGAACCTCTGCTGCAGCCTTTCGCTTTTCTGTAGTCATTGCTTTTTGCCATCTTCAAAATTGGAGTTCTCTTAGAGCTGGGTATGCACAGATACCTCTCCCTTGCAATTTGGAAAAATTCTAACTACATGACTGTTAGATCAAGACCCATTCAGTTTTTATAAAGACTGAACAGGACTCCAATATGTCCATCCTGGTGACTGCACAAGTCTTACACATATTACATCATCACTTCTATTTCCATCACAAATCAAGTTGAGAAACCACTGGAAGGTAGTGTGTAAAGGTGAAATAATGCAGCAAAGAGTTCTTGTGAAGTATCTTTTGGACAGAATTCTTATTTTCTCTTCATGTTGGTACAATTATTCTCAAAGATTTATAAACAAAAGTATTAACACCAAATGTATTTTGAAGTGATTTAAGTGAGAACTATAATGGTCATGCTTTCTGCTCAGAACAACACTGAAAAGCAAATCCATGGCTGAGAGGCAATTGTTTTCCACAATATGATGGTAGAAACTTTGAAGATTTTCAAACCAGATGAGATTAGCCCATTAACATGCAGTGTTCTATAACTGGATTTTAATAAGCTCTCTCACATTTGTTGGTTTTGGCTAAAACAATAAACATCCAGGTTTTTCTCAATATAATTCAGTGACAAAACTCAAAATGGAAGATTCTGTGATCGATTCTAAGAAAATAAACTTCACAAGGCAGAACAATGTGAAAACAAAAACATATAAAATGAAAAACAAATGTTTCCAGTAAAATAAATTTTGTGAGGCTTTTTTTTTCCTAAAAAAGTAAGCATTTTAAATTATTTTTTTTAGGATGAGATTTTACATCAATATTTAATCCAATAAGTCCTAATCTTAATAAAAGTTGCATGTTACAAAGAATTCCCACCAGAAAGTGAGAGTCTATGATATCTGGAACACACATACACCCCACAGAGGTCAGGTTTGGCTCAGAACAGAAAGCATTTGACTCCCAGAGGCAATGTTTTTACTTTGAACATGATTAAGCTGTTTAAGTTTTGTTAATAAATCTGAACTAAAAATGTGTATCTTAAGTAAGAAATATCTGTATCAGTTAGGAGTTTAAAATGTCTCATGATTTCTAGCACAGCTTTGGGAACTGGAGATGCTGATATTTTCCTGTATACTGGACACCTAATGTCATACAAT
The DNA here is from genome assembly GCA_013396655.1 of Campylorhamphus procurvoides. Classification (NCBI taxonomy): domain Eukaryota; kingdom Metazoa; phylum Chordata; class Aves; order Passeriformes; family Dendrocolaptidae; genus Campylorhamphus; species Campylorhamphus procurvoides. The sequence continues at coordinate 62,294 of WBMV01007696.1, read as the reverse complement.
TCTTTCCTGTGGCCAGTTAGGCAAAACTCCAGCTGGTCAAATAGGTGTATTTCCTCTCAACAGCTTGTCCTTCAGAATCATCAAAAAAGAGGAAAATTGACTCATTTTTGAAGTATATCTTTCTAAGATATTCTGAAGAATGCCTCACTGAGAAATGTTCTGTCCTTATTACCATGAAAGGATACTTTCTTTTAATTCAGAAAGTGTGAAATAAAAATATTGCTCCAACTGCACTTTAACTGCACAGAAGTTTTAATTTAGCTGCAAAAGAAAAAATGAGAACAAAACAGTAATATATACGAGTGTCTAAGTGGGTATTAAATTGGAAATTCTGGGAAGACATTTCTGAAAGTTACCTAATTCCCACTGTACTGAAAGCTTGCACTCAGCCAAGGGCGAATGCCTCCATCACACTCAGGAGGAGCCAACATCCAGCGGTGACATTTCAAAGGTGTGAGATACAGATCTTCAGCTAGGATGGAAATGAAAAGATGGAAATGAAATAGCTTAAACAGGGGCATCTACTGCCACATGAGCTGGCTGGTGCAGCACAGCACCTATCCAAGATCTGAGCTCTGCACCAGCAGCAAGACACTGGGTCAGATATGCTGGAGTGTCTCAAATGCCACAAACAAAAAAAAAATCAAAGAGTTATTCTTCCCTGCTGACCTTTGCCCTTCTGCATTGATGAATTGTAAATATATGATGATCTTCTTCCTTCAAGGGGAGAGTCTCCTTCCTCCAAGTGGGAGGAGGAGTAAATGAGTAAATGGGTTTATTTTCTTAGAACTGATCTTTGATTCTTCAATTTTGAGTTTTGTCACTGAATCATAGTAAGAAAAACCTGTATGTTTTTTGTTTTAACCAAAAATACCAAATGCTAGAGAACTTGTTAAAATCCAGTTATAAGACACTACATATTAATATGGTAATCTCATCTGTGTTGAAAACCCTCAGAGTTTCTACCACTTTTACCGGCATACATGAAATAACAGTAAACTGAACCATGCCACTAATCAGAACTGCTCAGGAAAATAACAAGCCTATTCATGTCAATGTTTGGGTAGTTTTATGTCTGTTTATATATTTTTGCATAAATCAGCTCAGCGAGTTTTCTCACTTAGGTATCAGACCAGTTTAAAAAAAGATAACTTTCCTCTCATTCATACTAACACAACAAAATGAAAATATTAGTAGACTTTTAGTGTACCCTGATTGCTGGGATGAAACAAGTGCTACCTCCCCGTTATTTAATAAATATCTATAATAAAATAGTAAAAAATAATAAAATATAATAAAATATATTGCAATGAAATATATACACATATGCATAGTAGAACATTATTAGACAGTGCTTCTCTCAGATAAAACTCGTTTGTGCAAGGTTTTCTTCTGGGGGAGGGAGTACCACCCATCTTCTTTAAATCTCATACTACTCAGCAAATCAAGTTTTGTTACCAGTAAGGGTTGTTGACATTTATATCTTAAAAAAAAAAAGAAAACCCTGCTAAATGCACTGAATTGTGGCCATTCTTTTGTGTGGTGTATTTTTTTTTTGTTTTTGTTTTTTTCTTTTCCAGAACATGTTGTTTTGCTCTGATGATAAATTCATGGAGCCCATTTCCACAAACTGCTATCTATGGTACACAGTTAAACCCACAGGCTATTATTTTGTGGGATTAAAGAATATGCTTCATGATGATGAATTAGTGGTTAAAGAGAAGAGCTTTTCTCTTTCTCAGGGCACGAGTCAGATGTTGAAATTCACTGATAATAATTTTAGTGGTTCTTGACAAATTCAAGAACATAAGGTCAGCTACATCCTGTCCACGTGTAACTCAGTGGTGAACATGTATTACAGGTCTCCATCTGTGCCTACTCTCCACAGGACATGATTCTACTAATCCATACCAGAAAGCTTGATCACAGGCTTCAGCAGGTTTTATTCAGAGTGCCGGAGCTCCTGTTCCAGTCCCCTGTATGACAACGGGGAGAGCAGCTGTCACCATCGGCATGTAGTACCAGCAGACATCCGCACTTCTGATAAAATACCAGAGGTGCCAGCTCGGGAGATATCCTGTATCTCCCTCGACAAATCTGCATAAAATCCATCTGCATATTCTAAATTCTACACTCTTTTAGGAGGCCACTTGAAGGTGCATCTCAAAATGCAACCCTTTGACCCTCACAGAGACTGCTTACAGGCTTGTGCTTTTAATTTGTTTTCTCAGTCCTGATATCCTTTTAAAGCATTCCCATGATCCTCAGGGGGCTATAGATTAGGCACTGAAAGAGTTACCCAACTATTTTTTCTTGCCTGACAATCCCCAACTTTACTCTCCAGACATACTGTTTTCCACGATTTCACCTTTGGCTCTGGGTTCATCCAAATTTTTATATTTAAAATGCTCAGTTCAACTAATTTTCTATGCATTGGGGACCTTACCACCACCACTTCACCAGACAAACTGCCAGCAACTATTCGTAAATTGTAGTTTTTTCATTCACATTCTCACATCCTACTACAAGACAGACATTGAGGTGCTGGATCAAGTCCAGAGAAGGCTAATGAAGCTGGTGAGGGGTCTGGAGCACAAGTCTTATGAATTGCTACTCATGAGGGAGTTGGGGCTGTTCAGCCCAGAGAAAATAAATCTGAGGGGAGACCTTATCACTCCCTACAACGGCCTAAAATGAGGTTGTGGTAAAGGGGGCTCACCCTCTTCTACGAGGTAGCAAGTGACAGGATTAGAGGAAATGGCATCAAGTTGTGCCAGGGAAAGTTCAGATTTTTTCTTTGAAAGGTTTCTCCAGCAGTGGAACCGATTGCCCAGGGAAGTGGTGGACGCACCATCCCTGGAAGTGTTCATAAAAAATGTGGATAGGGCACTTGAGGACATGGTTTAGTGGTGATCGTGGTGGTGCTAGGTTCATGGCTGGACCTGATGATCTTAAAGCTCTTTTCCAACCTCAAAGATTCTGTGATTCTATGATCTCTTCCATTCTCTCTGTTCTTCCTTTTACCAGTGTTTCCATGAACTTAAAGCAACTAAGACATTAGAGAGTTGATCCTGTTCCACTGCACCTGGAATACGTTACACCAGTGTCGGTCATGGAATTTTTTTGTGGTGACAATGTCCTGCTTCTGAACACAGGAACAAAACATAGCAGCCTGTTACTGAGTGGTGAATGTGGGCTACTCAAATTATGCACGGCAAGTACAAAGGCAGGGAATCACCAAAGGCAGCCCATCCTCATGAGATTTCTTGTTCAAATATGAAGATCCATTAAGTCTGGCTGCATTCTGAGTGATTTTCCTATGGCAGTTTACATCTCAAAGCTTTTGAAATCCTTTTCATATGCAAATTAGAAAAGATAATTCCATATCATATTGCCATTTCCTTCTGAAAAATATCTTTTTTCATTTTGTAAAAAGTATCAGAATAGGCATTCTCATATTTATTATGTCTAACTGTGCTAGAGTGAGCATATTATTCTGAAGTGCTAAGCTAAAGGTTTCCAAGGAAGAAAAAAAATCTTTTTTTTAGTCTTGACAGTTTCTGGATAATTGCTATAGTATTAGCACATGGATCCACTATAAATTAGAAAGAAAAACCGTAGGTGTTTTTTTGTCTTGTTTTTCTGTTGAAGATAAGACAAATTGGCATTAAACTACTGATTTGATGCCATGGTTACTTCTAGTTATTCAGATTGTTATAGTGAACAAACATGTTGATTTTTCTTTAACCTGTTCCTACTCAACTACCACTGTAACTACAGATTTCATGGGGAGGTGGGAGTTGAAGTTTTGATGTAGTTTTTCTTGTACCTTTAGTTCTTATATTCAAGTAATTTTCATGTCTCATAGACCATGTCAGCATTACAGAGACTGCAAAAAGAATTGTTTATCAACCATGTAAATGATTGAAAATATATTGGCATACGGGTTAAAACCATATGTAAAAGTAGTTATCAGATGCTATAATCTAAAGTCAATGTAATTTATTTTAACTTTCAGAAAGCTTTTTTGCAAAATACTTTGGAATAAAAAGCTTTTCTGTATAATTCCCTTGACATAAAACTTATAAATGAGGAAGAGAATCAAGTTCATAGACTAAGGACATATTATTAATTCCCAGCATGAACAACGGTCAGCAGTGGGAAATCTCATGCTCCTGTATTAAGTACAATGTTTTTTGTTTTGTTGAGTAAGTATCAGGGAAAGATGGTGGATTTTGGCTATGGTCCAGTAAAGCTCTTAGCACTTGCTTAATTTTAAGCCCCTGAGTGGTCTCATTGCAAAAATCCTGGTTATGCAGCATTCTGTTGTGCGCTTTTTAGATGTTGTCAGAAGTAAAGATTCTTTTTGTATCGAAACCTGTTAGCAATTTTCTCTTTGTTAGCATAAGATTAACTTTGTTGTTTATTCAGATAATGATTTTTTTTTGAAGTTCCCTCTTTAAAAACATAACTGACTTAATCTCTTTTTCAAAAGTTCATGGCTTCAGATCTTATAGGAATGAATTCATTGTTCCTAATTCCCTATTTTGGGAAGGAAAGAATCCTGACAACATTATCAGCAAAAGCTACAGTCTGAAACTGTCTTCCACATTAATTGATCATATGAAAAGCATATGCAGTTCAAACAATATCATCATTCATCTGGAGGGCTCTGCAGCATAGCTGGTCTGTCACAAACCTAATTCTGGTCTCACTTACAGCAGTGTAATTCCACTGACATCAGTGCAAAAAGACAAAAAGCACAAAAGAGAGGTTAAAAGTAAATGAGACACCCATTATTGTCTCATGATTAATATTGCTTCAAAAAGAGAATTTATGATCCATGATTACATATTAAGATAGAGATTCAGTGAAAAGATCTCATTCTCTCAAGCGCTGCTCAGTCCATGTGGTAATACATACATATTCTGGAATCCATTTTGGGATTTGGTATACTATATCCTGCCACAAATACTGGGTTTGGCCCCATGCATTGGTATGAATTTGATCTGGCAACATTGATTTTATTTTCTACTTTCAGTAAATTTGTTTACAGTGAAAGGAAGCAAGGACAAATACATAATAATGTCCTACAGAGCTTAATAAAGATGTCTTTTGCACTCAGAGCTCTGTATGAGAAAGTCACAGAAGGGCTGGAGTAGTTCTCAGAAGCTTCTGCCCTTAGCATTACTGAACATGCTGCTTAGGTACAGCAAAGGGGACTGCCAGTCTCTTGGAACAGCTGCTGGAGTTGCTGGCATTTGCCCTGTCATTGGCATAGAGTTCTTTGGGCAGATCAAATGATGCTCTGCATTTCAATAGCTAAATTTGCCTGTAGCAGATATGGTGATGCTCTAACACTCCTGGTTTTCTGAAAGGTAAAAGTGTTTCTGTGTGTCTGTTTGCAAGTACGAATGTTTTAACAGAATATACCTCAGTGTATTTCAGTGCTATGTTAGCATGCAAAATAAATAAGTATTGAAGTCAGAAAACTCAAAAGCTGAGGTCTGTGCATGTAGGAGAGAGGACTGTTAAAATCCCCTTACTCTCTAGGAAATCCAGATAGGCTTCTTTGAAGTATCACTTATTGTTAGCCTGAGGGTTCAATATTTTATTTATTCTATTTTGGAAGCAGTTTACCTGGAATTATCATTCCAAGTTAAAGATATTACAAAAAAGCTGGAGAACTTTATGCATACTCATTTTGCAGTAAAATTGTTTTCAGAGCTCACAGAGCACCCCAGTGCTGTTTTCAGAGCCCCTCAGTGCTAAATGCCACAAATTTTAACACATTTCTTTGCTGTGAAATGGGTCTGAAGTAGCTATAATTTTCTGCTGCCACAGATCCATTTCTTGCATGAGATCCTTAGAATGCTACAGCTTTCTCATAACACTAGGAACTTTACATTTTAGTTGAGGCTTGTTATTTTGATCAAGTAGTCAGGTATATCACCATAGAGTACCTATTGTGTGACTACTGATAAGGACCTATGAATTTACAGTTCTTTAGATCTCTCTCCACCCTGTCTTTATTGCTTCCACATTCGTGGCATAGTGTTACACTGAGTGCTGTGATCATTCTACTACCCCCAGCAATTCAGTTAACAAAACGCTTTTGTATTGGTGTGTGTCTCTGTTGTGTACATTAACTAGGAGTTTTTCAGTCGCTTATAGAGATCAGCTGCGAGGGTGTATATGTGATTTTGAAGGTATGAAACGAAATCTTACTTAACACCACTTAAATGAGTGAGAGGAAAAATTACAATTAGACATATAAAACAGAACTTTAATGTGAGTCTTCCTTACCAGCGCTTTTTTGCTAGCACCAGAACCATGATTATGCTCCAATTACAATATTAGTTCTACTACATAAGTACCTTAAAATGCAGGATGGAGACATGTCTCTTATTCACCTAGCTGTGCTTCCAGAAGAGCAAATACTATGGAAATAGCCTGTTCAAAGACCTTCATATGTTCACATATATAAATCTGTTACAGTATTTCACTGTATACTGCCTTTGCCTATAAAAGCAGACATATAATTTCCAATGGGAGCTAAAAACAAAAGTCAGTGGATGGGATTCTGTGAAGGTCACTGCTTGTAGTTGCGACATTAACATTTTGTAAAACATGGCCTACTATTGAACTAAAAAACTATTGTTTTTTCCTTAGCTGGCATTTGGAAACTCAGAATTTGAATTTTTTTCTAATTCTTGTTGAAATGTTTTTAAACACAAATGGAAAACAAAATGTCAAACAGCTTCATGCAGCCAGGAAAACCTTCAGTGTTGTTTTTGCTGGGCAATGGATGTCAAATTTCAGGATTCTCCTCCTATTCTTATGACAGAAGGTAAAAAGTCTTAAATACATCAAAAGTCCTAAATTTGACAAGTTCAGGAGCCTCTTCTTCAGCAGATAGCTGAAAATTGGAAGTTCAGAAAATACTGTTTCATTGTTACCTATGATTCCAGCTAATACATAATCTCACAGATAACTTTCAACTTCTCAATGTAAGGTATTTAAATTTTTAGTTAGTGTTAACACTGTGAAAAGAATTTTGTCAGAGATCCCACAATCAATTCATCTTCAATTTTTTTTTTTTGCAACTGTCTGACACATGAGAAAGACCATATGAGAGCAATAAGAATAGTATTAAAATTATTGTTATAGGTGTGAATTGATGAGTGGTTTCAGCAATTAATTTTATTTATTGATATAAAACAATTATTAATTTTATTTATTAAAATAAAAGAAAATTAAAAAAGAACAGTGAGTAAACTTTATTAGGAAAAGCAGTGAATGATTTCGGCTCAGTGATTTCAGTTCTATAGCCAGTGATAGCAGCTCTTTGAGGGTAAGCCCAGGGCAACGGCTCTTTCAGCCGGGCAGACAGGACAGTACCTGAACTGCGCTGGCTCTGTTCCAGCGCCCGCTTTTTATTCACTTTTGGTGGCCTAAACCACACCTCTCTGAGCATGCTCCGTTTGGGCTTAAGTTTAGCAGTTCGTGTTTTCAACCAGGTCCGGTGATTCCTTAGGGTGGGGGGGAGCACCACGGTCCAAGGGGGTCTTGCTTTTGGGGTGATTATGGAGTCCCATCTGACGCTGAAGGCTTTGCAGAAATGATGTCGGTAGTAGTGTCTTTGCTCCTTTAAGACGACTTTGTTACAGTTCGAAGGTGGTGGGGGCTCAGACACCCTGCTGTGAAGCTGCTGTATTCAAACGCTGACACATTTCACAGAATCTTGCTGGCTTGGTGTTTTCCTGCCGTTCACAGCACAGGGAATTCCAGGCTATGACTGTAATGCTGTGAGAAAAATCACTGGATACCCCTTTAAACGGAACATGGGGGTATAGATGGCTTTTGGGGTGCTGGGAAGGAAAGCCCGGAGCTTCTGGGAACAGGGGACAGCTAGGGAAATCAAACTGAGAAGCAGCTCCGAGGTTTGGGAACATGCCGGCCTGTTGTAGGGAACTCAGAAAGTTTTTGGGTATCATGCAAGGGTTTGGAGAAATTTAGGGAAACACAGGGTGTTTGGGGGCGAGAAGGAAGCATAGCTGTTTACCACAAAGGGGAAGGGAGACTTTTCCGCTTTGTTTCCATGTGATCCTGCTTAAGGAAAGCTTTTTCCATAAAACTTTGGGTTACCCTTGTTATTTGGGGGGTGAGGAAAAGGTTTCCCACCTCGGGAAAAGGGGACTCAGCCACAGGGGTTGGGGAACGGGCTTTCCCCGAGCTGAGTGGCGTTACAGGAACCGATAAGTTGTTTATCTCAGCGGGGAGACAGAAATTAGCATGCTTTGATAAGGAAAAGGTGGAGGGAGGGAGAAACAAACACCATAAATTCAGGCTGTGTTGGTGAATATCAAAGACAAGATAAAGTTTTCTCAAGGAGTGTCTGCTGAATACCAGTCGAAAGGCTGGAGCAGGGAATACTGTTTTGTTAAATCAGGGACTTTTAATTTAGGGTTAGCAAGATCTGGGCTTTGCTTAGTTTTGCTTAACTCAAGCCTCACCGGCTGGGGAAAGAGAGAGTTTGTCTCCCCCACTCTCTGCGCTCCGGGGATTGGGAGGGGTCCATGCCGGGAGAGATAGGGGAAGGGATAGAAGGGTGCTCTGAAGAGATAGTAGGACCTGGAAAACCTGTTCTTCAAACTCTAGGCAGAAAGGCGCAGACAGCCCTTTGCATATTAAAAGAGTGACAGTTATCTATTCCACACAGCCAAAGAATGGGTGAGGTAAACTAACAGTTTAAAGTATTCTAAAACCTCTATCTAAAATTATTCCTACATTCAGCAAAATAAAATAAAAAATACTTAACTCGTTTGATTTTGGCAAATTATAAATCCATCTATTACATTATCATGGGAGTGTATTTGATGTTTATGATTTATTCTTTTCAGTTCTTCTTATAAGGATGAAATTAATTTCCTGAAATTTCCTTCCCTCAAGACTGTCAAGAGAATCTTTAATCAAACTTGCAAGGCTTAGATGCTAGTGTTAACAAGTAACCTGACAAAAATAAATACATTAAATTTATTCACAAGTTTTGGTTTCTCTACTAGAGGAAGTAACATATGTCTGAGCCAAAATCCCTGTTTACTGTTTTGTTGCATTCTCTTTCTCTCCTGATTTTGTTGTTATGATGCTTTTCCTTAGTACTTTCGTTCATGGTTGTATGAAATTATAGTTGCTTAACAGTGTGAAAAGTCTCATACTAGTAATGATTAACAAAATCTGTATTTTGGCTCAATATCATGAAGTGTTTTCTGTCTCTGTCTGCCATGATGATACAACTAAGATATAAGAAGGAATTTCTAAGCTGCGAACAATGACATTTTCCTTTGAACTCAAACGCTAAAGGTGTGCTCTTCATCCACTTGCAGCACAACTTCATTAAGACTGCCTAATGGGAAGAAGGATCTGGTTCTTCTAATGGCTCCCCATAGGATATCTGGTGATAATGGTTGTAACAGATATAGTAGCCCAGGTGCTGCACTGATAAAAGAGTTTGGGATCTGCATGATTGCACAGTTCCTAGCCAGTGCTCGCAAGCCAAGTAACCAAAGTTTGGTATATATAAGCAGTTATGGCATGATACTTTTAGGCTTGCAGTTGAGTCGTTTAATAAAGAAAATTATTTTGTTGCTTTTAGATTTAGAAAGAAAAAAAAAACCCCAAAAAATTATTTCTATTGCTTTCAGCTAAAACTGGAAGTTGTTTACTAAGGCACCTACACAACATTATGTTTACATCCTTAGTGTGGACAAAAGATGTCTTAATTTCATTACAATAGAGAATGATAGAAAGACAGGTACATACAGCATATGAAAAGGTGTTTCAGTGTTTTCTCAGTTAAAAAACAGTGACTGAAAAAAAAAAAGGATTAGCATTAACCACCTAACCTTAAAAAAAAGAAATAAATTTAATTCATTATCTTAATTAGCTGGTCCAAACAATATATTGCCAATATTTTTACACAATTGAATTGTTAATCAATTTTAATTAGCACATATGAAAATCACTATGCAGAAAAAAAAATATTTTCACCAAGTAAAGTCCTCTAAATCTTTTAATCAACACTGATCAATTTTTCAAATATCCATTTCTTTGTTGGAAAAGGCCAATAACATATTAAGGGCATAAATCCCTGTACCACTACATGTGCACTGCTAATAGAAAATGTTAAAATAAAATATTTACTGTCAGTGAAAATATATACTTGCCATGGTGTATACGATTGCTATCTTTGTTTTTCATATTTGTTTTGCTGGTTCCTGAAAGAAATCAATAATTTGCAATACTTTTTGAAATGAATTTATTATGTATCACTCATTTTTTTAATTTGCTATCTTGTACAATGTTATCACAAGGCATACTGCTGTAAATAAATATCTTCCTCATAAAGACCTGTGCTTAGAGCTAAATGCCTTGATTTTTAGTGTAATGGATTTCACAATGACCTTACAATTCAAGTAAATTGGATTTTAGTTCTAACAGTTGACATACCTTAAGAAAAAGAAACAAAATATGTCTTGTCACTCTAATGCAAACCTCTCAGTCATTTAGCCAGGTTGCAAAAGAAGATAATCCAAGAAAGGCAGGAGGATCATTATTTGACAGTAGCCTATTCCTTCCCACAGGTAGTGTAGTGTAGAATGGGAAGACAGGGAAAATCTGCTGGATTCTATGAGAAAGCGTATTGTGACCTGTAATAAAAATCAAAATCAGAACACGAGAATTTCACTGTCTCAAACATATATACCTTGATGATCACCCCAGTCAGGGTAGTTTGTAGCCTTTACAGACATGCCTGATCTGTTGATTTCATGAGGGGTATCAAGTGCTTACATTTCCTGAAACATTCAGCTGATGTTGCTTTGCATACTGCTATTGATGCTCCAGCATTTTTAAAAGTAACTCAGGTTTGTCTTCAAGTTATAACCAGATATCTTGGCTCCAACAGAGGCGGCTAAAGAATGGAACATCTGTGAAAATTAAGTGTGAAGGCAGCCGTTTCTAATCAATCTCAGGGCATGTCTACACTGTCAGACTGTAACATGATGGAGAGATACTGAAAATAACAAAGGTTCTGAAATGAGAACAGTAACAGCATGTAAGAATATCTACATGGATGTGAACTGTTTAGTAATGTAGCTTTTAATTCATTCTTTTAATATAATCTCAACTGCATTTTTCTGTGGTAGAAAAATCTGGAAAAAATACTTTGGTGAGGAGAGTTTTAACAACTACAAGTCAATATCTGAGAAGAAGAAAACTCTTGGGAAAAGAAGAATCTCAATGTGGGAGAATTTGGGCCAAAGAGAGCTGAGCTCTGGTACCATAAAAAGACTCTGGGGTCTTTACAGTGGAAGAACACGAGAAATGCTTTGCAAAATAGACATTATGGGGAAGTGGGATGAAAAATAAATGGGTGGGAAGGAGAAAATGGACTATCATACATCTTTTCATCAACTATTATAGTCTTTGTTTCTTCCTCTCCCTGTGGTGATTAGGTCACTCTGGTCCACAGAGCAGTACTTGATGACACTAATAATGTAGTGACAGCTTCCTCTGGAGTTTTTATCCATCTCCCTCCACCAGATTTTCCATTGGAGGGCTGGTCTTTTGGCATTTCATATACTTTTTGCTACTTTCAGTTTTGTAGTTCAAAATAGTATAAGTTTCTCAAAGGCAGTTCTTAAATTCAAATGATCCTGCAGTCTGGGGATGTACTGTTTCTAAAGGGTTCTTCTTCTGGAAGTTCAACCATATTTGTGAAGCCTTTATAATCAGTGTGGGAAGCTGGGAGTATGTTTGTAATAGTTTCTGAACTGTTGATAAGTATTACTGGTTTGCACTGTTCGGAATAAGTACATATTCTGGGCAGAATGAAAAAAAATTGAGAGTGTTCCAGGCAGTTTCTATCATATTTGCAACAAATAATTTCATTTTGAATACTGAGGAAAACAACTCAAAGGCTGGCATATCGAAGACTTAATTTTTGCAACTTTGAAGGAGTAAATGATTATATGAATTAATTTTTTCAAAAATGTAGCAATTGATCTATTTTGTCCTTCAAGTATTCATGAACTTCAATGAAGTCAGTAAGCTTTTGCTGATCATGAGAAAACAGTACAAGATGCCTCTCACCAGATAGTCCTGTGGGATACCAGGTGGCTTAAAAGTGTCAGGAAGTGGTTCTAAACATTCACAAGTCAGAAGATAACTTTAAAAGCCTTTCATACTTCATGTCCAAACACACTTGCTAAGATCAATGAAGAGAAAATTCTGTCCTCTGGGCCACAAACTCTTACTCAAATCAGTACCATGAATGACATTCCTTAAATTAATTAAAGAAAATACACAAAGACAGTATTCTTCCAAAAACTGGGCTAAATTTGGGGTTGCTGCTGTTTTTGCCAAGTATAGGTAGAGATTGGTGAGAATATGACTGAGGTGATAGTCTGAGCAATTCCTTGATTTGCTCTTGCTTCCCTCAACATGTTTTCTAAAATACTGGAAGCATGCTGGGACTGTTAGTAAATACTTTTATGAATGGATGAATTCTGTTATGGCCTAGCAACTCTTAAATGTTGCATCTTCAGGGAATTAGTCCACCTTCCCTATTATTTTATAACCTTCAGTCAAACTGAACTTAATGACCTGGCCAGTTATTTCTATGCCTCAGAGGGGAAAAAAATAACAGCCTAGAGATTGCTCATAGAAAAGGTTTTAATGTTCCAGGACATTAAAGGTATTTCACTCTACCTTGTTCTCATGTAGACACTACTGTAATTAATATCTTTTATTACCTGATAAAATGGAATATGGTGCATGGGTCCCAAAGCCTTGTGTGAAGCCACCTGTGCAATGACAGTGGCACAGGACACTGAGCTCAGTAGAGTTAGGTACACAGCCTCACAGCAACAGGGCATTTTTTCCACCTGCCACAGAGGAACCCTACACAAAACTGTCTCTGACACTCTCAGACATTCAACCATGACCAGAGTCAGGGCCTTTCTCATCTTCACAAGGATAACTAAAGAACTGCCCAAATAACGAGTAGCCAGCTCTCACATACAGTGCTAGTCCTTTGGCTTTTCAGTCATAGCTTCTTTCTCTTGAAGTCTCTTCTCTGACACTACTGGCAAAGTCTCATGACAAGAACTGCCAGCAGATCCAAATCTCCCTTCTATAAGCCACAGGGAGAGCCTGGAATGGCCCTGCCAGACACAGTGCTCCAGCTGGTTGCTGTGCACACATGAATGCTTCTGTCACCATGAGACCACTTGGAAAACTACCCAGAGTGGCTGTGCTTGTTCATCCAACCAATTCCTTCCCTTCCTTCCTTGCCACAGTGAAAACAGGCTGCTTCAGACCACAACATTTCTGAGCTACTAGTGCTAGAAGAACATGCTAGCAGAAGAGAATGAAGGATAAAAACAGAAGACTAACAAACAAACCCCACAACCCCTACCCCAAAAAATATCAACATCCCTCCCCTCATCCCACCCCCAAGAAAACTCCAGAAAACACAGAAGAAAAAGTCTGTAAAGCTTACCTAAACTTCCCACTTTGTCTCTCCTGATTACAAAGTGTTCATCAGGCTGTTCTTCTTTTAACACTGAGCACATTTCTGATCTTGCTTGCGGTTTCAGCAAGCTACAAGACAAGCAAGATAATTCCTACAAGCTGGATCTGTCACTGTCCAGCTTTTGTTCTTTCACAGGAGAAACACAAGTCAGTGTAGCATAGATTGTCCCAGTTAGGCATAGTTTCAGGATAGACATGACCAACCCTTTAGACAAACCCCCACCCAGTATCTTCTTACTTGTAAGAATGCTTCCTCTATGCTGCTTCAACAACCTTGATCTCTGCTGTCAGCATGTTCACTCATAGACACTGCAATTTCTTGTCCAAGATTCTATTCTCTTTCCTGATTCTCCTGTTCTTTTTATGGACATAGCCCTGTTCCAAACTAGTGATCTTCCCCCATCTCCTCTCCAGTTTCACTGTCCAAGGGTCTTGTCATCAAACAGTCACACTGGAGAAATAGAAGAGGCAAGAGGGAGGTGGATTTATTTAGTCACTCCTTGCAGATTTGTGCCTTCCCTGCAAAGAAAGGGAAAAGTTTCTTTTCCAGTGAAAAAATCCAGATAAAGAAATTCATTAAAACATTTAGCAACAAACACCATGATCATAAAGAACATTTCTGGAGGTGCTTTGAAATATTGTCAACATGTATGGGGACTCAGGATGACTCAGGAGCTTGAGACAGGAATAGAAGATTGAAAGGGAGCAGAAGTCAAGGCCATTAGTTCTTGAGGATTGTTTGCTAGACTGCTGGACATACAAACAGAAATTTGAAAGTTAAGCTGAACAGTAGAAGATTCCTCTGCTGGAAATTGTAAGAAGCAAAACCACAGAGCAGTATAGATGTAACCATACTACATGTATCCTGGATTGCACAATGGGTGGTCTTATCTGCAACACCTGACACTTTTGAATGACTGAAAGGTGTACGTTTAAGTGATAAGGGTTTTGGTCCTTTTCCAAATTTGAATAAATCTCAAACTCTGATGATTTGGCCATTATTAACTACAAGAGTTTGTAAGGCAGTGCAAACTCTTAATGCTAGTCAGTGATGGACAACACAGTCAATAGGGATAATGTTGTTTAACAACCAAATGCAATTCGATTCTGACAGGTAGTCAGTTTTTATGTCAATTATAACTGTTTCAAAATGTCAAACATAAGTAAAGGAAACCGAAGCATAACAGTTATCATTCTTGAAAACTGCATGGCATTTTTAAGGAGAGCTATTGCCTTTTTAAATTTCAGCAGCATTAAAGCGTAGAACAGCTGCTCAGTCACAAAGTATGCTGGTTTGTGAACATTCTTGATGGTTTTGAACTGTGGAGGTGTTTATCTGTCTAGCTGGAGCATATTGTAAAAAGTATTCTTCCAGTTAGTTGCTCAATGCAGTATTTTGGAAGCACAATCTGAAAGTAAATTCACTAGAAGTAATCACCATCTGTAATTTTTCTTTACTTAAACAGAGAAAAAAATCCTTTCCATATTACAATTAAAAGAATTAATTTTACAGAGTAGTAATCGATCCCTCTTGCACTTGGTTGTTAGTTTTCTTCTCAGCAAGCTATTACATTACTCAAAACAGAATCTATTGAAAAGAAAATGCTAATTCACTTTAAATGAAGTTTCTGTTTATGAAAGAGATGTGAAGGTAACCTGTTCCTCATTTGCAAGTCCTTTGACACAAAGCAAACAAACACAACATGTAGTTGATAATTCACCCAAAGGTATGGACTGAGCCGGCAACAGCTTTTGCCAGTTCTGTGCTGTGCTTTGCAGAACAGTGCTGCTGCCTGTAGTCAATTCACAAAACTGGGTGAGAGAAGTATGTGATTATGATCAGTGGGGTATTTTATTTTTTTTTTAGGAATGAGTTGTGTGCTTCGCTTGTAACATGTCAGATGAAAGCTGCAGAGAAGTGTAATGAAATAGACAATTTTCTTGCTATTAACATAAATACTTTGCTTCTAAGAAACATGTAATCATCAAAACACATTAGAACACAAGAAAGTGATAAGATCTAGGTCTTAAACATTTAAAAAGAAGGCAGGTAGCTAAATTGGGACTTGCACTGAAGTTCAGTATCTTAGTCAAGAACCATGGTCTGAAAACTGTAGCTTTATGTGCCTTTCTTTTTACACTTCTGAATTCCCAAGCACCCCAATCTTGTCAGGGGCAAGCAGCTCAATGTTTATCTTATACCCCATTTGCTCTGGTTCTAATCCTGATCCCTCATCCAGCTGCTTCTTTTGATAGTATCATTGCAACAGGTGAGCTGTTTAAACTGCTGTTTTCTGCTTTTAGTCCAAAGCTACAACTTTCATATGCTCTTAAATTCAGCACTTATACAGGTGTGGAAGTTCCAGGTCACGTACCATTTTGTTATTTTAAAGGATTAAACAAATGTTCAACACTTCCCTGAGGAAAACAGTACTCATCATGTAATGATCCATTCTAAATATGCAGTTCTCATGTGGGCTTTTTTGAAGCTTGTGTTCAGTGCAAACGGGAATTCAAAATTTGTGAGTTGAGAGGAAAGGATGAGAATACTCCTTTATGCGGTCTTCATCTTAAAATACATGGCTAGAATGGAAGTAAGGAATTTTACTGATGAACTAGTTGCAGATTTCCCTCAGTTCCAAGATCTTTCTAAACCTACTAAGTTGCTTGTAAGAGGTCATCCTATTTCTTGTGTTGTTTCTGATGCAGTGAATTTGTATAAGTTTTATTAGAATGTAAGAGCTTCTTCATGAAAGCATTCATGTTTACCTATAGATGTGCACAACGCAATACCTTCAAGAACATAACAGAGGTTAATGTTAGTCCTTCAAGAAGAAAGGGAAAAACATTGCAACAAGAATCAAAAAAAAAAAAATTGAGCTACTCCAAGGATGGTAGCTTATTTTATTCTCATTTCTTTGCAGCAACAAGTATTGTAGCAGCAACAGAACACTTATTTACACATAGTTTTTAAGCTGTCGTGTGATGGAAGTTTTGTGAAGTTGTGAAGAGCCAGTAGTGGTAGGAAAGCTCGATCAGGGACATTTTAGGGGGCAGTGAATCTCTCTTACTCATCTACATTGCTCTTTTGTAGTGAATTTGAGCCCATTTGGTGAATGACATCATTGCGTGGTCACCACTGGATCATCAACCCTGAGAACATAATCTAAATCCCACAGAGAAGAGGACTTAAGACACACATGATGACTCAGCACCCCCCTATTGTTTGTCAGCAGGTTGCCCCCCTGCCTTCTTGCTATTTTGGATCCTTTTTCTGAACATGCAGTGCAAAGAGAACCTTGCAATAGATCCTGTTCATTCCCTGAGGCCCAGAAAACCTTTCATTATGTCGTTTACATTTATGCTCTAGTATTCTAAAGTAAAATAGCTTTCTGGTGTACAGGAGTTTCTTTGTTCATGTTCCTGTGAAGTAACTAAGATGTTGAATAGTAGTGTATTCCAGTGCTCTCAGTGATCTACACATACTGATAGGACAATTTACTTCCACCACTGTACAAGAACCCTACCCTAAAATACCTGTGAAGCCAGGAAATTAAAATCAACACATTAACATCTATGAGGATTAAGTAGATAATAAATACGTAAGGAGACAAAGCATTTCTCTGCACAACCTACTAAAAAGGGAAGAGAATTCCCATAAAGAACAGAAAATTCCTCATCAGACTTTTCACTGATTGCTTCTTTGGCCTTTTATGGAAATAAAGCAATAATATAACATCTAAACTTTGAAGATCTCTACGGATCTTTTTGGACATTGTTCTTTAGAAAATTTAAACTCTCTAAAGTACAATAATAAGTTTATCGTTTTCTGTCATCCATCCACAAGAAATCAACATAAATTCCCATTTGTTTCCAATAGGAAGAGGAAATCTGATTAAGATTTCCAAGCAAAATTACCTTAATACTGGCTATTACAATGTAGCACTTTTTTCTCCACAGCTATTATTTTCACAGTATTATTTTCACTGAACTACTACAATACTTCTGGTTATACACTTAGGAGAGCACAAATTCATCCATACATGCAAGAAGTACTTATTTTTTAAAATACAAATATCCTGAAGGTGCATATTTGACATCTAATGACCAATTTGACCTCAGGTCCTACAGTATGAACATTGAATGTGATATAACATTCACAGACATGTATTATTCATAGGTTAGATTAAGATTTAATAGTGTGGGGATTTATTCTTATTGCATTTACTGTGGTAAGGAGATGAAGTTAGGACATTTCATCATTCCAATGGTCTCTCCCAACCCAACAATCTAACCCAGTCTAACATCTGGATAACATGGCTGCAGTTATCTGGCTATCCTTGCATCAAGTTCAGCTACTACTTTTGGACAAATCAGTCCAGAAGGTTTTTCTTAATGTGAGTCTCTGGATCTGGGTTTAGTCCTCTTGTGTAAATTAAGCTCATTGATGTTATCTTGGCTTCTAGTGGATGCTTAACAGCACTGCAAAACCTAACTTAGCAGCATATGATTGGCAGCCTGATGAAGAGAAGCCCAAAGCAAGAACAGCAGGAGTGGTGGAAGGTCAGGATTTGCACTGATTGAGCTGTGTTGGAGAGCTTGTACAGCACATTTGCATAAATCACTGTGGAAATGACTCAGTTCTCAGAAATATTTTGAAAAGAAAAAGGATGTCTGGATATTAGTGGATTTACAAGAAATATTCACTAATCTCATGTTTTGAGATTTAGGTCTGCAAAATACTGTTTGAATAAAGAGATTTTACTCATTAAGCCCAAGAAACAGACTTTGAATAAAAACGTAAGGGCTTTTTGTTCTGACTGCGGAAAATTGGCATGAATGGGACATGTTTCCAACCTGAAATCATGTTGTGTGGAATACTATTATAAAATCAGGACTTTTTAAAAGTAATTTTATGAAAAGATGAATAAGAAGAAAAAGTTCAGAAGGAATGAAAAAGGGGAAGAACAGGAGGATGAGAAAGTTAGTTTATAGCTTCTTTCTTCCACTTCTTCTGGAAACTAAGGTAGAATTTTTAAAACTAGCATGGTGACTATTCAGTACACTCTTCAGGAACTAATCTGGGCAAAACTGATACAAGATGTCAGGAAGGACTGGGAAGGAATGACCATGAAATCTAGGAATCTGTTACTATGAGATGCTATGAAGGGCAAAATACAAATTAACTTAAGAACATGGTAGAGAAAAAAAAAGTAAAAAATGTCATGGGTATTTTAAATTTCATAGTCTGGATACCAACTCCAGCTAAAGGAAAATCTTAAACAAGTGATTACCTGAAGGTCTAGCATCAGTCATGGGAATGCTTTTATTGTCTATTGCAAATACATTTTCCCTATTCAATTGCTCCTGGCCAGTACAAGAGAAAGGATATTAAGCTATACAAATCTTTGATGTCACCTAATATGATAGTTCTTATGTTTTGTGTGGCTTTTTGCCCTCAAGTCAGGAAGGTTCCTAGTTAAGCTAGTTTTGATTTCTTGTTTGTGACTATGTGTGTAGATATGTTTCAAGTCATGGGTACCACAATGTATTCACGTATTCAAGGCAATTTACTCTGCTTATTGTGAAGGGGTGGGGAAATAATATTTCCCTAAAATAGCTGAACAAGCAGGAGGGAAAAGATTATTAATTCAAGGAGTATTTGAGAATTATTTTGATATATTTTGCCATTATCCATTCCCAGCTCTGGATTCTAACCCACAGCAAGTAAAGCATCTAAAAGTCTCTAAGTATCAAACTTGTACCATTAAGTAAGCCCTAATAGGAGTCATTGGTTATGAATCAATCTTCTGACACTTTGCCAAACGAAGCATGATCCCAGAGTTTGTTCTGCAGCAGAACTGGAAAAGGATGGCATAACTGATATGTTGCTGATGGGATAGAAGATGAAATGTGAAGAAGATTCTGGGCATTGCTTCAGTCTTTGTGACAATGTGTAATTTAAACTTTCCTCTACAGTTATATAATCTCTCCTGGGTGGTGCAGCATGCTCATATGTTTGGGTTTATTGTTGCCTTTTTTTTCTCTCTCTACTTACAGTTTCTCCATATGTATTTAAAAATTAAACTTGGAAATTCAACCCTCTGTTTATGAGGAAAAGTGACCTGCTATTCTAACTATCTCCTGTAAATGTATTTGCTTGTAAAAACATTTTAGACCACTTCCTTTTCAAGTATAGTTTTTATTTACCACGAAACAACTACAGAAAGCAATTAATTCTGATGTGTTATGAAATAACATGTAGGACAACAGAAAAAAGGGAAGATGGAGCCACACCAAAGACACTATATGAGAAATAGTGCCCTGAAGGCAGATCTTTCCTCAGACTCAGCAGCAGTGATCATTCTACTTTTGCCCATTTACTGAGGATTACAAGACGGCTTCTGTGCAGCTGACTTTTGCAAAAAACGTCTTTTTCAAGGCTGGAATTTTTTACCTTCTTCTACAACCTTGAAAGTAGCTTGTCTAGACTATCCTAGCAGTCATCTCTCACCTAATAAATCCTCTGGCAGTAATGTAACCATGGCAATTAATAGCACATCAGCTTACCCTGGTTTTGCATGAGAAATACAGTTCTCTTATTTTCCAAGGACTGAAAATAGGTTTTGTCTACACAAAATCTCATTCTGAATAGAGGTAAATAAGGGAAATGTATTTCACTATGTGAAATATAGGAAGTCAAATTTGTGGCACTTAGCCCTTTGGCTCAACATTTTGGGGAAGAGCTGGAGATTTTTGTTTGTTTATTTTCAGGCACAGATATTTTACACAAGACGAAACAAAAGTTGTTATTTTGGGATAGGTAAAAGAAATAGATCTGTGGGGTACCCGAAGTGTCAGCAGATTAAATCCTTCTGTTTATTGTACAGATGGAGAAGTATAGTTTTGACTGCGTGACCTTTTGGATTCTGGATCTGAGAGTCTGATAAACAGTCATCATAAACAGAAAGTGCCTCTGACAGCACATGGTGAAAACCACTGGTGAGACACGATATATTTTTTTAATCATTGTAGCTTATATTGTATATTGGGGCTGTAAACCATAGCTTGAAGAAATGCCAAAGGGAGAGACATATATTATTTTAAATACTTATATATGCCAGGGGCTCACTGTAGGCATGAGATTCTTCTGTGGCAGTGGAAAATTATGCATTATATATTTTAACCTTGTCACTTTGAAAAATTGTAACCCCCTATTAGATCCCTGGCTTTAGAATATGGAAACAATGCAGACAAGGCCTTGTTTGAGGACAACCATGTGTCTTGTTAAGTAATGTCATGGAAAGGTTGCCTATCAGACAAATTTTTATAAGTTCTGCCTACTGGGAAAATAGAAATTGTTAAATCTGAGGAATTTTTGTCCCTTTGTGTGATTTGGAAGTGCATTTTTTTATGCTGATGGTTTCCCTAGGTGTTTTTACAGTTTGAAGGAAACAAGAATCCCTGCTTTCCTGAGAATAGAGATTTGTTCGCAAATAAAAATGCATCGAATTTTGAGGAAAAAAAAGTAACCCTGTTTTGGGGCAAAATAACTGAAAAATTGACAATATGCCTAATCTTACAGTAATAATTTTTTAATAAAAGTCAGAAAGTTTGCAAATCATAGAACAAATGGTACGTTTTGCAAAACAAACTTCATAAGGAAAATATTGCACAGCTTTTTTCATTATGTCAGGTAAAAAGATTTGAAAACCAAATCTATAGTAGAAAAAGTCTCGTACACTCTACAAAAAGTAAACTATGCCTGGTGCCTCATTTTATCAAAAATTCAATAAGTTCAGTGATTGCCTATTGATTATAAAGGCCCTCATTCAAGATGCTGTACATCTGAGCTTTGTGTGTATATGCATGATCAGAATGAGATTTGTATTTGCAACAGCTTCTATTCCCTCCTCATTTATCTTAAAATCATTCTATTCCACATTAAAATGGGTTTTTCTTTTCTCATATTAGTACAAGATTTTTGTGTCCCACTGGTTTGCTCTTCAGTTATTTTTATATGTACCATGTAAATAGCCACAGGTTTCACACAGTATAGTTATCATTTTTAAAAGCTGCATCTGACTATTCATGTTTGGTTCTCATGGATTTAATTGTATGCATAACTTTTTTTTCCTACTTTCTTTGTGGAGACTGAAGAGATGAAGCAAGAGATTTCATGTTACTTCTGGAATGCTTTTTGCATCTTTTAAACAATGGGGATATGCATTACTGGAAGAGTTGTCATTTTCAGTTGTAATCGATTTGCATGGCTGCCAGAGTGTAACATGCAAAATCACAGCAGCAGGGAAATATGGGAACAGGCAAGTCATTACTGTGTTTAATCTGGGACCGTTCGTTCATCATACTTTAAGTTGCACTTGTCGGTTGGGATCATGGACTGTCTGATCCATCAACTCCCCCCAAATTTTCACTTTCTAGAGGTCCTTGGCATTGTTGCAGTGCAGTGAGTTTACTGGATATTCTCGCTCTTCAGGATTATAAAGACTGTGGGAAACTCTCTCTTGGTTGTTCTTTTTGAAGGTTAAAGGAAAATTTCAGTGTATTATAAATACCTTAAAAGAGAAGTGGGTGTGGATCACTGGCAATGTTGCTGCTGCTGACATGTCAGTGGCTCCACAAAGTTTCCTGCTTTGCTCCAAAAATCACCCTATTTCCCACACATTCCTAAATACCCAAAGTGATCATGCACTTTTCAGTACTGAGTCAACCTGACCCCGTTTTTCCTAAATATGCAGTTCTAATCTGTCTGACTCCCTGCAACACTGAACACCATTCTGGCATGCTAGCAAGGGACAGTAACATCAATCTACTCAGGACCAAAGTATCACTAGTTATTTCTAGTTTTGGGGATGAATAACTAAAAAGTGTTTGTAACAGCAAGCTGTCCATACAAGGAGATTAAAGAAGATTTAGGCTATTTATATACATGTTCCATAGTTGTAGGGTTACCATGGGTTCAGAGCATTTACTAGGCATATCTCAGACACTCCCAATAATTTGGCAGAAAAATGTGGAGTAAAAGTAGGGAGATGACTATTGCAAAACATTTGCTTTCACTGATTTCGTTTAAATATAAAAATTTTCTGAAGGGACAATAGGAGGAACAAATATAATAGGTAGAAGCAAATAGTTCTACAATGCTGATGAGTTACTTATAACTTTAAGCAATGTTTTAGACAGCTCCCATGTCCTGTGGTGATGGACTTATTGGAAATAACACATAGATAACACAGCTTCAGCCAAGCACATTTTCATTGCCAGGTAGCACTGACTTTCATTCACCTAATAGCTCCATGTTTGTGTTCAAGATTCTTCTTCACAGCTGAAATCTACTGATGCACCTTCATAGTTCGCTGTTTGGTGTCAGTTCAGCAAGATAAGATAACAGGCTTAAGATAACCTGTTGTTCCCTCCTCTGGAACTTAACCTTTATGGGTTGTATGATACAATCTAATAACCTCAGCCTTCCACCATGGAACACGCAATTTTGATGTCTCCCAAAGGCCCCCTCTAAGGTGCAGAACTGGGCAGAGCAAACAGGAGGCAGGGAGATTTTCAGGCACTTGGAGATACCTGGTGCTTCCACTGCCACACCTGGCATCACAGCTGGAACTTGGATACCTACCTCTGGGAGGACCACATGGAGAAGGCTAGGAGGGGATTGGAATTAGCTGAGATATGACCAATGGCGGAAGAAGCAGCAATGGATGATGTCTGATTTCCTAGCAACAAGTGATTGTCCTTCCAAAATATTACAGACTAACTGCAACTAGAAAAATTAGTGGCATCCAGTGCAGAGCAGGTAAATTTGTTAAATGGGAATGATGGGAAATATGGCCTGCTACTTCCAAATGACAAGAGGTAGATGCATATTAAGTACATTACAACAATCTAATTAAGTGATGACCAAGACATGAGTACTATACATCTCAATGAATGAGTGATCCTGCCCAACACAAACAAATGAGTTTCTAGTGAAAGAGCTATACAAAAGTACAGCTATGAAAGCCAAGAGATACTATAAAAACTGTTGAGTTTTATCTGATCCATCTCCAGGGTTTGACTTTGTATTTTTGATTTGATTGTTTTTTTCTTTTTAATGAAACACCTGGGACAAAACCAAAAAAATACTTCCTAAAGACCTGGTAGAAATTACTTTTTTCCCTTTCCTTTCCCATTTCCTCCAAACAGTTGCCACCCTTCTTAGTAATCTCACATCCTGTGTGAACTATGTTTCATTTATGACACATCTCTTTTTCTCTTTTCCTCATGCATATCCTCATCGGTTTTTCACAATGAGTTTTGATCCTACCCTGAGGACTGGGAAGTTGCACTCACTTCTAAGGCTGTTAGGAGGCATCTGGATGATCTGAGTTTCAGCAGACATAAGAACAAAATCCAGAAATTATTTAAAATAAAAGAAGTGAAGTAGACCTGAAAAGAAAAAGGGGTGAGAAAACAGGTTAAACATAAGCATTGACTAACAGCAAGAAATATTTTTTTGCCAAAATCTATAACCTTTCTGTCTCGTCTCAACATGAACCTCTCTCTTTTCTTCTCCCTTCCTCACTGCAGCTTATTGTGAAAATCAAAAACAGAGAGAGAAAGAGAGAGATAGAGAGAAAATCCAGTTTTAGTTATAATGTCTTCAATTTCTCTTGTTAGAGTCTATGCCTATCTCCATGCTGTTTGTCGTCTGGCAGAAGTGGAGGTGACACTACACAGAAAGCTGAACAGATGTTTTTATTAAGTTTTGGTACTGTTTTCCTTCAAATTTGTTTGCAATCAGTATTTCATGAAAGATACCTATGTCTTTAAGATAAAATAGCTCTGGAGCTGAATGTTCATTTCTTCTAACATGTCTTTATTTCTATAAAGTTTTGTTGTTATCTGAAAATTCACAATACAAGGTATAGAGTGAAAGGGCAATGAGTCAGTTGAATGATACTTACCATGCTTGCTCTCAATCAAATTTTTTCAGATTTTAAGTTCACATGTTTGTCTTCATTTGTAATGATATAAAAATGTCAGGAGTAATAAGAGTATTTCAGGTCACTTGTACACTCCTTGACTAAGAGTTTTGAGACAATTAAGCAATTTAGATTGTTCTGTGAAAGAAAAAACACTCTATAATGGATCAAATGTATAATGGATATTGTTTGACTACATTGTGCTATAAATTCATCTCCTTTTGCTACAAATATTGGTGAAAGGATCACAATTATTTTTCAAAGTGTTTTCTAGCCAAGGTTATTCACCGAACTGTTGAGCTTTTTAATTAAACTTCTTTGAAACTTTCTTTTCTGGATGCATTGCTTAACTGAGACTGGTTCAAAAAGTTCTGTGCTGTTTATTGATAATTACAATGAATATACTTTTCCATTATGGATTTGAAAATGAGTAGACAAAGTAAGTGGTGATGGAAAGTAACCACAGGAAAATCAACGTATTTCTCCCTAAAATTTTAACGTCAGAACTGTCCCTTTATAAGGAGAACAGGCAGACAGAGAGCCTGGAGATCATACAGACTCCTCCTCTAAGGGCCGACTGTTTAGATCCTTCAGTGACTTACAAAAGGCAGTTAACATCTTGGAAGTCATCAGAAGTCTGGCTAGTAGAGGAATTCATATTCTCCCAACCACACTATTCTGACTTGGGAATTCTCAGAATTACAGACAGTCAAAAGCAGGTAGGCTCAAAAACCTACTATGGAAATCGGCACAATGCAAGTAATTTTAAGGCAGATTACTTTCCAGTTTTCTGATTACGTATGGTAATATAATGGGATTTATTGAAGTATTCATTGATAATGTTCAGAGATTTGAACTATAGGACTATGAAATGAAAATTAAAAATTAATTTTATAAATGTCCAAGTAAAGAACAAATATTATGAAAATTAGAGATTTAAAACCCAATCAAGACAAAGCTATTTCTGTTGAAAAAAGTTCCCATTTGAAAATCACTTTCTTCATTAAATTAGGGTTTTTTTAGTATCATTCATACTTTTTATTTAATTTTCATTAAAAATAACATAAGAATATAATAATGTCAAGAAATCTTGATTATTTGATATTAAAACCTCCAAACTTATTGTGATTGCCTTTTGAAAATAGCAAAAAAATAGAAGACAACTTTTCAATGGACCTAAAGAATGACTTTGTTGGTTTTTCTTACTATTGGGTTTTAACACAGTTGGGGTTTTTTTTTGGTTTTGGCAGGGGAAAGAAACTAAAATCACTACTTGTGTGAGAAAGCCTCTTTTTCTTTCTTACATAATATGACATAATGAAAATTTTTTTCCAGTATGTTAGCTTGTATTTTAATTTCTACCTGTCTGAACAATGTTTCACAAAGCAGAACTGGAGAAATTTAGAAAGAATCTGCAGAATCTAATATAATAATCTCTGATTATTATGAAAATAGCTGCTCGTGTGAGTCCTTAGTTTTCAGGATAAATTGTCATGTGAAATTACTCTGAATGCATGAAGGTGTCTTTAAAATACTGTTTTGTAAACTTCTGTCAGCTTAATCAATCAGAAGATTTTCTGGAATCTAAACTCAGGCTCACTGAATTATGTATAAATCCTATGGGTTGTGTTTTCTAATGACTAGGAAGGCCTAAAATTTGCCATTCAGATACTAATAGTACGATTTTTGAGGCTTCGGGCTGTGGGAATATGAGCTGTAAGGTCTAGAGGATACTGGGATACTGCCCATTGAATGACAAGCAGATTTTAAAAAGAAACAGGTAGAAATACGGTGAAACAAGTGTTCGGTTGTGCTTGTAATATGCTGGTTGAGACTGAATCCTTGAGTTCTTTTGAGTTGTTACTGAAATTTTCATAATGTGTTCATGTGGGAGGAATTGTAACATCTAAGGTCAGTGGCATTTGGCAATGGTTTACCAATACCTGCCACCGTTCTTTCATGCCCTCCTTCCTCTATCCCTGGTGCCGCCCTGTAGCATTCATGGGTAAAATCATCATCCTGCATTTGCATGTGTTGTGACAGTTATAGTGCTCACCACTCCAAAGTTATCCTTGTCATTGCAACCTCCCAGTTCTGTCACTAATTCTGTGGGATTGCATTTGAAGGCCATTTGGAAGCTACAGGTGTTGTACTATGCAGGGGACAGATTGCTTGGTGACCATATCTGTAGAGAAAATATTAAACCTTGGTGGTTCCAGATTTGCTTTCAGGGTGATGCTGTGGTCTGTAAATACTTTCTCAGTTGGAGTATTTAGTGTGTGAGAACCTTCCCTCTCCCTTTGCACTACTGTCACTGTTAAGGACAGCTGCCATGAGGACAGTTTCATGTAATTCTCCTTTAGCAGTGACCACACATATGAGCCACGTATGTTCCCTAAGTGCTACCTACCCAGCTGATTTAAGAAAGTGTTATTTCCAGGAATTCCATATTTTATTAGTGCCAGTTCTAATTCTTGCTTGTCCCATAGGAATAAATTAAACTTGTTGCTATTTGTTTTGGTTTTCTTTTTGAAGATATCTCTGTTTGTTGAACTATGCCCTACTGGTGTTTGTGTTATAATGTGGTGAAGTATAAACTTCTTAAGTCTTATAAATAAGGAAACCCATGTTAATACTGTTAATCTTCATGAACTTTGCTCTCTACTTAATCTTAAACACTGTGTTCTTAGTCTTACCAACAAGACTCAAAAGAAGCACCAGTAAGTGATACAGACAAATGCTGTATGGATATTAGACTTGACAGCATATTTGCGGATCATTGTATTACACCAATAATTAAAAATAAAAGGTCCTCAGAATCTTAATATAATCAGGTAAGCCTTCAACTTTCAAATCACATATGGATATTGATTTCAAGTTTATAATTTGTTGGAGTTTTGATACTAATTTAGGAATTATTACAATTGAAAAACAACAAATTGGATAGAAGTACCCCTAGATTCCCAGTCTGCTTATTTGACTAGGCACTCTTGCATTCCTGCCAAATGTGGTTTTCATGAAAGTCAATTTATTTTTTCATTATGTGACATTTGAAACCATTCAAGCAACTGTGAGATGGGATTAAAGTCTCTGTTGAAATGTTTCACTGATTGAAATGTTTTGGCCATTTTTGAAGGCAATGTAAGATGTGGTGATAGGGTGCAAAAGTGTACTGAAATATTAAAGCCACATTATTGATAACATTGGAATTTACTCGTGTTGGCACATTATAGGCATTTTTTAGAGGGAATGGCTCTGACTTATTTAGAACCTGTGGATCTGGAAGACTGAAATTTAAGCCATTTTCAAAAGGAAATTATCTGATAACATTAGCTCTGTTCCCCTGCCAAACTACATTCCATTAACCAGCTGAAATAGGACTTAATAACAATCACATAAACCAATTAGTCTCAATTTATAACTCCATTAGGGTTGTTATTCATCACCACATGGCTGTATAGAACTGTGCTTCCTTCTGACATTAGGTAGATTAAATAACAAATATGGCCTGGGGTGCTAAACAAAAAATGTAAATGCACATTGCCTAAGAAAGATTTATGCCTGTGAAAACAGATAATTTTGAAATCTCATACTTCTTACACATTCAAAAGAGATATTCTAAACTTGAAAACAAAAGGATATTTGTATCTGAAAGCAGAGACAACAGTTGGATTCTTATTTTTGCAGTGTTTCATAAAGATCAAAGGAATATTCAAGTCATAGGCCACTCATTTGGCTACCAATATATTGATCCTAACAAAGTTAGTAAGAGGAAAATTCATGTCTTCAGTAGAACAATTTTTGTTGTGTGCATAGAGACTGTTGCTACCATCAACCCTGGCAACTGATTGATCCTGTTCTGGCATGACACTACTTATTATGATCCCTCTTATACTAAAAGATAAAATAATACTCTATGGATTATTGCCAAATTAAGAACCTGTCTTGATCTAGTGATCAATTTGTTTCTGAGTGATTTAGATGGCTAGATGTAAACTTCTTGGTACTAACTTGGCCAGTTTTCCCATTCAGTTTTCCATATAAAGCCAACCACCCATGGTTCACAGCTGAAAATTAAAGAGAGAACAGAGATTGAGAGCAGAATTCTTCCTGGATGGTCATTTGTTGCCCTGAAGCACAACAGTCATTCATACCTATTTTCTAAATGCAGGTAAATACTAAGGGCATTATGAATACAAAGCAGAAATTAATATTCTACCTTAATTTTTCCTTTCCATTTATTCTTCTTTAGCACATGAAGAAAGGGAACATGAGCCAAGTCATTGCTTTCTTTCACTCTAATGTCAAGCACTTTATTATAATTCCCTACTGCTTTAAGGAAAGGAACATGTACAGCTCTCAGTTGTTACCACCAAGTGAAAACAAGGCCTGACGACTTTTGAGTGTGGACATGGCAAAGATGGATCAGAGGCTCAGAAGAGCAGTCCCCTGGGCTCAGAACTGAGCTAAATGTACAGTTGGATGCTCAGACCCTAAGCTCACATCCTATGGACTTCTATTTCAGCCTACTGATTATTTCTGAGATGTTCTTCAGGATGTATTTATATTTTTCTTTGAACAATGAGTACACATTGTTTTTTGATTGAGTTGTTAGCAGATTTTTTTTCTCTGCTCCTATAAAATACTTTCTATAACTCGGCTCCTACTGGTACAGCTTTGCACTGACTGTTTTGTGCTTATATTCAATAACCAATAAATCCTTTTCTAAACCATTGGTTTTCAGATGGACATAACCTGCATTTTTGCTTTCAAATAATATGCTGCTTTGTATTTGGACATATTAAATTTTGTTCTCTTGGCCTGTGATTACTTATATGAGCAACGAGGACCAAGGTAAAAGAATAAATTGTTTTCATTACTTACTACACCATGTGATTTTGGATTATTTGTAAACAGTACCATGATTATCTAGATGAGGGAAAGAGTGAATCAGTCTTCAGTGGAAGGGTAAACCTCACTGAAGTTTGCCACCTTGTCTGAGACAACTTTCTATAAACGATAAAATTGCCAGATCTGTGTCCATTTTTTTTCCTCTGAGGTCTATAGAATGAAATCTTTCAGCCTCTATGATTCCTTTAGATTTTACTAGAAGAAGTTTGGAACAATTTGTCAAAATACTTCTGTCTGAAAATGACTTTAAATGAAATGTTATGCATACTGCATCAGTTTCAGTGTTTTAGAGAAGATGTATCTAAATAGTATCAAAAAGGGACAAAAACTTTCTTGTTTAATTAATTAACATGAGATTTTTTCATTTGAAAGATGTATATAGAGCTCTGTTTGGAAAAAGCTGGGTTTAATCTGACATGCTTTTCTTCTAAAAGTGTCAGATTTTCACAAGGCTGAACACACTGTTCATATAATAGTGACGTATTACTAATGAGTTTTGAACAAGATTTTAATAAAGGCTTAGAGAGTTCCTTCAAGGTGATTCTTCATTTAAAAAATATTGTTCCCTAAGTTTTAAAGGCATTAATGGCTGTGAATTGTAATTTAATCACTGTAATCAACTCCACATAAAATTTGTTGATGGCAATAACGAGGTAAATGGGAGGTTTCTAAATTATTATAGTTGCATGTGAAGTCACATGCGTAATGTTCTGAAGTGATGGATTCATGCGGAACAATTGAAGGCTGTGGTCATTTATACTATTTTCTAATGGGAGTATGTGTTTTATAGCTTTTTAAGATACCAAGATTACACCTAATTCCACCAATAAATATAACATATGCAAACAGAGTATCAGATGAATAAAAGGGAAACTAAGAACAAAAACAGTAAATATGAATGATTGAAAAAGTGAAAATCAGATTTTTAACACAAAGATCTGTGTATTAGAGTGACATATGTAACAAACAAAGCTTGTGAACTTTCTTTAAACTGGAGACAAACAGGCTTTAAGACAATTTTACCTTCCCTGGTACAAAGTAGTAGATGTTTCTTTGACTTATTCTCACCAGATGTCCAAAAGCCCTTTCTGTAATTGTGTTTCTGTTTTGGTTTCTTTCCAAATGGCACTCCACAAATAGAGACAAAAATGCATTTCTATTTTAAGGGATGTAAGATTCTGAAATAATTTAAAACAGTACAGATGAGGAAGAAGGACCATCAGCAGTTCTAACGTTATTCAATGTTATCTCAGAGCAGCCTCATTTGGTTCAGATCATGGTCGACTGGAATGGAATGAAAATTAAATGACAGTATTTTTCAATAAACAGTGTGTGATATGGAGAGAAGGACAGAGAGAATGTTATGACCAGCATGGCTGAAACAACAGGAGAATATGAAGACAGGCTGGAAAGCAGCAGAGGATGTGGACACAGACAGCTGAATCATCAGGGAGAATCTTGTGTGCTGGAGAGAGTCCCAGTAGCACTGCTGTTCCTCATACACACTTTTTAAGAAGACATCACATCTTGACCATACAAAAATGTAGATACAGCATGCAAGACTTTCAACTGGAAAGTTTTTTTTTTTTTGAGATACATCAGTACTGGTGTGTCTTTCAAATTTTGCGCAAAGACACAGTCTTTATATGTGCTGGCTTTATAAGTGTGTCTTTATAAGTAATATAAGTGCTGGCTCAGATAGAAGAAAACATAACTGGGACTTTTCTCAATATATTTTAGAGACTCCAGATTTTTTTAATGTCATGTCTAACTATATCAAGAGAGATCATAGACAGCCACTAATTTATACTCCAGTGATGTCCAAAATACTTAAAATATCTTGAGATAAATATTTTGTCATTTGTATTTCTGTATGGTTTCACTCCTTGTAACTTAAGCAACTTTGAGTCCACTAGACCGAGGTAAAACTGCAGTGACAAGTTAATGCTGGTGGATTTAAAACAGGTTGGAAGCATGAATGATATTTCATTTAAGTGCAGTGTCCAAAGATTTAATTTTTACTTTTTTTCCTCCTTTACTTTACATTGTATTGTTTTTCTTGAATACTGAATTTTACTTTAATGTTAGTATTTAGAAATTATTTCAGATAATTTTCCTGACCTGTGCTGCTTAGACCTATGATGTAGAATAGTGTGTTAATTTCAGTTTTTGTTTTATTGATGTGAAGATTTGTTGCCTAGGATGGTGAATGATATTTTTTTTTCGCTCCTTTCTGATCTTTTTTTGTCTCCACTGAAAGTCTAATCAAGGATTTTAAAGTGTAAGGAAAATTTCTATGCTGGACTAACTCACCTTTAACTGTAGTTACCTCATAACTAGAAAAATGTGCTGATGAACTAGTTAAAATTTGACTAAAAATAATTTTCTTATTGTGGTTTTCATTTCTGCAGTATTTTCATACCATCTCTTTTTAGTATTTATTTGATCATGCTGCACAATCAATGCTGTAGTAATTCCCTTACAGAACATTGGGTACTTTTTCCCTTCCCTATTTCTAAATCATTTTCTAACAGAAGTGAGAATATTCCCAAAGAGCTATGCTTCCCAGTTAGTTATTCTAAACAAATATGGATATATATGCATATGCTACATAGGGGTTCCCTGAACTTGTTTTCTCATAAGAAAGAAATTTAGTATTGCTTTAATTTAGAGAGAGTATCTGTTTATAATCTCCAGCCATTTGCATAGATAATACAGGCAAGGTGTTGTGTTTTAGGAATGGCACTCCCAAATTTAGGGCTCTGCCCCTGAAGACTCTCCCAAACCAGATGCTGCTCTCACTCCCCTCTCCCACTTCCTCTTCCCACTCTGGGAATGGAGTGGAGAACTGGAGGCACAAAAAGGTGAAAGTTACGACTTGAGATAAAAAGAATTTACTAGAAAGAGCAATGAGATAAAAAAAGAACAGTAATATCAACAATATGAAGAAAAAAGTATACAAAAAGAGGGTGATTTACATGCTGACTTGATATGTGACCCCAGGACAATGAACAATTGCTGGTGGTTCCCTAATCTGACACACTTGCTCCCAACAAGATACCACGGCCCTTCTTGCAAGTGAGAGAGTCCGTTTCCCCAGCCCCTGGCCATGACATAAGATGTATCAAATAACAGTGTCATGGCCATACCCCCTCACACTGATCTGGGCTTGAACTAGGACATAAGGTGAGGTACTCGTGCCTGGAGTATCAAGATACACTGAATCTATTCTACGTACAAGTTCAGTGTAACATTTGTCATGTATCATATTTACCGTGTGAGAACTGACTCTTCGTCTGCAATATCCTAAACAGAAACACAGCACCTTTCCAAGCCTTTCCAAGCAGTTGTACATCCAGGAGCAGTATAAAGGCCAGACAGACCTTTTTGGGAGACAGTTTTTTTTAGAAGAGCTTGGATTTTCAGGTGAAAAATAGAGTTTGGGGGAAAACTTCCAGACTTCCAGTGACAATAATACTCTTTAAGTCTTGATAATGGAAAATAAATGAAGATATTGATGATTAATTATTTAATTTTTAGTTCGGGTCTGATAACTCTTTCAACAGTACTGACCATAAACTGTTTGTTCCCTCCCACTTACTGCAAAAATTACCTCTGTCCTGGCCAGAACCAGGACACAGCTTTACAAACATAGCTATTTAATTCAGAATACATTGTCATTATAAAAAGGAAGTGAGATGTAGTAATCTAATTGCTAAAAAGCTAAAATATATTTAAAGAAGACAAATTTATTCTTCCCACTTGAGTTGGGCTAGAGCCTTAAAATTAATGGGCAAATACAGACACTGAACGTATCCAAAATTATGGTATTCCCAAAATTAAGGTTATACCATTTCTTAGGACATACTTGGCTGGTTCTTGTCAAATCCATCATTTTGTGCTTACCTGTAAACAACCAACCTTTTCCTTTCTCAGACAAATTAGTCTATTGTGCTATATACTGCAATGATATATTCATGACATCATGGGACTGCTCTACAGAAAATTACGCTCACTTCAATAATCTGATTTTTAAGAACAAAGAAGTGCTAACAAGGCATACTGGCATAGTTTCTCAGATTCATGGTACCACTGTGCACTTTGAGAGGAAGGATGTCTTTATCCTTAATTTATTTCTTCAGAAAAACACAGAATATACCAAATTGCAAGTGACCCACAAGCATTATCAGGTCCAATTCCTAGACCTGCACAGGATCATCCTCAAGACTCACACCATGGACCCAAATGTGCTGTGACCACTTCCATGAGCAGCCTGTTCCAGTGCCCGATCACCCTCTAGGTGAAGAATCTTTTTCTAATATCCAAACTAAACCTCCACTGACACAACTTCAGGCCATTCCCTCTGATCCTGTCACTGGTCACTACAGAAAGAGGTCAGTGTCTGTCCCTCTTCTTTCCCTCATGAGGAAGTTGTAATGCAATGAGGTCCCCCCTCAGTCTCCTCCAGGCTGAACAGACCAAGTGACCTCAGCCTCTCCTCACATGGCTTCCCCTCAAGGCCCTTCACCATCTTCATTGCCCTCCTCTGGACACTCTCTAATACCTGAATATCTTTCCTATATTATAGCACACAAAATTGCACACAATATTCAAGGTGAGACCACTCCAGTGCAGAGCAGAGCGGGACAATCCCCTCCCTCAACTGGCTGACAATGCTTTGCCTGATGCCCCCCAGGACATGGTTGGCCCTCCTGGCTGCCAGGGCACTGGTGACTTCAGCAGTGCCATTCAGCTTGCCATGTACCAGGACTCTCAATTGTGCCATTGCCAACTGTGAGTTCCATACATTCTAACCCTTCTATTACATATAGTGCCACCCCTCTGTTTCTTTTGCCCTCTCCATCTCTCCTGAAGATCCTGTAACTGTCCAACAGGGCACTCCAATCACAGGTCTCATCCCACGAGGTTTCCTGTCTTCTGCGGAATAAATATTCCAACCTATCTCCTCAATTCCATGACAGGTGATGTTCTGTTTTCATTTTAGACTATGATGAATTGATGCAATATTTTCACTTCTGTGTAAACATCTTGCTTCTGAATGTGACAGGAATAATCCAGGAATACCATTCACAGTATTATTCAGATCTAAACTATACACTTTATTTTTGAATACTTTCTGCAATATTATTTTAATGAATAATTAATACTCTTTTGAAGTAACATAAGCTGGCCACCTCAATTAACTTATTTCCTGGATTTTATCAAGAAAAGCTGAGATGGTATGGCAAACCACCAGTTATTGCAATCAATAACAGCTTGAACTGAATAAAGTGCAAGTACAATATTTTTTCTGATGTTATCTAAGGTACAGATATGAATAATTATGCACTTGGGGGAAAACTGTAGTTTGCTCTTTGGACTTGATCCCAAGGTGAGTGACATCAGTTAAAAGCTGCTTTTCCTTTATGTTATGCTTTAGAGCAAGCCTAATGACATCCATTGAGGTATTAATTTCCCTTACATTATGCTTTGGAGCAAGTTTTAAATTATAAAAATATAGTCACTACAGTTTTAATTTGATAATATTGAGATAAAAATCATACCTAACATATTCACAAATATTCTGCACTTCTGGGTCTCAGAAATGGGTAGTGGTGCCTTACGATTTTCATGAATTTGTAGATTTTTATACTTCTATGTAGTTTCTTACATATAGAGTAGCTTGCAACCTCTAACCCTGTGCTAGCTGTCTTAAGGGTCAGATAATGGCTGGAACACCATGCCTGGAAAACATGTACTAAAGCTAAGGCAATTAGATACCATGTTAGTCAAAACAAGAAAGCAAAGCCCAGCAACCTTGGAGAAGCTTCAATAAGGGAAAGTGACATAAAGAAATGAAATGAAAAGTACAACACGTGTTGACAAGTAACAGATTGAAAAGACCGGTGCTAGGATGAACTCACGGCCTCAGGAATACCATGTGAGCTCCTTTCCAAGCACCACCACTTCAAACATGCAGAGTAAATTAATCAGAAAGGCGTCCCTTTCATTTCATTTCATTCCCGGCTGTATCCAACCAACCCCTGAGCCACCCTGCTATGTCTTACCAAAGCCAACAAGGGACAGACAACAACCTGTCCCTCTCAGGTGAAAAACCCTTTCACCCACAGGCTGGGAACACTGATTCTTGCAACATCTGGGCCCAAGTCATCTCACCTCCCAACCCACTATAAACAAGGGAGAAACTCTCTTTTGCAGCTGCTTCCTTGCAACACAGCCTACCTCAGCAGCTCATGCTGGTACCCAGTTCCCATTACCGATCTCGTCTTCCTTCAAGCAGGACTTGAGGTTCTTGAGGTCCAGTCTGGGAGAAGAAGGAAGGGGAAACATCTCCCACCACCTCAGGAGAGCAAGAGAGGGAAACCCCCCTTTGCAAGCAGAGCAAAGGGGCTCTTCCCCCCCCCGGGCACCACACCAGGCTGGGCAGCAGAGTGTGTGTGTGTGTGAGAGAAATGTCAGCAAGGCGTAGGAGCTGGAGAAAGCAGAAAAGCCTCATCTACATGGCAGCATACTCATTTTATAACACTACTCAATTATTATATCTAAAGGTGGTATCCAATCTAAAATATGTCCATATACAGAACTTTCCTTGGTTCCGCCTCATGGCGTGCCTCTCCTAGAATTGAGTTGGAGGTCCTAAGACCCCTTACTTCATCCTTTATCATTATCTTTATGCCACTTTCCCTTATTGAAGCTTCTCCAGGGTTGCTGGGCTTTGCTTTCTTGTTTTGACTAACATGGTATCTAATTGCCTTAGCTTTAGTACATGTTTTCCAGGCATGGTATTCCAGCCATTATCTGACCCCTAGGACTGTTACTTGTCAATACGTGTTGTACTTTTTTATACTTTTTATACACTCTTTTATACTCCTTTATATTCTGTACCCCAAAACCCTGTAAGTAAAAGAACTCTTCTCTACTTTACCCACATAAAGTTGTCTTGGAAAGTTTTTTTTCCCCCTTCCTTAAAGGAACAGTAGTCACAACTCAGAATTTCATTATCTCTGCCCAAAAGGAAAGAGGTCGAGTTGTCATTTTTTTTTTTTTTCACAAGACAAGAAACAAAATAAAGAGACTATTAAGGTGAGAATTATTAAATAATTTTTCCCCAGATAAATCAGAGAAGGTTAAATAAACCAATGGATTTTAGTTTGATTGAATAGGTACACTGAATCAGGAACACAAGCTGCATAATTTATTGTCAATGGATTTGTCACTCAGTTTTTATAGCTTACCAGTCTGAAATTTTGCATATTACAATTTTCCTTTTATATGATAGTGCAGCAATGTTTCTGCATCTTGTTACTGGACAGATTATGACAACATTTTTCTTTATAATACAAATTTTAATCCTACCAAAATGGATGCCTTTGTGCTGGGGTGCCTCATTGCCTGCATGAGAGACAGAGTGTACAAGCTGCCTCCTCCCAGCTTCATGCTCTTTTATACAGTCTGCCCTGCCACATTGTAGGGTCTTCAGGTCTTTTCTGAACTTCACTAGTTGCCTCTCCCTGCCAGAAGGATGAGCCTATTTTCACACACCACTGGGCAGCCTTCTTTGCAGCTGCCTGAGCCCAAAATTCCAGTCAGGAGATCCAGCTCTAAAAGCTGCCATTTTGCAAATGGCAGGTGTTCAATTTGCACTTGCTTGTGCCCTGTCTTTTTCCTTGACAATGTGAAATTGCTACCAGGGCTCTCAATTGGGACTCCCAATGTGTAGAACGACAAGAAAATCCTTTTCCCTCTGTTCTCTGCTCATGTCAAAATGCTGAAGAAGAAATGCACAAGGAAGAAATGGGTTTGGGGTCAAGTTGTGGAGTGGCAGGGTTTTATGTGAGTCCTGCAGGTTATGGAAGTATCTGAAGAAGAAATTGTGACCTGTACAGACTATTGTTGCTTTTTCTCATCTTAACTTTCTTTCTGTGCATCTTATGGAGTAATAAATCTGTGTCTAACTTGACCCATAGATTGAAATTTGAATTAAGAAAGACTACTTGTCAAAACCAGCTTGTCTGCAAAATGTGTTTTCTTTTATGCTTACTTATGTTCAAACAATAAAGCAAAGGTGGAATGACAAACACAGGAGTGTTTCCTTATTCTTAAAGTGAACATTCTCTGGTTCCTCTAAACCAGCCTTTGCTCAGGCTTACTAGAGCCAGCAGCAACTAAAGTGCATGGAACACCATCACTGGAAGCTATTTTTCTGCGCTCCTGGAATGTCTCCACCTAAATCCTGTGGGTATAAATGTAAATTAGGCAGTAATCACCACTGAGAAACTGAGTCAAGGCTTAATACTACCTAAAGTTAGCAACTATAAAGATACATCTTCCTTATCTTGTTTATTCTGACAAATTCTGTGAAAGTATTAGTAAGCACTTTTGTAGGCACTAGTCTGAGGCAGTGCTATTTCTGGGCACTTACACTGCTAGAATCAGAAAAGAATAGTCTAATCCTAGGAATGACAAATAGCCTGTTTGTGGCTGGCTTGAATTTTTAGCAACAAGGTCTAAAAAACCTCACATCTCCCATGCTATTCACAAAGTTTGTGAATCTGCTGAATACCTTCTTTGCTAAGTATAACTAAAACACATTAATCAGACAAGATCCACCTACAGTGTTTTGTATCAGCTACTCAGCTGTCAGATTATTCTGACTGGCTATCTCTGGATTCCCTTGGTGGGAAAAACAAAATAGTGCTTTAATCCTTATTTAGATGACTTTTTTTTTATAGCTCAGTGAATTTCTCATAGTTTTTGTCATCTAATAAGATGTTTTAAAGAATTTTCAATATATTTTATTTTTCTTAGAATTGAGCACCTTAAATCCCTGAGGTCTAGTTCTCATCAAAAAATGCATGCCCACTGCTGTTGGCTGTTGAATGACAAGACTGAGCGTATTGTTCATAGAAGGTGGTCACACTTTGCTCTCCTTATTAGTATCAGTTTTATCTTTTTAATTTCCTGTATGTGCAACAAAAATCAGAAGATTTGGCAAACACTGATATAAAGGATTAAATCCTCAGTGGCTGTTAGAGATACCACAGTTAACAAAACTTCTGCAGAACAGACACTCATTCTCACTGACAGCACTAATATTTGATTTTCTTTTTGAGGATAAATCTGTGTGGTCTACAGCATGAATGTTGCTGAAACTCATGTACTGACATCTTAGCAGACTTGTACCTGCCTTGATCAGTAATGGTGAAAGTAGAATTATCAAACCCTGTGTTTATCCTGCAGGGCTTTTCAGATTGTTCAGTTTAGTTTTGTCATAAGTGTTATAGTCATGTTATTTCAGTGAAGAACTCCTAGCTAAAGAACCACACAAGACACTTTGGAATGCCATACACATTTGTACTTAAAATCATCAATAAAATTAAGGATGCTTATGTTGTTTTGTTTTTTTTTCCCTTATCTTCAAAGTGCTAATATGTGATATAATTTATTTACTTAGATACACCTGGCAAATTCATTCTGTAGTTATTATATTCTTATGTGACTTGTAGTAGAGAAAACAGAAACTAAAGATGACAATTAAACAAGCCACATCTGTTGGGACTCAATCAAAACAAATCTATTTTACAGATAGTTAATTATTCATTTCAAAAAAAGCTTTAGTAAAACTAAATATTTCACTTAATTAAAAATAAAATTAAATTAGGAGATGGTAAAAAAGTAAACCAGATTTTGAACAGAAAGGCCAACAAAGTAGTTTACTTAGCTTACAACAGGAAACAAACATGTCTATATTCTTATTTGGTTGTCTGCAATACATGTATTTTTAATATAAGTGTATGATCTTGTATAATATTGCTGCAATTTTCAGTGCAGTCTTTCTGGACTTTCATTGATTCATGGTGTCATGCTAATGATTTTTGGTTTCATAACTATGAGTTAAAATAGAATACAGAAAAATTGCAATGGGCTATCCTATCATAACCGTAAAATACGAATTCCTGATTGAAAATGCAGCTACAGAAAAAAAAAAATAGTAAAGCTGAAAGAAGACCAGAAAAAAAAAAGAGACAAAACAAAAGGAAAAGAGAAAACACATGAAAGGAAAAAGCAAACTGAAAAAGCCCCAACCAACAAATAATAAATGTTTTAATGATAAAGGAATAATCCATGTAAATTGGCTTTTAAAATTATATGACCAATATCTGTTTTTTTGTTAGTTCAGGTTTTCTCTAAATCCAATGTTTTAAATTTTTTTGTAAGGTATACACTTATATTAATATTTATGTGTTAATCAAGCATGGGATCTCAGCCTCTCCTCAGTGACTTTTGTAGAACAAAACCTTCCCCATCAGTTTACTTGGGTAGAACAAACCTTCATAACTGTTTCACAGGGACATAGAATAGAGATGAGAACGGATGCCAGGTTGTTGCCTGCAATAGCTGCAATTATGATCCAGTATCGCTGCCTAGTTGCTGGCCAAATAGTACTGTGCTGCTGGGAGGGGCACGTGTGCTGCCTTTTCACATGTTTTATCAGGGCTTCACAGGAGCAATAACAGTCAGATCCTCCTCAGATCTGTTACTGTTCTGATGTCTCTTCATACATTAAACATGCTCAGGCATTGTAAAATGCTAAATCTAAATGACGACTGTTCAATAACAATATAATAACATTTAATAATATATAACAATATAATAATTGTAACAGATTTATTATTTATTCAGGTAGAATTCATTGTGGGTATTTTTGGTCTGTGTTTGGCCCAGCCACCTGTGAGAAGCTGGGTTTTCTCATGCCAAGTTATGGGAAACAGGCTGATAAAGATGGTCTGTAGCCTTGAGAGAGAGATCTCTGTGTAAACTAAAATTAATTGGTATGTAATGTAAGGGGCCATGCCAAATACCTTTGCCTTGGTGGCCCTGGCCACGTCGCTCAGGTAAACGTCATTTGGCCAAGTAAGTAAAAGGCAGATGGCTTGTGTTCTGGGGGGTTCGCTTCATGTGACAGGACAATGTTGCTTATGACGGGGACGCCAGCCGTCACCTGTGAGCCAGCCGACCCTTGAGGATGCAGCCACTGCTAGGGAGGTCTGGGCATTCCAGGGGTCGGTGAGACAACTCCATGAGGGACACCTGGGCAATTTGGGTGATTGCACCTGGGGGCTTATTTTTCTCCTCTCTCTCTGTTGGGTTTCTTTCCTGTTTACTTGGCCACCTTTAGTAATAAAACTGCTGTTTGGGTTAAGCTTTCTGCGGTGTCTCAGTTTTGGCTTCCACATCCCTTTATCGACCCCTATTTTTCCCTGGAACAATTATCAACTTAACATTCAGACTAGGGTAATACAAACAATTGTGACATTCCAAGCAAGCCATGAAGGTATTCATCATTTTAAAATCAAAATTGTATAGTCATTTAATTTTGTATTGTTTTGTCTCAAATCTAAGTGGAGCTTTCTAATTATATACTGAATTGGATAAACACACCAAAATCAAGGGCATAAGTTGTATCTGAATGTTTTTGAAAAGAACTAATTCCATTAATTCTGAAACTAATCCGTGTTTAAAAGGATTTGGCACAGAAAGAGCTACACCTTCAATTGCATTAAATGCAGCAAGTACAAAATCTGCCTAATCACTTCCTTGAAGACACGTCTTAAATTGATTATGTCTTCTCCACTTCTTCAATGAAGAAATATAAATACTATACTAGCCAAATAATCATCCTGGTCTCTTATGCTCTTTCAGCAGGATATTTCACATACCAAAATATAGATTTATACAGCCCTTCATTTGACGGCTGTTCAGGGTGAGATAGTTGTCACTCTTTTTATGACAAACATCCAAATGGATAGCTAGTGTATTTTTTTTTTACTGTACAAATAAATACTTTATAATACCCCTCAGAAAAGAAGTTTGGCAAGTCTAAGCATTTTGCCTCAATAAAATCCTATTAAATCTATAAAATGCAATAAGAAAATGCAGTTAATTCCATCATTTTGACCAAAATACTTGTGATTTTTGTGGTATTAGACCTTTTTCCTTTTTCTGGGGGGGGAGGAAGATAGAACATAACATTGAACCATACAATAGATCTTTTCATCCGTATTGTTACGAACAAATACAGAGGAGACCCACAAAGATGATCAGAGGGCTGGAGCACCTCTGCTATGAAGACAGGCTGAGAGAGTTGTGTTGTTCAATCTTGAAAGGAGAAGACTTCGGGAAGACTTTATTGCAACCTTCCAGTACCTAAAAGAGGCTACAAGAATGATGGAGAGTGACCTTTTACAAAGGCATGTAGTGGTAGGACAAGGGGTAATGGCTTTAAACTGAAAGAAGATAGATTAGATATCAGGAAGAAATTCTTTACTGTGAGGGTGGTGGGCCACTGGAACAGGTTACCCAGAGAAACTGTGGATGCCCCATCCCTAGCAGTGTTCAAGGCCTGTTTGGATGGGCTTTGAGCAACCTGATCAAGTGAAAGGAGTCCCCGTCCCCAGCAGGGGTGTTGAAACTAGGTGATCTTTATGATCCCTTCCAACCCAAACCATTCTATGGCTTTATGAGTAATAACTCCATTTTAGTACTGTTTAGCCCAGCATTATTTTTGATATGCACTCTTCACAGAGCAACAAATCTAATAGCTTAAATTGATATTGATATGTTTTTTGTTCTTTCCTAGTTATCTTTTGAAGGTAATTTGA
This sequence comes from Campylorhamphus procurvoides, assembly GCA_013396655.1. Lineage (NCBI taxonomy): Eukaryota > Metazoa > Chordata > Aves > Passeriformes > Dendrocolaptidae > Campylorhamphus > Campylorhamphus procurvoides. The sequence continues at coordinate 20,110 of WBMV01007696.1, read as the reverse complement.
GATAGATATTTTCAAATTCCCCATTAATTTTTGATCCCTCACCCCCCATTCCTTCTTCTTTTTGTTTTATTTTTATCTCTGAGTAATTTTATTGAGGCAATAATTTACTGAGCGGTCCATAAAAAAAGATTTTTCTTTACTAATTTCAAATTTAATGAAATTAAATTTAAACTTTATCCATGTCACTGCAGCTCATTGTTTTCTTCTGATGAACACTAATGATATTAATTTAATCTGCCTTTGTTCTTCTAATTAATTTGTCAAAATTCTCTGACTTTTTCAGTCCGTCTTCAGTATTGCAACTCAGCTATGGCTTTTGCGACATCATAGTCTCAAATTCTTGCATATACATACCTAATTACACACAAACTTGTCCTTATTCCTTCCTGATTGGTGCCCTTATAACTTTTTACATTGAAAATTAGTGATTTATTGCCACATTCTTCATGTATCTTAATGTTTTTAAATGCACAGATACAGTTCATCTACGCTTTTTGTGAAAATGGGCTAAAAACAGAGCTGTGAGTGTGTTTTACCAAAAAAGGAATTTAAAGCATCTTAACATACTGTAGTCTAAATATCTACTAATAACTACTAAGGCTAAATAACTACTTAGTCTAAATATCCAATGTATTTATTTCCTCAAAAGAGCTCATTGAAAGAAATACTTCATACATCTCTTGCTGCTGTGTAAATTTTGTTCTGAAGAATAATTGATCTTTAACAATTGCCTCATTATGAAGTAAAACTAATTAGTTGTGCTGGTTTAGAGGTAAACCGGCAGGAGAAATGGACCCACCACAAGAGAGGTTTTAAGTCAGCGTTACAATTTGATGAAAGATATTACCATAAATGCACTGACACAAGGAGAAAACTGCTTTCAACTCACCAAAACCCAACAGTATAACCCCGTGTCCCAGGGCAAAAGCCCAAAGGGGTTTGTTAGCCCTGGTGCTGACACCCACGTGGTTCCCCTGAGTCCAAAGCNCCTGCTGAACTAGGACATTAGTAAATAAGTTATTTTCATCTCAGTGCAACTTTTCAGATATTCATGTGACAAATGGGGGTTTTTATCTTCCAAACCAGCACTTATCAGAGTGTTTTGAAAGTATAGCAAAGCTCAGGACTTTCAGATGGGTTTCAAGGAGTCTGATGACTTGTTGCTATAGCTCACTGTATGTTGCTTTATCTATATAATTTGTTATATCATGTTTCTGTTAGTAACAACAAAGTCACTCACTATAAAATTTCTGTCCTGAAGAGAGTGTGAGACATAAAAATATCCAAGAATGTAGTGAAGGAGTATCAAAAGGTGGGTGAGGTCAAGGGTTTCCATACAGTGCAGCAGCTTGCAGAGTTAAATTAAGGTAACCCTTGAGTGAATGGTGTAACGTAGATATACTTAACAAATGCACATACATGCTTTTTTGAGTTTTGCATTGCTGTTTACACATGGCTCTGCATGTTTAAATGCTGGTATAGGAGACTTTGTTAACACAATTCTCTCTAATATTGATCCAACACAACAATCAACACCAAAAGACTATCTGGCTTGGTAAAAGGCATTGCTAGCAACTAACTAGGGGAATGAAAGTGTATGTGTGAACTAATGAGGATCCTCTAGGTGAGATGGCCAAAAAATTTGCATGCCTGCAAAATGACAATGGATGCTGAGTGAAGTAGTATCTTCAGATTAAAGCTGATTTAACAGCTCATAAAGGACTCAACTATTAAATCACTGAACCTCTAGGAACTATACTACAATGAACTATACTACAAAAGAAAAGTTTGGAAACCAAACCCCAATTCAAACACAATAAATCTTGGAAAACTAAAAGGCATTGAATGCCAATAATGGGCAATTAATTTACCAGAGTTCAGACTCTCCCTGTTTCTATTTTTATTCCAAGAAGACAGGGGACACATCAGGATATTTAATTGGAAAAAACCCTCAGGAATTAATACAATCAGATAAAAAAAGGTGATTGACAACTGTTATCTGGAGACATTCCTAGTCAGAGGACAGTCATACCACAGAGCAGCTCTGAGAACACATGCATGACAGCCTGGAATACAGAGAACCTTGCTGACATTCACAACATAAAATAAGGCAGGAGCGATTCAGTCAGCCTTGTTCTCATCATCCCTGAAGCTTCAACCTACTTAACAAAACAAATGTAACTGCAGTGTTCCCATACCATCTCCTCACATCTGACAAAGGCTCACTCTAAATACCTGCAAAAAATTGCTCAAGGATTTGGTAACAGCTCATCACCTTTTGCTGAAGACTGATGTGAAAAAATAATCTTGTTACTTAATAAGGTCCTCATATCTCTTGAGTGTGTCATCCTACACACTGTACCGTTATATTTGGGACTTCCTATAGAATATTAAAAAAATTTTAAAGTATCTCTAGGTAGTTTTTCTGGATTTTTATTTCATTATTTTTTCACAGCTTTATATTGTATGTACTGTAACTTAGATTCCTACTCACTTGTACCTGTACTTTTTCCCATTCTCTTCCTCATCATTAACCTTCTGAAATTTTTTGAAATATCTTCTTGAAATTATTTTATTAATTGCTGCATTTTATGAGCTTTTAGTGCATAGGAACATTTTAGAGTTTTGAATTCTATCCTAATTTTTAGTAACATTCTTAGCACACAGGATCTGTTTGTCTTTGAGTTTTTCTTTCTTCAAAGATACAAACTATATTATAACAAATTGCAAAATCATTCTAATGTATCAGCCTCAGGTTACTGAAGGCCCTCAGAGTGTTCTCCTTGCTACACAGCTACAATATATTATCTATTGCTTGAATGAACACAGAATTTTTCAATAAGATTAGCAACACTGGTGAGTGGGGAATTTGGTTCATGGACCTGTGTGACAAGATACTGTTCAAATAACTGATCTTGTTGATTATTTTCATGCTACTCACGCACAAAATGAAAAATCTGTGACCATTTTGATGGGCAAATTATTAAAAAAACTCAGAAAAGCAACAAGAGAGGAAAAATTGTAACCAAAACATTTGGTCACAGATAGATACAAGATTCTGCTACATGAAAGAATAGCAGGTAGTTGGGACATCTTCCAAAAAAGTGGTCTGTGTTTACTGCATGGGACTGGGCAATCAGGACCTCATAGCCCAGTTTGACCTCCAATATATGCAAGCTTTGTCCATTGGGACTCAGGGTCCTAATGGAATATCAAGTTTTACAGTGGTTTTTAATGTAGCTCAGCTGATCCTCATAGAGGAACTGAAAATCTGGTTTCCCAAATACAGTAATTTTCATTTATACTGATCTTGCTACCCTGTATTTCTGTTGTTCACTGACAGTGACTAGGGAATAGTAATCCCATCTGGATAAAATAAGAAATTACTTGAACCTTTCCTCACTTTCAGGGTTTTTGGTCAGTTTTGCCAGTTTTCATGAACTGCGGGGTTTTGGCAGTGACTTTGTCAGAAGTACCACAAAATATTCAGTCTCCCACAGTACTGCCAGGCTAGTTTTCAAGCCAGATTGGTTTGGCTAAATTCAAATATATTTTGCATGACTGTTCTAATTTGCAGATGAGTATGATGAATGAAGAAGCACTGCTTAAATTTCTGAGGTTCACACATCCCATGTAGCTTTTGTTGCAGCTTGTTTCTTGATATAATAAGATACTAGAAAAGATAATAAGGCAAATAGAGCTGATGTGAGAGATGAGTACTGTTTACCCACTTGAACATGACTTTGCAAAATGATATGGAGATAAATGCCTTGGATTACACAGTCCAGCAGGAATATATAGGGGGAGCAATAACTTTTCTATGCTGTAGCTCTCTTGCAGACACATGGGAATAAATAAATTATAAGTATGATGATGTAGCATGCACTATATATGGGCAAGGGGAATAGGATGATAAACGAAAGTCTTGGCTTTTCCATAACATATTAGTATTATGACACCATGCTCCACAACAAAAGCTGTATGCTTTTTTTGTCATATTAGGGTGGAACAAGGACTTTAATCATACTGCTTTCATAAAACGTGCCTTGGATGACAAGGCTTTTATTGCTTGGTGCAATAGATTTGCTGCCAAAGCAAATTTCAGTTTGTAGATTCAGTGACTAGGAAGTAATCAGTGGGTCCTTGCATGCACTTAGCATTCTGCCTACATGAGCAAAGACTGAAGTGCAGCTGGGGGAGAAAGACCTGGCCTGATACTTGCAGTCAGCTACCATGGTTGAAGCTTCCAACTCAACAAACCTTTCCAAGTCACACTTTGAGTCAGTGCATATGGACTTGCTTTATGAACTCTTGTTGCAGGGAGGTTTATGCAGAAGTGTGTACAATGGGAATACCCAAAGAGGTATAAAAGATCCAGGTGGGGAAAAATAACTGGACTATGTGTGGAGTGCTGAATCTCAGGGAAGCAGACCTGTTCCCTACCAGGTGGCTGCTGAACATCTGTTCAGATAAATGATTCATGCCCTTCAAGTGACCACTATGGAATCTTCAAATTCTAAAACTGCATCTGCATCACACTGACCAAAAAGTCCCTTCTTGCCTGGGCTTTGCATCATTCTTCTTGTTCCCATAACAGCAGCCTCAGTTACCACTGCTTTCACCTCCAGGTTAGCTATGCTGGCCACTGTACTAAAGGAATTTGAAGTGACATGATTCCCACATATTTTCAGCCCAGGCACTTTCTTTCTTTGCAACCACTTGGAGTTTTCCAAATTATAGATAGAAAAGAATTACAGGGTGCATTTGTTGTACTTACAAAAAATCCTTATCATGGTCCTTTTACATTTTAGTGTGATTACTTCAGACATAAGAAAATTTAAAAAGGAAACAAAAATGAATGTACAGTCAAATGATAAACCAATTTAATTATTAACAAAAAAAGGAAAATGGGAAAATGTAAGCAAACAAACAAAATAAAACTTCTGATATGTTTCTCTGGTTCAGACAGGAGAGGGGGACTTGTTCTTGGCACAGTTATATTTTTTTCTGAGAATTTGGTTGGAAAACATATCTCAACTATGCATTTAAGTCACAGCACATTGTAAAGGGTGCAGAGGCGGGTCATTTTTTCAGCTTCAATTCTGGATTAAAGCAACCACATAAACTGGGTTTATGAGGTCAGTTCCAGTTTTTTCTCATATCTCACTGTCCCAGGAATGTCTGAAAACATCTTGATTTCATTTTATCAGTGAAAAAATTTAGATTTTACTTGAAAACAAACCATTTAATTAAGACATATTGCTACTTTGGGTGTTTTCTTTGACCAAGATTATCTAAAAAAGACTAGCGAATTCAGGCACTACTTTTTATGGGGTAATTTTTCTTGTCTTCTAGAGCATATTTAGGTCTCACTAAAGTATCTCAAGTTGGAAACCAAAGATTATTAACCAGTTTTTAAGATCTTAGCATTGTTTTCATCGAGTGCAATCATCTCTGAGGAATATATATGTAAGGCAGTCAATACTTCTTAGTCTGGAGTGAAAAAGTAAAAAAAAAAAAAAAAAAAAAAAAAAAAGTGTAGATGGAGTGCCTTAAATCTATGGTTTGGTTTTGCTGTTTCGCTTTTTAACTCACGAAATGAATACCATCACAATGCCCTTATTCATTGCATCCTGAAAAACTCATTGCTCTTATTTTGACTGCTATTTAGTTTTTATTGCAGCAATGTCAAGAGGCCCTAATCAGGAATCAGCATGAGATATAACAGGTGGCTACCAACAGATGGGAAAATACAAAGTAACAGCAAGACAATGAGCTTAATATAGTAAGCCTCAGCCTCAGTACAATGGATCAGCCATTGCCACCTAGAAATATAGTAAGTTGCCAGTCCTTCTCTTTCGAAAATAAAGAATATGTCTCACTATTTAGGCCACCACTCAGAATAAGCTGAGCATGTCCTCAAGGTTAAAACGGTTCAAAGAAACTGGGAGTTAATAGAAAGTAAAAAATGTGATTTCCTGATATGGCTGCAGTAAGGTTTGGCCCTGTTTCCCTCTCCTTGTGACTGTCTGTATAGCACACACAAGACAACTTAGATGCTTACTCTTCTGCAGAATTTATTGTAGCTTAACCAGTTACAGCACTTGGGCTGAGCCATGAGAATTATCTGTTTGCAATACTTTTACCTGGAACAAAGGCAGGACAACATGATTTGCTGTAATTTTTTTCACCCTAAACTTCTTAAATTATTTCAGTGTTGTTGGCTGACAGAGCAAACACACAGGATACCAAGGCTACTTAATGCATAGCGATTTTGTAAACAGAAAATTATTAATATTGAACTTTGGTTTAAATGAGTTCTGTAAAGATTGAGTCAATATTCCTGTATGCATGTTCACTACTTTTTTTCTAGTGGATAAACATCGGCTGTTAGCTTGCTTATCTCATCCTACTCTTCTTAGCCTGCTTTTTCTCATTCTATTCTGAGCCTCTTCTACTGAAACTGCTCTGTGCAACACATGAATAAGGCCAGTCTCTTTCTTCTCTGCCTGATGAGTGGTGTTGGTGACTATAATAGAAGAAAAACCCCATACAAAGAGAAGAAAGCAAGCAGACAAGTAATAGTGAAGTAGACCAGATAGTATGCCTCATCAAGAGCTCTGCTTCTGGGTAAGGGAAAGTAAGTATTTCCAAGGGAACACAGTGAAAGTAGAAAGATCATTTAAAAATGGTTGCGAGTGGTAAATATTGTCAGTGGAGATAAAAGTCTATTTTAATGACTAGCTTTCACCATAAGTAAACTTCCAAGTGCAGTAAACATTTAGCAATAAATAATGTCCGTTTTCCAAGGTCTTCTGGAATTTGATAAATGTATTTTGAAATCCTGATATAACATTTTAGAGAAAACCTGAGAAATAATCAAGGTCTTTGGGTCAGATCTGGAGTTTCTATGGGAGCTCATCTATGTGAAAATGACTGAAAATGCTGGAGCACACAGCAAGACTCTTTAATTATTATAGATTTTTTTTGTTGTTGTTTACAGATGCTCATTTTCCCTGCCATTCCCCCAGTCATTAACCACTTGGAAGTCTTAAATCATATTATACAATTTTTCTCTATTAAAAAAGGAGTAGCAGTAGACTAGCAGTAAGGGTCATTATATTTACAACTGCATTTTGTATGTCAGTCACAGCATCAAATGTCAAACTGTGGAAGATATTTTTGCAGCATCATCTGGTTCTTCACACGTCTCCAGATGCTGCTATATTGGTGGTTTTGGAGTTTTTTCTGGGTCCGTTATTTTGGGACATGAGTTGTCTGACTGCTTTGTCCTTTCAGAAACTGTTTTCTTTTGATTTAAGCTGTAACACTTGAGATATAGAATTCCAAGTATAATTTTTTGATAGTGTTTTTACAAAACACTTAGGAAGGTGCACAGAGCAATGTAGTATATATAACTCACGCAGAATCCTTTTTGTGTGTTTTATGTAGAGATATGGCCTATTGAACATTTCAGAAGGCAGGGATCTATAACTTAAATAGCTGCAGCAAAGTGCTTAGACAGCAATGAAACTTTAACAGGAATTGGTGTAAAGGCAATTGTGGTCATGCTGCTGGCAAAAATAATGCTATTCTTAGTAGTGGGAAAACAGATGATGCTTTAAAATACAAACCACAAAAAATGTCAAATAAGGTGTTTGGACTCATCTGTGGATTTGGTCCTCGGCAAGGGATTGTGGACAGTTGCATTTCATAAGGTAAAGGGCAAGGCATGAACCTTCAGGGCAGGACATATAGACAAAGGCAAGCACAGATAGCAAAAGCCTTTGGCATTTGTGTTGCCACGATAATGCCAATGGCAACATGACTTTTGGTGTATAGGATATCTAACACAATGATGCATTTACATCTTTTTCAAAATGCATTTAAGAAACACCACATTTTGGTCACAATTTTCATTTCACAGCTCACCAGTGAGGCTACGGAATGTGCCACATATACTACAGTAAAGCTATCTTAGAGTGTTTGGAGAAGTCCTTAGAAACTATGGGAATTGTTTAATAAATTCTTTTGCGACAAAGCCACTTCCTTTCATTAAGAGTGAGACCAATAGACAAAGAATTAGTGAGCTTTATGAAGTGAAAGATTTCCCAAATTACCCCAAACTAGATTTCTCATCCCTATTAATCTTAGTATTTTAAATATCCAGTGTCTCGGATCCTTTCAGAAGCTAAACACAATCCTGGTTCACATAGGTAGGTTACCATCTGTTTTCTGCTAATATGCCCATGTTTTAGGGTTTTTGACTCTAAAGTAAGGATTTCATGTATCCAAAAAAGCACACTTGGGCATAATTATCTTTCAGCCATCGGCAAGCGTTGCGCTATAGTAAAAAGATGTGGATTTTGAATAAGGGAAGAAAAAGTTATTTGAAGTGTTAGTTATAACAGTAATTTGTTCAGCAATGGCTAAGAATTTGAAACATTAGAATTATTCTTAAAAATAAGTATTCACAGAGAACTGATGAATAGACCAACTGTTATGTATCACATGAGCTTCTAGTTCATCAAACGCTCCAGCAGATCATCACAGGGATGATTGGCAGAGCTTCATTTTTATACTTGTAACTCTTTCAAACTATGTCATCTCAAACACTAATATGGGCTCCAGCCTCTGGTGTGTACTCGCATGTACAGACACCATTTGATCACAGTGAGATGCAGTCTGGAGGTTGCTGTTTACTTCAAGGTGATTTTTTTCCTGCACTGAGTATTGCAGGTGAAAGAAGACACAGTGTCTCATGGAAATTAGTGTAAGAATATCCAAATTATGCAGCCAAGAGAAACCGGAATGTCAATAATAGACCCATTTCTCTGTAGCCTATAACCATAGAAAAGAGCAATTCAAATTGCAATCTTGAAAGTGCCAATCACATGCTATTTCCAAGGTAATAAACAGTTTGGGGGAAGTATAATAAGAAGGGTATTTTCAGAATACCAGACAGAAATAGCACTGCAAAACACTGTATACTCAAGGTTTAATCAACAGCCGTTAAAGTTACTGGACAAATTCTTACAGGTTTCTAATAGACTGTATTAGGGCATCAATGTAACTTAGATTTTTAAGAGACATAATGATTAGAATCAGATTTTTTTTTTCTGAAGTGTTAGAGTTTCAAACCTCAGTTTGGAATTCCTTCCAAAAAGCTTGGACCCAAGGCCTTAGTGTCAGTAAAGATATTTAACAAAGGATACAAGGGACGTGCATATCCTGATGTTATCTGCCTTAGCCAGGCTTTTGTTCTGATCTCTCCCCAGCCTGGGAGGAAGGCAGGGATCGAGTGGGGGAAGGGGTTGGTGTTTCTGGCTTTCTGCGCAGGTCAGGGAGCTCAGCACTCGGCGGAGTAGGAGGACGGGAGACACACACACTCCGATCCCAGCATCACTGGATACTGGATTGTGTTCCTTTTTCCCTTCTCCAACTTGACCGTTTTCATCCATGAGCGATCATAACTACCACAAAGATTGCTGTGAGGAAAAGAGGTGAGAGAAAGCCCTGGTTTTCCTGCCCCTGAGGAGACAGGATTGTTGCTGCTTTGCTTTCCATTTTCTCATGGGAACTAACCTGGGAACTGCCTGCCATCTCGCCTGAGGGAGAGGCCAGCTAGCCAGCCGCGACATCACCACCTGCTGTCAGCAAATATAACTGCAACCCCTGGGAGAGAGTGAGCGGCCAGCGGCGGAGGTGCCACAGTGCCACCTGCTGTCCGTAGATATAATTGCATTTCCCCTTTTTTGGGAGTAGCCAAAAAGACCTTTTTGACTGTTTGCCTTGTCATTTGGGGGTGGAGGGTTTTATTACAAACTGTTATTGTTTGGTTCTTTTCTGGATACATATATATATATGTATTGTGGTTAAGAACTGTTATCTTTTTCTTTATATATATTTTTCCTAATAAAAGTTCTGATTTCTAAATTTAAAGGAGAGGGATTATTTCTTGGCCAACATAGTTAGTTCTCCCTCTAACTTAGACACAAGGAAATAGATAAAATAAGTAACAACTTCTTTTCCTTCTCCTTCCCACAGCCTGTCAGCCAATATCATTTGCATAATACTGTCATCGCACAAAGTATTTAAGATAACATTTCATATTAGGTAAATTATTTCATTCCAAAGAGTAAAGCAGCAGAACATCTGTTGTTGGCTTAACCCTAATGTAACTCTTTAGAAATAACTTGTAAAGGTATTCACAGATAAAATTTTAGTCTGCAAGGATGCTAAATAGATAATTTCAGTGCTGGAATATATTTAAAGAAGGAATTTGAAAGAAGAAATTGGGGTTGATAGTATTATTTCCAAGGCAGAAAACAACTCTGTATTCAAACCCCAAACCTGAAACACTATTTTATAGTCTATAAAACCACCTACATTCTTTGCCTTAAGCAAAGAATGTGTTTAAAGCATCTATCCTCATTAAGACATAGGTTTGCATTTAACGTATTTGCTGCACTGGAGGTAGGAAAATGGATAGCAAAATTATGTCACAAGCAGAAGAAAACAACAGAAAAACCAGACCATATAAAATTTCTATGTTAAAAAGAAAAAAAAAGGGGAAAAATGTACGTTGAGAAAAACTAGTAAGGAACACATGAGAATGTATTTGCTCTTTCTGTACTTCTAAATTCCGAAAATCCCTCAAATTAAAGCTATTGTAGAAATAAGAGATGCCTGTTCCTCATTGTGTTTTCTAAAGTGGACAGCAGGAAGACTTTTGCAAAGAAAATGAGAGATCAGTTTGAGTCCTATGTATCTGATGCCTAAGGAAAATGTATTTAAAATGCATTTAAAAAATAACGTGTTATAATTTGCACCAAAAAAAAAGTGGCAAATTTAATACAGTTTGCTAATAGGGATGGCCTAATAACAGCTGATGCTGAAGTAAATATAGAAGCATTTAAATATCTAAATTAAAGAAAATTATTATTGAAAGAATTTTCAGGGTTTTCTTTCCTGCTGTTTCCAACACTACACTAACAAGAAAGACTTTATTATGACTTCATCTGGCACTGATTTCATCTTTCTTTGCCTCAATTTCCCCATCTGCACAATGAGTCCTGTGGTATTTATAGCCCTTGCAAGTCCTCAATGATCAGCTGAAAACAAGATGTTGGATAGCTGCTAGACTTTCTCAGTATGGCTTCCCACTATGCAATACTTACTGTGGAGAACATCTGTAGCCTTAATCATAATGATAAATACAACATTTTAATTACTGAGCAAAAGAAGTGCTACATACAATAGAATCACAGTCATTTGTATTCCAGTGACACCCACAATGTGCTAGCCACTGTTTTTACACACACATACAGTCAGACAGGCCCTAAAGACCATGTTTTTAGGAAGTGACAGCAGTGCTTTAATGACATGTCGGTAATTGACAGCATCAGAGACAACAGCATGATACATGCTTTAAGGCATAACACACCCTAAGCATTTTACATCTATTCAGAGACGAGTCTAGATAAGTCTTTGCATTTATGGGGATGCAGAATAGTAAAGACAGTGCTTAACTGTGATACTTGTAAATATATTATTCTAAAAGTTAATAAATACTAATTAATAATGTTGATTCTTAAAAAGCATAACCATATCAACTCACCATTATATGAGATGCTATATAAACATATAATAAAAGACAATCAGAGTATTTAGAAATTCACCTAGTAAATGAAAGTTAAGAAGGGAAAACGGAGTTCGAGTGGCACAGGCCTGTTTTGTTACATTTTCTTGGTTTAGATGGTAAGTATGACCCCTTTGCAGGCAGAATCTGTTTATCTAAGGGATGCAAAAACACAACTTGATATCATTAGCTCCGGTATTGGCAGTTTACAGGCAACGTTTTGTGAACACTTCAGTTCTAGTGACTTTTATAGGGGAATGTAGGATTCTTCTTAAAATTTACTTTCTATTTCTCACAGTTATTCTCTCTTCAAATAAAGGGCATGTTCTGCCTAGGCAGAAAACAGGCCTTGCGTATATACTAGCTAACATCCTCTCTGCTACTAATTGGAGATTTGATTCTCTTCAAACATTGTTGAGTAAAATGAAACTTCCAAACAGAGAAAGCTTTTTTGTTGATTTTTCAAAACAAAATATTAATAGAATCTGAAGGGGGAAAAAAGAAAATAAAATTACTGACATTCCCTATAGCTTAATGAAGCAATCAAAATGACACAGGAGCTATAGTTTCTCAGCACCAATTATCAAATATTCTCTTAAATGTAGTGGTTGTATGAAGCATTAAGGAGGAAATGGGATTCTTAATGTTAGAAACTTTAAAGCATAAAGAGAAGAGTATATAGAGGTAATAAAAGATTGAAGAAATATATGAAAACCACTTATTTGGCAATACATTTAGAAAAGAAAATATGCATTATAAACATTCATTAAAGTGTTTTTGTTTTGGGGGACTTTTTATTTGGTTGGTTCGTTTATGTTTTTGTAGGAGAAAAGTGTCATTTTAGAGATTAGTAAAATCTTATCCCTTATTTCTGTGTAACCAGCTACTCCCATTGTAATTCTCCTGCCTTTGTGATATGGCAAGTTGCCTGTTAACTCTATTTTTATTTGTTTTTCAAATTACAGCTGCAAATACATTGCAGTTTCTTTTAATTTAATGCTTCCTTTTCATCCTCTTTTACCCTTCCATTTCATACTACATACTGACAGTTTGCCTTTAATTTGAGACATGTGGACTTTGCGTGCAGTATTGGTTGAAATCATTGTCTTTGTAATCTAGCTGTATTTAGGGGAAGGATATAGTGAATGATTAGTATTTTTTTACCTGAAAAAATGGGGAATAAAATTTTGGCTAGTATTTTTTGAATTTTTATTGAAACTTTCTGTGGGATCAGAAACTTTCTACTCTCCTCTTCCCAGTAATAATTTTAAAAGTGAGTTATTACATGGGAAAATTGCAGTGGTTCACCAGCTAATCTGATGTAAATGGATTTTACTATTGATTTAACTGAAATCAGCTTTAACCTTTATACTTAAATTGCAATCTCATAATGGTAAATTTAATCCTCCTTTGTGCCTATTAAGGTGTGAATCAGTTACATTTCTGTGGAAAGGAGTGAGTTATAACTTTGGAAGTGTCCACTTAAACCTTAATCACTAATACGAGAGTAGATGTCACATCAACCTCTTTGCAATAATGATCTCTTTTTCTTTATTTTGCAAAAGGAGACTAGAAGGGTCCTGAACGTGACTTGACACTAGCACTATAAGAAATTATTACTAAGTAAGATTGTAATGAAAATGTAGAAGAACTGAAGTATAACAAGTGAACAAGCTCTCATGTTTTCAATCAATAATCACATCTTTCCTTATCTCTGTAATGTTAACTATCCTGTGGCCCTTGAATAAGCAGCAAAGCAACAACTAGACTCACTCAAGTGGCAGTTGTAATATGGTTATCTCTCCTACTTAAACATGTTTCCTGGAAAAGAAAAAGTGAGCCTGTTTTCCTGTTGGACAACTAAAAATATTTAAGAAAAACATGTACACTATAATTTTCCTTGGTTATATAGATATACAGAGAGCAAGGGTGGGAGGGGAAGACTTGTAATACTCCATTTTTTTGCTTTTGAATACAAAATTAATGCTTCTTCTGAAAGTAGTATCAAAACACTAATATTTTTCATATTTTGGATAGAGATTATAAACGTGAATCTTCACTTGGGTGTGCTCCAAACTCTGATGAATAGGAATCCATAGACTGAATTCTGTATCTCTTATCCTGAATCAGACCACAGAAATGTTTTGTTCTGACTTCTCCACAGATTTTGGACCACATGGAAAACTAGAGCCACCTATTGCTAGAAAAAAAAAAAAAGCGAGGCAGTTTTGACATATATAAGGATTCAAAACAAAAATGAAGAAGGAAAAAAGATGCCTTGAAACCATCCATTTTGCATTGCCCAACACTGAATTCAGTCCCAGATTTTTTGTCCAATCCTAGATAAAGCACATAAGTTCCTCTTGACATTTCCTGAGAAGGAACCTTTTTCTGTCTCCTGTCACTTCTGTGATTTGGTTCAGCATTTTCTGAAGTATTTTGTCATCTTTGAAGAAAAGTAATTACACAGACAGAGGCCTAGAAGCACACCAAATAAGAAAGCAGCAATTTTGATGCTTCCACTATAAGCATAATTAAATTATGTTGTGTTCACACTGATTGAAATTTGTACAGGGCATACTTGATTTTGACTACATCCACTACTCACCTTGATCTGTATTTAAGCTATGACTGTTTTCTGTAACTTTTGAGAACCAAAGTGAACGGTGCTGGACTACATGCAAAATCAGTACAGCTTAGTTTTGTCATTAATAAGAATTACAGACTTAAGAAAAACTGGATAAGTTACTTTCTGCTGAGTATGGATGGAAGCCAAGTGCTGGAGTGAAACCAATGCATGTATTGTAACACCTGACATATTAGGAAGACACATCCAAGGCTTCTCTTGCCAGAATATTGCTTTTGCTGGTAAGCAACTATTATAAATGAATCTTTAGACTGGAATCAATTTGTTGAAACAAAATGAACATGAAAAAACCCAATCAAAGCTGTAGAAGAATGCCTGTAGCAAAAGGTGCCTTCCCCTTCTGCTGGGAATGAATCACTGGCCGAAAAAAGCATAAATTTGCATGTTATATCAAACTTCTCAATAAATACTAGAATGGTGCCCAGCAAGACATCATTTTCTTTTACCCTTGGCAATCTGATTTAGAACTATTCTGTGCAATTCTGGACCAGTGTTGATGAAAGACTATTGACCTAAATTTCCGTTGCCTGGAGAACCGAGCATTTTCTTATGTCTTGCATGCTACACAAATTCCAGGACATTAGGGATGTCCTTATGTCTTTATCATACATACCTCAAATTTTTGAGTTTTTTTCACCTTACTGTTTTAAAAAACTTCAATTAAACTTTCCTTTTTTTGTAACTCTAGATCCTTTTTCTCTCTAGTAAGACAAAGAAGAGAAAAGCAGATGTCACCTCAGTCTTCAAAAAGGGCAAGAAGAAGAACCCAGGAAACTACCGGCTAGTCAGCCTCACCTCAGTCTGTGGAGGCCATCTCTATCCACATGGATGACAAGAAGGTGAGCAAGAGCAGTCAGCACAGATTGTCTAAAGCTTTAACAATGAAACAACTGCCTGGATGGATGAAGGGAGAACAGGAGATGTTGTTTACCTCAAATTTAGTGAGGCTTTTGACACCTTTAGTGAGGTTTTTTTAGTGAGGATGATGTGTCTCCCACATCATCTTCACAGGCAAACTCAAGAAGTGTGGTTTGGATGAGCAGACAGTAGGATGGATTGAGAACTGGCTGAATGGCAGATTCCAGAGGGTCATAACCGGTGGCACAGGGTCTAGTTGCAAGCCTGTCACTAGGGATGTCCCCCATGGTTCAATATGGGGCCCATCCATCAATGACTTGGTTGACAGTGTAGATGCCTCCGCAGTGAGTTCGCTGGTGACACAAAGCTGGGAGGAGCTCTGGGCCGATACCCCAGAGAGCTGTGCAGCCCTTCAGAAAGACCTCGACAGGTTGGAGGGATGGGCAGAGAAGAACTGTCTGAAATTCAGCAAAGGCAAATGCAGGGTCCTGCACCTGGGCAAGAATAACCCCCTGCACCAGGACAGGCTGGGGGCTGACATGCTGGAAAGCAGCTCTGGAGAAGGACCTGGGGGTCCTGGTGGGCAACAAACTGCCCATGAGCCAACAGTGCCCTTGTGGCTAAGAAAGCCAATGGTATCCTGGGGTGCATTAGGATGAGCAGGTCAGGGGAGGTGATCCTGCCCCTCTACCCAGCCCTAGAGAGGTACATTGGGAATGCTGTGTCCAGTTCTGGGCTCCACAGTACAAGAGAGACATGGAACTCCTGGAGCTGATCCAGCAAAGGGTGGCAAAGATGATTAAGGAACTGGAGATTTTTTTACAAAGAAATGATGAGGCAGCTGTACCTCTTCAGCCTTGTGAAGAGAAAACTGAGAAGGGACTTCCTCACGTGGATTTCACCACAGGAGTCAGGTATGTACCACACAGCTCTGGCAACTGAAAGGTGTCAAGAGGATGGAGCCAGGCTCTTCTCGATGGTGCCAGGCAATAGGACAAGGGGAAATGGGCAGAAACTGATGCATGGGAAGTTCCACCTAAATATGAGGAAGAACTTCCTTGCTGTGTGGGGAACCATGCACTGGAACAGGTTGTCCAGAGAGGTTGTGGAGTTTCCCTCACTGGAGATATTCAAGTACCATCTGCACAAAATTTTGTGCAATGTGGTCTAGGATGGATCTGCTTAAGCAGTGATGCTGGACCAGATAACTGTGGTCCCTTCTAACCTTACCCATTCTGTGATACTGTGATTCTGAAATCTATATCCAGAATTTTTGTATATTATGTTTAGGTTATAGCCACGGACTCAGTGTCTGTAGACTCTGCTTTCCAGTTGGTCCAATAAACTGTACTATTTGTGTATCTGAATTGTGAAAGTTCTTGCTGAACTAGGCCAGACCTATTGCATCATATTGGTAAATCACACTATTTAATCTAGGATCTCACAAGTTCTTATTGAACCTGAACAGAATAACAGTGCTAAATTGTTATAATCAGAAATTAAGCATAGCCACACGCAGCCCCTTTGGTATCTGGAACACAAGGGAGTTTAATTTCTGCCTGCCAAATTTCAATGCCCTTAATGCAACAATCTCTATCTTTTAATATTACCAGTGTCTGCTTAAATTCTACCTTGGCTGTCCTGTCTGTAATATGGAGACTTAGAGTGTTTGTCAGTAAAAGCGGAATTAGTCAGTGTTCACAGAAAGAAAATTAAATCCTTTATGAAAAGTACTATGAAGACCAAAGACTAAATAATAATAGCAGCTGTGTTGTCAGCAACCTGTGTTGTCAGCAACCTGTGTTGTCAGCCAGGTTTATGAAGGTGCCAGATTAAGCATCCCTTGTCTTGCCACTGCCTTATCCAATCTCTTTATCTAGTGTAGGATTAATTTAAGTTGTGTGCAAGCATAATAAGTGACTCCTCACAGAATCTGCTCAAGAAGCTTGACAAAAAAGTGCTTTTGTTTGCTGCACAATAACTGCTTGTCATCTTCAAATAACATACTATTTTTCCAACTAAAAATAATGAAAATATATACATGTGAAACACAACACAATAAACATAGCAGGAATGCACTCAATATTTTTTTCCTTTCATTTCCAGACTGGCTGTTGACAGAAGCCACAGGTTGGGCTGGGAATGACAATTCTTCCTGATCATTGAGGAATTCAGTAACAAGGTGAACTCAAAGCTGGTGGCTATAATTTCAAAGGCTAGTGATGATGTTTTTAGACAGCTGAATACCCTCAGTAATTCTTTGTGATTGTGGCATTTATGTCAATTTCTAACCAAAGTGTATGTCGCTAGAAATGGTACTTTAATAGCTTTTCTTATATGATTTTTTTTTTCAGCAGAAGTTGATGTTCCTGTCGGTTTCAATTACTATTAAGCATGTTAGTAAAAAAACTTTAAGGCAATACCATAAAAAAGTACCAGGACCATAAGTTTCTTTGAGATATAGGACCAGGCAAGGTGATCTTCTAGAAATGTATGAAAATCCTATCTTTGACAAAAACAAGACCCACTGAAATAAGCCGAAAGAATTTCTCTGACCATAATCTTGGACACAATTTCAAAAGAGAATCCTACATAAATGAGTCAGTGTAGTAATGCACTTTGTTATCTCTAGATCTCCTATGTTATGTGATCCCTTTTTTAACTATCACCTTTTTTTTTGTGTGACATCACAAATATACAGAAAACATGATTCCTATCTGTTTTTCATAAAAAACTGTTGCCGAATTGATTGTTAAGGAAAATTCACTTTACACTAAAACTGTCTGCAAGTTCCTCTGCATAATTTAGCAGTAATTTATAGACTGACAGTTGTAAGGTAGTCCCATAAGATGAAAAGACATCAGAGGTAATAAAGTTTCTCAAGAAGAAAATCTTATGCACTGGTGTGGCTTGCATTATTAATAAGATTATCTTCTAAGATGGTCTTGTTAATAATAAACATAGTCAGATATTTCACACTCCGTTGGAATGGTGCTTCTTAGCCTGTCATGAAAAGAAAAATTATTAACAGTCATGAAACTAACCTTTTAGGAGAATGCCTTAAAAGGATATGGCAGTATAGATAAAATACAAACCCACAGACCTCACAAATTTTAAATGTTGGAAAGCCTGACCATCCAAGAGGAAGTTTCTACTTAAGTAAACAATGTTGGAAAACAAGGAAATATAAAATTAATGGCATGCAGACAACATACATCTGCTGTCATACTGCTTCCACAGCCAAAGAGAATTTGAAAGAGCTTGTCACCTCTTTTTAACATTGAATCTCTGATTTTTTTCAACCTTATGCACTGCTTAACCAAGGAATTTTGGCTTGTTTTCCAGGTTAAATGCTGAATATTGATTGTCTTTTATCTTAGTTGCAGAACAGATTAGGAAGAAACTCCAAGGCAGCATAACACAAGTATATTTATAGAAAGTTCCCGGGAGCACTGTAAAGGTCCAAGATTTTCTATGCCTTAGAGGATGCTTTATGTGTCACTTAACAAGATGCATGGGACTTTGTCAAAACAAGACAAATGGAAGTTAGTACCCAAGTGCACACTGATATATGATTAGCAAAAAATCTAAGATCTAAGATCTGGAATTCTGACAAAACAATTTAGAGTACTTCAACACTCAAAGACTAGGGGAAAAAAGAACTCATTAGGTAATAGCTGTGTTTTTTTCATATAATTTAAGAAATAACAATATTCAAGATGAGGAAAATGAATAAACAGCATACTGTCTTTCTTAGCCTGCAAAATTGCGCATCTTGGTAGAATGGGTTTATGATGCAAATTAAGCTTGAAAGCCTTTGTAATAAAGAACACTTGTTTATGTCATGTGTGTTTGATTTGCTATTCATCTATACTCCCAAGTGGAAACTTGTGATTTGGGGGTGGTTCATAACTAATGGTTTTGCATACGAGCTGAATAAAAGAAGTTTCTCACTTTTACAGAGCTAATTAAGTATTGAACAAGGAAGAATACCTTCCCTCAATTTCCCCATTAAGATCAAAAAGCTACTGTTCATCTTCTGCTTAGGACATGTAACAGTTTAAATGAGTGCAAAGGATGATGGGTACTGACAGCACGTTTAATTGCGTACAATGAACATTTTCAACTTTTCAAAGAAGAACTGTAGGTTTACTGTGTATCTTTTCAGTAGTAATATGAAATTCATATGGTCATTTAAAATTTTAAGGTTCATAATGCCAGCCAGGAAGAGAAAAAAAAAAGAAAAAAATATCAAAAATGAGAACAGTATGAAAGCCCATCCTTCCCACACACTTTCTGAACTAAATTTCAATTTGAAATATTATTACCTCAATCTGCTTAGAAGAACTCTGCACAGTATCTAGATTAAGAAAGAGTTTGGAGCTGGTCTTGTGTTTGACTTGTTTCCAAAGGGTATTTTATGTATTCTTTCTAGTAACACTGGGTTGATTTCAGCCTTTTGCTAATAACATGTTTTTGTATAGCTGATTAATTTGGCACAGCTCTCCAGGAAAGCATGTGATCCCTGTGCTGCTGGCTGCATGTCCTTTGAGTGAATTTATTTCTTCCATAGTAGCAATTAACCATGAAGATGGAACAGAGTGTGCACAGATTTCTAATACTGAAGAAGCAAGAGTTGGGGGAGAGAAAGTTGAAAGATGGCAATATGGAAAGTACACAACCATATACCACAACTAAATGGTGTATACAATTCTTTTCCCTACATCTTAACTCCTGTCATAAATATGATATTTAAAGCATGAGTTTTAAAAAAGATTACTTACTATTTCATGAGGACTTAATTAGTGACGTGTTTCTCTGCATACTTATCATCCTCTCTCCATCTTGCTTTAAGTGGTATAGTTGTTTTCTCACCGGGCCTTTAGAAAAACCTTTATACACATAGTTGGAAATACTTTTAAAGACAGGCCCATCTATTCTCTTGTAATCGGTTGAAATTGGCC
>WBMV01007695.1:2609988-2825797 GCA_013396655.1 Campylorhamphus procurvoides | reverse complement strand
AAAGGAAGAAAGAAAGAAAGAGGGGAGGGAAGAAAGCTAAAGGAAAGAAAGGAAGAAATAAACGAAAGACGAGGGGCAGGCACTGATCTCTTCTCTCGGGTGACCAGTGACAGGACACAAGAGAATGGCCTGAAGTTGTGTCAGGGGAGGGTTAGGTTGGATATTGGGAAAGATTCTTCACCCAGAGGGTGCTTGGTCACTGAAGAGGCTCTCCAGGGAAATGGTCACAGCACCAAGCCTGGCAGAGTTCAAGCATTTGGATGATACTGTCAGGCACATGGTGTGACTCCTGGGGATGGTCCTGTGCAGGGCTAAGGGTTGGACTTGATGATCCTTGTGAGTCCCTTCCAACTCAGCATGTTCTGGAATTCTATGAAATATATGCAAGTTTCTTGTCACAAAAAAAGCAGCTTTCACTGATGCACAGCACATAGAAATGTAGAACATGCTGCATCTCCTAGGCAAATAAATTGTCAATATGCTATACCTGACAACAAGGACAGAAAAGCAGGAATATTTTTCTTTCTGGAGAAATGTAGATTAAGACCCTGTGGTGGTGGCTCTGCCAAGCCTGAATGGCCAGCACTGACTGCACTGCAGTAGTGAAATTTGGCTGGTCTGCAGGGGCATGGCCTGAGATCTGCTGGGCTCAGCAGCAACAGTGCCAGAGCTGCAGCCCCACTCCAACCCAGCAATATTCTCATCTGGGCACCGTGAGTCCTCACAGCCTGGCCAGTAACTCCAGCCTGACTAGGAGAGGAGAGCCATCTGAATCTCCTCATGCTCCTCTCATTGGCACACAAGACTGGTTAGTGTGTGTGTGTGTTCATTCGAGGAGGGCACCAATTAATTAGGTGATGATGGGAGAGAGAATGCTCTCAGGGCTGTGGGTCTGCCCCCTACCAGATTTTACTGGCATTTTCTGAACACTTCTATTAGCTCAGTGGGCACAGCTTTTATGCAAACAAATACAATAATGCTCAGTTATTGTTTGGTGTGATGGGAGACAGGAATTGCTGCTTTTTTTTTACAAGTATTGTTTCTATTTGTCATTAAGGCTCACTTTCTAATCTATCTTTGCAGGAGTTTTGTCTTTTTTGACATTTGTCGGTTGCAAGTAGCCAGAGCTCTCTTCTCTGGCCTGAAGAGGCATTTAAGGCCAACCGGGTTTTGTGTTTATATTTTGTTGTTGTTGTTGTTTTTCTTTTCAGACAACCAGAAAAGACAAGGGAAAAAGTGCTTGTAAAGAAAGACAAACATATAATTAGCAAAAATAAATACATCACTATTTGATGGTTTCCTTGCACGTTACTGTTTCAACTGCTTATGAATTGTTTCATCCAGATTGTAAAATATTCATATTTATATGTTACTCTGAAAGAGATGTGATGCCCTGGAGAGGCTAATTCTTGGTTTGTAGATTGTTTACAAGCTGTCAATTGTAATTTGAATAGATTTGCAATTCATGGGGTTGATAAATAACGTAAGTCACATGGTATAGTTACTGCTTCTGAGCTGTAGTACATCCCTGTTTAAGTAACACCAAGGTAGGCAAGCATTTGTCTCCCCATCTGCCTCTCAGATCATACATTTAATGGAGCAAGTAAATATAATTCTCAAGAGTACCTCTGGGGTCTTATAATAGTATTCTGTCCTGCCTGACTGCCTGGAAAGCTCCAATCTCATGACACAGTGTGTGGACACCTTTAGCTGAATCCTGTATAAGTTAAAGCTCACACATGAGCAAGATGAGTATTCTGTTTTTTTCTATAAGGCATCTGGAGCACTGTGAGACAGCAAGCCAGAAAGGGACGAAAGGAAAACTATGCCCTGGCAACTGCAAGCTTTGTGTGGAAAATAGTGACTGAGAACCTGGGGGTTCTGCTTCATTATTCCAGACTTGTGAGGGTGACTCTGTTCTTTAAGGAATGAATAATACAATTATCAACACAACACACTTTTCAAATTGCATTTTACAATAAAAATGCCAAATACAGCATTTACTTCTGGTTCCTGTTTTTCCTCTGTATTTGAAGTGAACTTCTTAAAGAGAAAATCTTTGAATACCCCTAGGTGGTAAGGTTATTATTTCAAGCATTATGGCTTTTCATTTTGTTTCTCCTTGGTACCAATTTTATTTGTTGGAACTGACCCCATTGAACACAAATTATACTAGAAAGTCCTTTCACTTCATCTTCTGGTGTAAATGAAAACCTGTCTCTTGCTCTCCTAAAACTATGGGTACTAAATTGCATTGTGTGTGGCTTGCATGTCCATAAATATGCATAGCCACTCTGAGAACCATAAATCAATAGTTTCAAATAGATATATTTCTCTGTCTTTGCAATAGCTTATGGAGATTCCCTGTCTGTATGGTTTGAAATTTTGTCCTAATTTTGAATAGAAATATCTTTTCTGTAATGTACCCTCATTACTTTTTATCCTCTGCACTGTAAAACACAAAGTATTTCCACTGTGGTAGCCTTCTGTGGGTTATTTGTTTGTTTTTTATCTTCTTAACTGCTTTTGAGTCTCCTCTCATTTTGACTGATTTTTTTCTGATAATTAAATTATTCACCAAGGTTCTCCTTGGGTTTTTCTGTATGGTTTTTAGACAATTGACATCTTTCTTGAAGCTTAGTCTACAACATTTAGCTGTGTATCTATCAGGACTGTGTACTGTCTTTTGTTGTAGGGATGTTTTTCTCTCAGCTTCTATTTGTTCAGAAAAAATCCTTTTAAGTAACAATTACTTGCCTTCATGATTACTGAACTGAAATTACTTCTTTTTTTCAGATTATTTAGCCAATTTTTTATTATCAGTTTTAGGAGGAACTGATTGTTCGCTTTTTCAAAGTACCTCTATGGATGGCACAGTTTTTGTTGCTCACATAAATCTTCCCTGGATCGACCCTCTGACCTGTATATGGTTTGGGGCTTCAATCAAGTAAAGAGTATCTGGGAATACCCTGAGGACACCCACCCTGCATCAAAAGGCTGGGATGGCATGCAGCAGAGACAGCTGAAGCCAAGGGTGTCTGGGCACTGAGGGGGGTGGAGGCAGACTAACAGAAAATTCTGACGCCGACAAACTCTTTAACACTGTACATATTCCTGCCATAGAAAGAATTACTGACTGCACTTTGTAATGCCAAAACACTTGTTGAGTAAGTGTCCTGTGTGGACACAGAACATTTTTAAGAAAAATAACCAGTTTGATACAGTATGTCCATGCAGACCATCCCTGAGTCTTTCCCACTCATTATGAGGAGTTCTTTGAACTGTGTCAACCCACTATTAGCATTTGCCATGTGTACAGAGACAATTGTTACCCTGAGGAATGGGATGGATGATGACATGCTTAGATAGTAATGCTTTAAATTAAGATTCCTGAGTACGTCTCTGATGTATGGAGGTTAATTAAGAAGCTATTGTGAGCTGAATTAATACCACTTGCTTATTGAAAACATAAGTCATGAGAATTAACAACAAAGTCATAAATATGTTTCCCTAAGGGCTAGATCCCTCAGCTCTTACTCATTTGAGCAATCCTTACTCATATGAGTAAGAATTAATTGAGACTACATGTATGAGTTCATTTATCTGTATGACTAAGAAGTTGCATAGTTGGGTCCCACACAAGCATTAATCTAAAATGAATATGTTTTTAATGATAAATTGGTATTTAGATGGACTATAATGATTGTTTACATCCAAGTCTTGTTTTAATAAGACTGGTTTAGCCTGCCAAGTAAATAAATCCAGCTTTTTATTGATAATCAAGTGACAGAGATCCAACAATTATGAATTAAAAGCAGAATTCTGACACACACAAAACCAAGTGTGAGGTTTCATTATGTCCATTAGCAATTATATACATTTTTACAGATAGCTGAATGGAAAGCTGGTACATCTTGACTACCAAATTGAGTGCCATGATCCCTGAGCCACTTCTGAGTGAGTTTGCTCCAGAACCAAAAGCAGAAAAGCCATGTGGTAAGAGGTAGGGATGCTTAGCCTGGAAGGCAACAACCAAATCAGTCCTACTAAGATGATCATATTACATAGCATTGCACTCTGCCATGTAAAAATACTACCTTACATCTTGCTAGGTCAGGGATCTCTTCCTGCTTTGCTGCCACACCTTTATATTGCAGGCAAGCTAAGAGACAGTGAATTCACACCTCCTAAGCACATACTGGCAGCACTAAGAGATGTGCTTTTCCTCTGGTATTGTGAACAGGAAGAGACTGCTCCACTGCAGCTGGTTTATACTGAGTCTGCTGACCAGCAATGAATGATCCAATGATGGGTGTGCAGGAGGGTAACAGAGGTTTCCCTCTTCTGAAAGATCACCCTGGACGAACATGCTTCCATCTGCTACCCTGATAAAAAGCCTCTGTGGGGATACTTCAACGTCCACAGTGAGCAGCTCTTCCCTTCCCTGTGGTCTCAGTCATACGTGAGATGCAACCACCATTCACAGTGAGTGATCAGGTCTTGGTGACTCCTAAGAAGAGTAATTGTGGCATCAACTAATCCTTAAAAGTTCCATGAAACCTCCTTATGGGGCCAGACATAGCATTGTTTGTACCTCTAGCAGCACTTGAGGTTATGTCAGTGGAGACTCTTTTCATTAAAAAAAAAAATAGCGAGACTTTTCCAGATTTTAGCTTGGTCACTTTGGGGGACAGGAAAGAAGAGGAAAAAAAAGAAAAACAGATTGTCGACAGAAAGCCAGAAGGTTTGTTTTTTTTTCTTTTCCCTGACTATGTGCACCTTCCCAAACTTTATCTTGCAATCCTTTAATGCTGTAGTCCTTGCTCTCCTTTTCAGTGCTGACAACCACCCAAGGATGCAGAGGGAAAGGTCTGCTCCAAACTTAAAGGAAGCACCACAAAGAGAGTTTCCAGAGGCTGTTACTCCTTCCAGCACAAGGTCAGGTTTCTTAGAAGACCAAGAACTTGTACAAAGTCAAAACAAGGCCTCATTTAAAGATCAAAACAATCTAAATCTAATTACCCTCAAACTTTTAGCAATTTAACCAGTGGAAATCCGTATTAACACACACTTTGACATTTGATTTTCTGCACTGGGAAAATAAATGGAACCTATTGCTGCACATTTTGATTTTCTGATGTCCTTTAAATCCCTTAAATCCATGTCATCCACCTAAGGGATACAAACTTTTAAGAAAAAAAAGCTAAACAATTCCTGCCTGATTTATAAGCATCTGTTTTAAAATAGAAGGTTGTGATTTGAGAGACTGCTTGCTGTTGGGCCTTTGGGACACACATTTACTTCCCCCCCAAAACTATTTGCATTGCAAACACTTTCTTTCCCCATCCCACATCAGAGATATGTAATAAAAATCATATAATTTTTTTTTATTTTTTTTAACTGTCAGCTGTCACCAGGGAGTATCTGGGCCTATGCAGAGTGTGTCCTGCCTGGTTCAGCCTCTCCCTGGGTCCCCACAGCTGCTTTAGAGGAAAATGGTCACTCAACAAGAAAAGATGAGCCATAAATATTGTCATTGCCTTCATCTGTGAGTTAAGTGTTAAGCAAAGGCTCTACTGAGGAAGCTGGTCTGTAGGGAGATTTTGCAGGAGACAGCGTTCCTCTGTACAGCTTCAGGGCCCTTTCCGTGGCCCCCTAGGTTTACACCTCCTTCTGGGAGCTGGCAAGGTAAAAGTTACTGACAGCAGTTAGCGCCTTGGATCATCAGGCCATGCTGCCTTTGCTCCCCATTCAAGCCCCTTCACAACAAGTAAACAGACTGGGCTGTGGATTGGAAATGTGTCCTCTGGTACTTCCGCAACACAAACAGTGCAGTAATGGAAAAACAGTCTGTTTATCCTCAGAGTGTTAGCAGATGGCAGCTCCTTCCCGCTCCCACTCTCTGCTGCAAGCCAAACTCCCCTGTGCATCCCCTGAGGCCATTGCTGGAGACAGACATTCTCCAAAGCCCCTCAGCGGGATGTACACCAGGTACAAACAATCCCACACGCTCTTCCAAAGGGCTTGTGCATTGACTGTGAAGGAAAGGGCGCACTGAGGTTATCTGTAGACACACTTACTCTAGGTAGAATATTGCACTGTTGCAACATGCTGCTATGGAAATGGGGCACTCTGGACTTCCTTTACAGTAAGCTAGCAGATGGAGTGATCTTGTCCTGTCCCAGCTGGCATCAAACACCCTCCTGCCCACCTAGGGACCCCAGTTAGCACTGGGGATAGTCTCCCCTACCAGTGAAAACGCAGGTCCATTTCAGCTGTTTCTGAGACGAGAGAGATGGAAGAAAAGGTGGTTATGACGTTCCCTCCACCCCTCTTTGCTGCACAGCAGATGCACAACCTCTTCCCAACTCAGCTGAGCCAGCTGAAAAACTCTTGCTGCCCCTCTCTTGTCAGGGGTTACTGTCAGCCTTGGTTCTCTCAGCTAGGCTGTTTGTGGGAATGCTTCTCCACTCAGTGACTTCAACAATTTGCTTTGCTTCAGGTTTTCCATCATATATAGGTAAGACTTAGATCAATCCATGAACATTTCTGATTTAAACTGTGGATCCTCATTGTCCTGTCCTGTGAAAGTGGGGATTGATGAGTACATGAGTTAGAGACCTCTAGTAAGGTAAAGAGTGAACTACCAAAACAAAAAAGATTGCTACCCTGCTAACAGCTTTGGCATTCAAATATTCACAGGGATCAGTAACTGTCTTCTTGTTCTCTGATGGATACCTGAGCAGGAGTTCAGGGAGAGCATAGCAGGATGAACACTGCAATCTGTGCTTGCAAAGCCCATGTTATGCTCTGACCTCACAACTGGACTTCACATCACATCACTCCAGACATGCCACCTTCTTCCAAGGGCAGTCTCTCCTTTTACAGTAAAAGGAGGGAAACAGTGACTCATCCAACGTATCTCAGATACCTCCTTCAGGAAGAGGTGAGTTGCTACAAAGCTCTTGCAGTGTCTTGCCTAGAAAGTAGGCACCTGGCTGTGTTGCAAAAAGTACAGCTCTACACATTTTGCTAGCCAAATCCTGGCTGTCTTGAATTGGGCATCAAAAAGTGATGAACACTTCAGAAAGGTTGTCCTTACATTTCCTTCAGCTGTGCTGCTCTGCAGAGAAGGTCATCAGTATTTGCAAAATGCTTACCTTCTCTAGTAAATACACATTAGTTATCATCAGCAAGCACCAGACCTTCTTGGGGTACATAACAGCCTTTGCACCTTTGGAGCAGTATAATCTGATATTCACGCGTTCCCAAGCAGCCTGAGACGCAAGGACACCTAGTTACTTCTGACTCTCCTTTCTTCTCTCTTTGAAGAGAGAAGACAGAGGCAGTTGTACCTCAGTCAGTATCAATGGCAGTATTTTAGTCAATGCTAATTTAGACTTCTGTTTTGAGTCAAGCCCAAAGATATACACACATCTGAAAAGCACCTGAAAACTTGAAATGTTCAGGTAGCTGCTATGAGGAACCAGTAGCCTCTTCCCATATTATCTTGTTGTTGCTGCTTATCACCACCTCTTTTCTTTTGGCCTTTCAGAAAAGGAGTAATCAAGTCAAGAAGACAGGCTATGCCACTGGCCATGCAGAAAAGAGGAAAAGGCACCATGCAGACATGTCTCCAGCTCCTTCTCACACTTTTGTTTCAGCCATGACAATTTTTCTTTGCACCCTCTCCTCCCCTCTCTGCCTGCAGCTGGGATGAGCACTGCCCTTATTCCTGTGGCTGCCTTCCTGCTACACAGTCTTAGTGCTACCCCTCAGAGATACTGTAGAAAGAGTGAATGAAATGAAAGTAATGCCAAGCCCACCTATGTGGTTTACCTAATCCTGACAAGTTACAACAGAATTTGGAGGCTACATCTTACTCAAGAGGAAGTGATAACGCCTGCAAACCATGTATATTTCTTCAGGAGGTTTATTTGCTTTTCACTGTCAAAGTCACAATTACTCACTCAGACTACAGTAACAGTGTGTCATGCCTCGGCAATGCACTTCCTCTCTGGTGCTTGGAGGGGCATCCTGCCCTGCTCTTGGATCCCCACAGCACACCTGATTGTGCTGCAACCAGTCTGTGGCTGTTCTCTGTCTCAACACCCTGTCAAAGGAAAGCAGCGTAAGATCCCTCACAGGCACATTTTAGATGTGTAATGCTGATATATTTCATATAACATATCAGCACATTTCAAACATTATTTCTAAAATGTAAGCCCATGAGTCAAGAACATACCAGGGAGTGGAAAGTATCCCACGTGCCAAACAAGAACCAGCACACATTTGAAAGCTAGCAAAGGAAATGGGCAACAGACAGTGACACAGCAGGAGCTGGTTTTCCCCTGTCCTCTCTTGTATTCCAATGCTTGTAAAATCCTAAACTCCAGTGGGAAACACAGAGGGGAAATGCATGTCAGTATACAATGGAAGGGAGTGTGTGGTGTGTGTGCATGGTTTTCACAGCATTCAGGTTCACTCCAAACTTTTTGTTCGAGATTTGGCACCAGCCTGACTTGAACAATTCATAGCAGAACTGAAACTCCCTTTGAGGTCTCTCAGAGCATAAGATAACTCATTGAGTGTTTCTGAGAACATAAAAAAAGCAAAACCTAACTTCCCTCCACCTGGTATACATACATCCTGATGGTCATCAACTTGCTAACTGCACTTGACAGAGTCTGGCTGTCCTGTTCACAGTTGCAGCCTCTAACATCACTTACTAAACAGAACATGAGGGGAGTGTCACAAAGGATTTATTAAGTTTCCTGAACCCAGGAGGGATGTGTGAGGACAAGGCAGGTCTCAGCTTGCTATGTGCAGCAGAAGACCTGTGGCATTTACTCTGCTTTACCACAGCAAGGCTCCCAGGGAGAAGCTGCTGTATCCAGGTGTCAGTGTCTTCCTTGACTTCAAACCTCTCACAAATGCCAGATGCATTGCCTCCAAGCCAGGAGTTTCAACGTCAGCCTTCATCAGTTCTTCAGCTTGTCTATCACAGTATGGTGCAGCTGAACCATCAACATCATCATTGGTACTAACTGGGTCATTTATTCCACTACATCAATTTGTTCAGCTGAGTATAGGAAACAGTACATTGAAGACAGAGGATCCTGTGTTTCTTTGCTAACCTTCCAAAGTCATGTCAAAACATCAGAGGAGACAGAGAGCACCAGCAGCAGCACACTCCTCAGAGGGTCTCTTGGAGCAATAGAGACATATACTGACATAAGAACACAATTAAAATCAATCAAAATGTTTGCATAAACTGAGTTGGGATTTTTGCAAATCCGATAATTACAAGAACAAAATTGAAGTAGACCAATAGTAGAAGTTCTTTGGATTTTGCCCTAAAAGACCAAGATTAATTCCTTTCCTTTAAGGGAAATCCATGAAGGATGAGTGACTTACTGGAGCCAAGGCTTGCGGGTGGTCAAATCCCTGTGGACATTCATGTTTAGCGCAGGGAAGATGTGATACCAAGACAAATTCAGAGTAGGACACAAATAGCCATAAAAGATACAGTGGTGGTTGCTAAGTAAAAAGATTTCCCTTGTCACTTTGCAATAACTTGCGTGAATGAACCCTACAGATCCATTTCACAGAATAACATAGAATAGCTGAAAGTGGGAACAGCCCCAGTGGTCCCAGCATCACTCTATTTATGCCATTCATGACTGGATTCCAGTAGTAGTTCATGTCACTGATTACAATCTACTGAGCCCAACAATTCAGCTAGTTTTCAATTCACTTCCCTGTCCATTTAACTAGTCCATATTTCATCAGTTTTCCTATGAGGATTTTACAGCAGTCAGTGTTGAAACCCTTACTGAGGTCAAGATAAGCAACTTTTATCACTCTTACCTCATCCACCAAGCCAGTCATCTCATCACAGAAGGCTCTTAGATTGGTCAAATACAGTTTCCCTGCTGCAAATCTATGCCACTTACTTGTCCTTAATATTTGAAAATTACTTCCAGGAATACTCATTCCACCTTCTCAGGGATCAAGGTAAAGATGACCATTAGTTTCTGTGTTCTGCTCCTTGCTCTTCTTCAAATTACATTTGCTTTCTTTCCATCCTTAGGAACCTCCCCCAGCCACCAGGAAAGTTTGAAGGCAGTTAGGGTTGGCCTCATGATAATGTCAGCCCTTTTCCTTGGCAGCCGATGTATCTACAGAAGCCTGTCCTATATTGCATCTCTCACCTCACCAGATTCAATTCCAAATGGTCTTTGGCTTTTCTAACCCTATCCCTACACCCACAGAATCTCTATATTCCTTTGGATCACCTGCTTCTGGTTCTACATCTTGTACAGTTTCTTTTTGTGTCTGAGATTTGTCAGGACCTCTTTGGCCACCCATGCACGCCTCCTGCCACTTTTGTTTTATTTTCTGCCATTGGTATGGACCATTCCTGAGCCTGGAGGAGATCATCCTTGAAAATCATTCAAGTGTCCTGGACATCTCTTCTCTCCAGTGCAGTCTTCCATGGGCTTCTTTCAAGCAAACACTGAAGAGGCCAAAGTCTCTTATCCTAAACTCCATGGTGATGATCCTGCTTTTGGTCCCGCCCCCTCTCCTCAGAATCCTGAATGTCATCATTCCATGATCATTGCAGTTTAGGCTGGCCCAAACCTTCGTATCCTTCATAAAAGTTCTTCTTGCTTGTAGGTAAGAGGTCCATCTCCCCTTGTCAGGTCCTCCATCACATGTGTCAGAAAGTTATCAATGTGCTTCAGAAAATTCCTGGCTTTTCATGTATTGTTGTACTTTTATCCCAGCAGCTTTCAGGTAAACAATTACCTATGCAAGTGTGGAGGAAAAACAATTGTAGGAACATCAAGAAAAAACATAGATAAACAGATCTGTAGGCTGAGATGAAATGTTTGCAAATATTAAGGGAAACTGATGAACTTAGACTGAACCTTGAGTAAAAATGTACAGAGATTCAAAGGGACTTTGAACAACAAATAAAAGTTGAAATGCGAATTTGGACTGTTTTTAAAGTAAAAGTAAAGTAGAGAGGCTGGTGATGATCTTCGAAGTTTAGTTTCATTTTCACTAATCCAAATGGGTTTTATGATAAGAATGCTGCAAAGACCAGAATCAGAAATCTTCAACATTATTGAAGACTGAAATTTAAGCATGAATGTATTTACTAGATTAAGGGTCTTGACTCCAACAGAAGCTGGGGCAGTAAAATAATAGTGTTGCTTATTTCTTGAGTGTTAATCAGCTCTTAGCATCTTTAAGAAACAAGTAAACACAGTAAGTCTCATTTTACACTATAATTCCTCTTTCTTCACATTTAGGGAAAGAGAGGTAGGGAAGATGAGTGGCTTGTAAGAACAGGTATTAGCACGTGAGTGTTACTGACACTTCATTCAAAGCTCAGATCACACTCTTCTCTGACTAGGTTTCCAGAAATCCAATTATACCTGGCAGCACTGATAGTTTTTAACTTCTAATTACAGTGGAAGGAATGTGGCACAGTGGATGCATTTTCTTAAGCCTTTGATACCTTGCCTCATAAAATTAGCCTGCAGAAGTGGAATTCAAATTAATTCCAACCTGGATAAAAACACCAAAATCTAGGAATAGATTAGATGACGCAAACAGCAGAAAACTAGAAACAGCAATGTCCTGAGCTCGGAGTGGGCCCAGCAGGATGCCACTGGGACTGGACGAGATAAAATGTACATTACATCTGCAGGTTGCACCCACTTTGTGGTGACAAAAACACCAGCTGAAGGCAGAGGAAAAAAGCTCCAAAGGTAACCTGGAAGAGTTTGAAATGTGTGGCGTGCATAAAGTAATCTCAATTGCATTAAATACACATTGAACACTTAGAGGAGCAGGTACTGGAAAAAAAAAAGAGACAATAAAAGCAGAAACATCAGCAGGAGCTACTAGGCACTCAACAGCAGTATCACATAGTACAAGCAGTGTTTTGGTAACAAAAAAACCTTAAATTTTATGATGTTTCCTAGGCAGAAGGCCTATGTTAGGCAGAGGGAAAGACGAGAATCCCTTTGTGTGCAGTGAGCATGAGACTGCTGATAGTCATCTTTGAGCTGTAATTTCAAAAGAGGAATAATCCATACTGACAGAGAAAGGATTAAAGAATGATGTTACAAAACTGAGTGAAATAAAGTATTTGTGATGAAAGTCCAGCAAAATGTCCTAATACTGGCTTCTCTAACACTGCTAAAATTTTTTCATGGGTTTCCCGGAAACATTCAGAGAGCCAGAAAAAGGTGTACTAATACTCGTATGGGAAGGACACTCAAGGAGGTTTCATTATATGGTTAAATATGCATTATTCATTTCTCTAACACAGGCTGGATTTGAAGATCAGTGGCCATTGTTAGGCTCTCCTTTTCCAGGCCCCCCTGGCCTGAGCTTAGTGGAATAACTCATTCTCCATATATTGGTTTCACTCAGATAGGGCTGCTGTGATTGGGGGAAAGCTGCAGGAACATCTGCAGGCAGCAGTGTGAGACCCTGGTGGTAGCTGGGAAAGGTATGCCAAGGAGGGGAGGGGAGGTAGGTTCATGTCAAAGCCTCATCTCCATCACCAGAAGCATAGCAGAAATGAGATGTAGGCCCACAGAAGGAGCTGGTCAAATAATTCATGGATCAAACCTGAAAGATGAACAGCAAACGAATATTGAAGGTACACATGAAAAGTAGCCATAAAACAGCATTACAACAATTATGAACCTGCAGCCTATCTCATTTTTCCCACCCAAATAGCTCTCTTCTTCCCAGGGCCCTTCTGAAATGAACAGTGCTCAGAGTGTTTGTTGTGTTACCAACATTTATCTGGGAAAATGATATCATGACCTGATTTCCTTTTCCCAAACCTTCCTCACAACAAAAGTCATCAAAAGCAGTAGTTGAAACATCTGAGATAGGCACAATCTGCAGCCTGATGCCTTTCACAGACCAAAGACCAAACACAGAAGCTCACAGAAGCACAAGGTGACTAGCAGAAATAAGTTTCTGATTAATAGAAAGACCAGTGAGCAAATTTCATATACTATACACTAGCAGAAATGTGTCTTTACCACTTCATTTCCTCTCTGCAGTGAGACATACTGTAATTGTCAAAAGAATGAAGAAAGGAATGGCTTGCAATAACAATGCAAACCCCACAACACAGGTGAAGTCATTTTAAGAACAGACTGGTGAGCTTATGGAATTTCAGAGGTGGGTGGCTTATTAGTAATAACATGTCTGTGAAGGAAGGACAAATTTTATTCCAAGACACTGCTGGAGGCTCTGCAGGATCTACTTTCCTATGAACTTCTGTTAGTTACATATAAACATCTTGTGGTCTGCAATGACACATTTCAGATATCCAGAGTTAAAGGGTTAATGTCAGACCAGCTCCTGAGCATGACTGCAACAGGAAGAAATACACTCAAGAGAGACCAGAGAAGTGGCAGAAGGCTGAATTCAGGGTTTCAACAACATATTAGATTTCACATGGGCATTTTCTGCACCCCTACCAGATGACGATCACAGTTGGTCCACACAAGGCTCTCTGCTCTGGAAGACTCATACTGGAGTCATTAACCAGCTCTCAAACTTGCTCCAAATCTAATGTGCTGAATCTTCAATTAAATACAACATTCCCCCACCAAACCTATGTACAAAATACTCAGCTCCTCCTTCCTTTTCTATGCTACCTGGCTGGGATTCTTTCAAACTCTCTATATTCTCCCTCTTAACCTTGCTTGAACTTTGTTAAAGTAAAAACATATTTGTGCAAGGGCTTAATCTGGCAACAAAGGATTTTTGCTGTTAAATTTACATTGGGAACTTGTCCCAGACAGCACTGGGGAAAAATGTGCTTGAACATTCATTTTAGAGAGTTTCATTCTTTGGGGCATTTTGTTTTGCTTTAAATTGTTGGAATAAGGCTGTTTCAGTGATAGGTTGTGCCCATTACAGCTGGGTGAGTAATGATAGAGAAGGCAATGTTTTTCCCTTCCTTGGCTGCTCTGTGTTAGGTCTGGGTAAGGGAAGCAGAGCTCCTAAGGGAAGCTGAGCTCCAGGCTTATGAAAGGCAAAGGAGGGCTGGCACAGAACATCCCACTTGCCTGCAATTAGAAGGACCAGCCTGTATTTCTTGGTTTTGTTATACCAATAGCAAGAAGGGTGAATCAATTAATCTAGCCTTCACAGGGTGACATTAAACAATATAACCATTAATTAAACCTCATTTTTCAGTGCAGATTTTAGCCTAAAGTCACAGTCTTGTAACAAAACACCACAAAGCAGGGAGAAAAAAGGGGTTTTCTTTTATGATGTCCTAAGACTGCACTAAATTATACATCTGAAATGAAAATTGTGAATATAGGTTTGTATAAGAGACTTTGCCTATTAAAACACAATTTTAACCTGGTCCACTGCTTTTTGCTTCTGCTTCATGTAAGAAAGGAGGATGCATGACAGGAAACTTCTGGAAGGAGACACTGACTAATATGTAACAACTACTCTAGGTTGTTGCAATATGTTTCCTTGGACAAGCCCAGTGAGTGGGGACTCCAGCCACTACACAGCCCTTGTGTAGTGTTGCTCTTTTCCAAACATGATCTGTAACCAAGCTCCCTTGAAGTGGTTTGGGGGAGCTCAGAGGAGGTATTTGGTTCATAGGCAACTTTGCCAAACTACACTCCTGTATTGGAGGTGCTGGGAAGTCTGAAGAATTCCCAAACGGCAATTTTATACTTGTGAGACAGAGTTTGCAAGAGACATGGACTCCCTGATGGTAGGAGCAGGCCTGTTCTGATGTGTCCTTATCCAACAAAGGTAAAGAATACAGGGAGACATCCCTCAAAAGTGGTAGAAATCTCACTGGATGTACAGTAAAACTTCTGGTGGTGAATTAAACAA
The DNA here is from genome assembly GCA_013396655.1 of Campylorhamphus procurvoides. Lineage (NCBI taxonomy): Eukaryota > Metazoa > Chordata > Aves > Passeriformes > Dendrocolaptidae > Campylorhamphus > Campylorhamphus procurvoides. The sequence goes on along the minus strand of WBMV01007695.1, from coordinate 2,810,884 downwards.
CTGTGAGTAAGGAAGGCAACAAACTAGGAAATAAAATCCAGGTTTGTCAGTGCTTACACACCCAGAATCTGAGCTAATTTTTCTGAATAATTTTTTCCCTAACCCTCTGGTTTTTTTTCAGATGGAGTCTTAAGCATCATATCCCAAACAGTCACATTAAGTCACTTCTTTAAAATGAAAAACTCCACAGTTTTGCAAAATTTTATACACAAATTATTTCAGCTGCAAACTGAATATGCATCAAAGACCAGCAGATAAGGTTATTCTTAAATTGAATATGCAGGTGTCTAAAGGTGCTTTTATTTTTCAAGTTTATCATAAACCAAATGCTAGAAAAATTTGAAAAGGTGTTCACAGACAACTAGGGGCAGGGGCAGGACAGACAATAATTATGATCAAAGACTATGTTGACATACTATGTCTGTATTTTCTGTAAGGAGGTACAATTTTAAGCAGAAATACAAATCCAGTCTCTAAGAAGAAGGGATCTGACCTAGTTTGAGCAACAAATTTGTTTCATAATGATCAGAATAATCAATATTTGATATAAAACTTCCAAAGCTTATGCAAAATTTGCCACTTACATGAGGTGAACTATTAAACAGAAGGCCTAAATAACAATTTCAGAATGATTTATAATAAGAAACTCCATAAAATGTTTTTTTTTCAGTCGTAAGAAAGATGGAAATAGGTAAAAACTCATGCAGAAGCTGCAAAAGCAGTAGATATGTATCACTTCCAATTTATACCTTCCATGCAGATCCTTGACCATGACAGGTAATTAAATGATGCTTTTCAAGATTCACCCACATTTAAATGACACATCTTGGAGGAAGCAGAGCTTTGTGTCTCATCAACAATACATTAGTTCTTCTTTCATTGAGAAAACACTATGGACTTTACTAAAAGAGTGTATTTTATTCCTCTATTGTTATTATTGTCTCATATAAGGGTTATATGATGTTTGTTACACAATTAACAAAAGCAAATATTTCACTAACTCCTTATTTCCTTGCAGAATACACTACTTTAGAAATTTCTGAAAGTACAAAGCAAGCAGGATGTACTTCTGGCATAATTTTTACATCAGTATCCTTAGCTGAGAAGCTGATGCTGCCTTTGTGGTACATACCAAGTTAATAGAAACAAATTGGTGGAAATTTGTTTCCAAATAGAAGGGTGAATATTTCCTTAGAGCTAATCACTCACTTGCAGTTGAAAGAATGCAACAAAATATGAAAAGATAAGTTATCACTTGATCTTTTGGCCACTAGCCAGTATTTTGGTTTTCTTCCTCCACCAGAAAAAAAAATCACAATGCTATCAGGCATTTCATTTCATCAATCTTGAATTTATGTAAATTAGGAGTATGTTGAGTCTAAAGTGTTTGTCCATGCAGTGAAAGGATCTTAAAATGTTGCTGAACTATTAAAAACTGTTTTTCTTCAGCAGTCTCTCCAATTGGAAATTTTAATCTCTTTAAGGATAATGTATAACAATTATGAATGACTGAAATATCTCTGGGGATCTTCTACATTACTATAAGTTACTTTAAAAATAAATTCTTTAATTAGAAAAAAAAACCCTGCTTATAACATAATGCATTCATCCACAGATAAGTTACAAGCTGACAGTGCCTGCAGTCATTAAAGTAACTCCCTCCTAAACACATGTAATGCCAAACAGAAGAACAAGAAAGGAAATTTGCTCCATAGCAACCAGTTTTATTTGACCTTTCAAATTTAAGAGACAAAACTGTCTTACCTTAATACAGCCTTCTTTTATTGAAAGAATGCCAACTTTTTGGGCTGTTTTAAATATTATTAGAGAGCTGAGAATTGCATAATATAGTAGGGTTTATTTGGATCTGAAGACATATCAGAAACTAAGATACTTAGCACAGTGTTTGTGCACACTTCAAAGGGCAACTATTAGAAAATAATCAAATATTTTATCTTCATATTATCATTATGTCAGGTTATTTAAACCTGTTGTACTCACTCTGTTTGTTCTTACATCAAATGCACTAAGGAAAGAATATTTCCCTTGATTAAACAAGGTTTAAATACATTAAAATAAACTGCAAAATATTGAGATTGCAGAGCTTTAGTTTTATATTGAAATTAACTAAAACTCGGGAGAGTAGATGTTTCATGAACTGATTTATATCCCCAGAATATCTTTTAGAATATTTAAATTTCTTACAATCAGCACTTTAAATAGCTAATATGTTCTAACATATATAATAATTTAAATTAAACAACTGTGGAAACATACTTTTGAAAGACAATTGCATGCTGTGCTGGGAGGAATACTCATTCTTAAAATGTCCCTGAAAATACTGCCTTTGGGGTTTTTGTGAGTGTTCTCTTTTTTTTATGTATGAAGGATGGTACTCACAATTGTTTCAGCTTCATAAGAAAGGCAGTCCTTGCTTTTTCAACTGGTCCATGTAGGATGGGAATAGGTACTGTGTCCTATTAACAGCAACAGAGTCAACAACTTCTGGCTTAGTGTCATGTAACACTACTTTCTGACCTAGCACTAAAGGGTAGGAGAAACTTGCAATGAAGCATTTAATATTCAGTTTTTCTTGAACACCTCCAGATGTTCAATAATTTATCAGCAGGAAACCTCAGTTTAATTTTACAGTGCCTCAGATATCTGTGTGTGATTATTTGATTGGCTGTTTCTGCAAGGAGATGAAGGGTGCACATTATGCTTCTCCCTTTTGCCATTGCACAGGCAGTAGCACCTTGAAAATAAGGGGAATACCTAAAACCATGGAGTCTAAAGCCAGAAGGACATGACCATAGTGCTGACGACCTGAAGAGTTGTGCCACATGTTTTGGGCCAATGTTGAGTTGCGAGTACAAGAAAAGCTGTTCAGGTAAGGGAAAGGCACTGAAACATGCCATTTCTCCTGGAATAACCTGTTGTGATCTAGCTGGGATGTGAAGGAGTCAGTCCTGATTTGTGCCACCCCTGGCCTCACAAATCCTTTCCTCTAAAAATAAGGGTACCCCTTCCTTGCTTTTAGCAGCTTGTTACAGTTGTAAGCTCTGGCTCCACCAAAGGGTGTAATAATGATGAGTAAAAGATAGTGAGTAATTTATTCTTCTTGGGGTCTCAGCCAGAGGAGGGACCCGACCCATTGCAGCAATCTTGGACTCCTTTGTGCTCCAACATGTTTTACCTCAGACCAATCAACACATGGTCCATAATTATTTCTAGCACCTTGTTTCCTTCAGACATGTTACTCAAGATTTCTATGTTGAGAAATCTGTTCTTTTAACCTTTCTCCAGTTGCCTCTAACTGGACTTCCTAACAGCTGGTTCTCTACAGCCAGCAGATGTTGCTACTGAGCAGCAGAAAGGCCAACGCAACCCCTTCCTGAAAGGCTGACAGTAACCTGGAGCTTGGTCTGTCTACAAGCCCAACCCCGAGTGCCAAGCTTGACTTATGCAGTTAGAATTGCAAGAAGGAAGGCGGGAATGCTGAACCCATCGAGGTATGAGGAAACGGAATGAACAGCAAAGTAGATCTTGGACCAGAAAATTCTCTTCACTGTTGGGAATTTTCTTATAGTTTGTGGCTTTAAAATTTGTAACGCCACAGCAATACTAGACCAGTGACTACAGCTAACATACATCAGCTTTATGCTAGTGTCCAATCAGTATGTTCAAGTCTGTCAGACATTCACAGACAAATGTTCTTTTAAGCATTTTGGGAACCATTTTAGACACCTTTTCAAGTAATTCTCCAGAGCAGCTCATGGAGGGTCCATCTGTGAATTGGGCCACTCAGACAGAGAACTTCACGCACAAGTTACAGTTGCTCTAGAGATCTCTTTTTTCTCACAGAGTATGTTATAAGGGACACTTGAGGAAGTAAATTCAGAGGGACTTCCTTATCTTTTACTCTTCCAGACTCTTTATATTGTTCTCATTAGCAATGAGAAAGATGATTTGCATAGCAAAGTCATCTTGTCTCCAGTCAGGATCACTGTAGTGCAGGGACTGTGCAGGTAGCTGCACTGAGGGAATTTCCAGCTGCTGTGGAAGGGGTCAATACCTTAAGGTGACATCTCCAAAACGGGAAGTGATTGTGCAAACTCAATGGCTTCAATGTGAACATTGACCCATTTTGCAAATACAGTGTCAGCGGTGGGGAAGGGAGTAGAGGTGAAATTTCCTAGGGACTTTTTTTTTTGTTCATTTTCTGTTGTTTATTTCTGCTGAAAAGCCATTGATCTGGCATCGTTTGAGGAGGAACAGGAAACTGACACTGCAATGCAAAAAAAAAAAATATTCCTGGAAAACTGAAACTTCAAAATGCAGCTCTGTCTTTTTTTTTTTTTTTTTCATATTAATTCATTCAAAAATTCCCCTGAGATTCCCTCAGGGGAGTGGAAACACTGGGGAGAAAAAGTCTCATTATCTAACTTCATTGTCACTTAACTACTTGTCAACTCTCGGGATGATGTGTATGGTTCCTTATAAGTCCTGTCACTGATGTGCAGATTTAGAGAAGAAAGTACATCATATAACAACTAACTTTGAGTAACTTTGGACTAGGAAGCTCATCTAACTTTACTGTAATGTGTGGAGAGGAATCCCGTCTGTAGTGCTCTCTCTGTCTTCCAGCTAAAATTCTACCTTGAGAAAACCATGCTCCAGACATGAAATATAAATCTACTTGAAAATCTGACTCCTCTATGTGAATCATAGAATCATTGATTTATTACATTGGGAAAAACCTTTCAATACACTGAGTCCAACCACTAACCAAGCACTGCCGAGTCCACCACTAAACCATGTCACCAAGTGCCACATCTATATATCTTCAACATATGCCCCGGGAGGATGACCCAACTACTGCCCTGGGCAGCCTGTTCCATTGTCTGATCACTTTTTCAAGGAAGAAATCTTTCCTAATATCCAATCTAAACCTCCCTGGCAAACTTGAGGTCATTTCCTTTCGTCTTGTTACCTGGGAGAAGAGACCAACCTCTACCTCATTACAACCTCCTTTCAGGTAGTTGTAGAGAGCAATATGTCCCCCCTGAGCCTCCGTTTCTCAAGGCTAAACAGTCCCAGTTCCCGCAGTTGCTCCTCAGAAGACTTGTGCTCCAGACCCTTCACCAGCTCCATTGCCCTTCCCTGGACATGTTTCAACACCTCAGTGTTCTTCTTGTAGTGAGGGGCCCAGAAATGGACACAGGATTCAAGGTATGGCATCACCAGTGCCTAGTACAGAGGGACAATCACTGCCCTGGTCCTCTGACCACACTATGGCTGACACAGGCCAGGATGCCTTTGAGTCAGAACTGGTGGCAAATGAAGGAAAGTGGCTTGGAGACCAACTTGATTCAGCTCCCTCAGTACCCTTGGGTGAATCCCATCTGCTCCCATAGACTTGTGTGTGTCTAACTGGTGTAGCAGGTTGCTGATCATTTTCCCTTGGATTATGGGTGCTTCATTCTGCTGCCCGTCTGTGTCTTCCTGCATACTCAGGGAACTGAGTACCTGGAGAACAGTTTGTTTTACTATGACAGACTGAGGCAAAGAAAGCATGGAGTACCTCAGGCTTTTCCTCATCCTTTGTCACTGTTTCCTTCCACATCCAATAAAGGATGGAGATTCTTTTTAGCCCTCCCTGTGTTGCTGATGTATTTATAAAAACATTTTTCATTGTCCTATAGAACTCCCTTCTGGAGCTTGCAGGAAAATTTTTTGGAGAGGTCGTTTTAAGTTGTCTTTTTTCCATCACGAAATTACAAAGTTTAAAGTTTTCCCACAGAAATTTTTTCCTTACCCTTCTGAAATGACCTGTCTCCTATAAGGCTGACTGTAAACAGGATACAAGAAATTTAGATGGGCAATAGGATATATCTCATGTGGTATGTGCAGTAAGTTTCACAGGAGTGTCATTTCCAGCCATAGGTAGGCCAGATATACTATTTTGTCCATTTTGTAAATAAATGGCCTGGATTATTACATTGCTAAATGCTGAAGCATGTGTTACAGAGAGGTCAAACAAGAAAAATAAATAAATATATTGCATAATTTCTAAAAGGTTAATGCATTTTCTTCACTGTTTAGACACATATAGATTACTATCTCTCTAATAAGCTTATTTGCTAAATAAGGATATTGATATCCTGCTTGAATTGTAGGATAAACTAAAACCCAACAGATACATGTATGAAGAGAAAAGCTAAGACAAGTTGCATCATGAGATACTACAACCCTTACAGCACCATTACCAACAATGTTAAGTGTATAACATTTACATTCAATATCTCATTATTTTTTTCTAATTTAGCCAAGGCCTGAGACAAGGGCCTAGTGAAATCCTACAGAAAAAGAACAAGGATTGCTGATGCCACGTCTCCATGGCAGCACAGCTAATTTGGCAGGACAACCCAGTGCACAGAAAGAAAAAGAGGTTATTTACAAAGATATCTTTTATAAATGGGGCTTTGGGGACAGGAAAATGGCCTGGGGAAAAAAAGAAAAAGGTTAAAGAAACGTTCCAAACCTTTAAAATAAATTCTTTAAATTAGTGAGAAAAAATAAATTGAAGAAAAAATTTGAGTCAGTAAGCATAGTGAGGTTCATCTTTGTTTGTTGTTGTACAATGCTATAAACCACACTGAATGGCCCAGAATAACATTAGAGGTTCTGTGTATTGTAACCACTTCAATCAAGGCCTTTTGTTTTGAATCACCTGCCCTGCCCGCATTGGAGCCCCTTTTATAGCTTGGTTGCAGCACAGAGATCTAATTTAGTCCCACATACAAAAAGAAGCAAGGAAGAAAAATATACCCATCTCTTACTCCTTCACGCTTGAATCTGCAAGAGAACAACTGGGACAACAAGCAGACTGAAATGGCTAAGAGAGTATTTTAAAATTTCCTCAGCCTACAACCCACAAGCTGCTGGTAAATGATACTGTTATAGCATTTCTGAAGGATGCAGTCGCCTAGCTGGATACAGGTGAATTGGTGGCTGAGGGCAGTGGGCATGACTTTCATGTTCCTGTGAAGAGAAGTGTGGGATGAGAAGGGCTCACCCTGAGGCACACATAGCAGAGAGTACAGGGCAGTTATCAGCTCCTGCGGAGAGATGAAGGGCAAAATGGCCTGAGAGTATTCTATGCTGTTTATCTTCTCTAGCAGAGGGCTCTTTTGCTGTTGCAGGTAATGGAACAAGGATGCGAACTAGCTAAACCCAACTATAATCTTCAGAATATACAGTCATGAAACATAAGCATGAGATCCCAATCACAGAACACCTTCTGAGCATCCTTGCCTCGACTGAACCTCTCTCCTGGAGGAAATTAATTTCTGTCTATAAACAAAAGGAAAAATATTTTCCAAGTCACTTATCTAGGTCTCCTCATTAATTTCAAGTGTGATTTTACCACTTACTAAAGAAACAATCCCATTGGTTTTCAGTCTGCTTGCTACTTTCTACTATGAACAATTAATGTATTAGAAAATTAACTTGCAGATGAAAGAAAAGAGCAGCCTGTGGAAGTTGAATAATGACCTTATTTTAAGATTTTCCCTTGAGTAACCCCCACTGTTGCCTCTTACAAAGGAAGGAAAAATTATACGTGCACATCTTTAATGTCTTTTTTGAATGCTGATTAAATGATTAGTGTTTTGGAGAAGACTGTGCAGATGAAACAACAGCAGCAGGAGTAGGAGCCAGTGATATTAACTAGAGACTGCAGTCTGGGAGCTGCTGTTCTGCAGTTCAGAAAGACAAAAATTAGCAAGATAGAATATAATTAATAAACTAGAAGCAAATTAAGATAATACAGGGTGAATTTTGGAAACAAATGAGCTTTAAAAAAGTTTAAAAATGCAGCTTTCTTCCCAAGTCAGAAGCAATTATTGTGTGTTTGTACCTTATGCACTTACTCAACGAATATGTGAGAATGTTTAATATCTAGTTGCTGAGGGGACCAAAGAGATCTTATCATTGCATTTCACAAGGGGGAGCCTTTTGGCTTTCCCTGGGTCCTCTCTTACTCTCCTAGCACCAGGTTGTCCTATTCTTGCACTTTGGACCTTGTTGGATAATTTTTAGCACTGTCTACAATTGCCTACAACTGCCTTCTCTGCTGACACAGAAAGCCAGCAGAAGGCAACTCTATGGGATGTGTATGCCAGAGACAGTCTGGGACAGTCAATAGTGCCTGTTTCAACAGCATACTTCATATATGCCCTTAGACAAGTCTTGTAATTTGCTTTGTTCTTCACCTCTGAATCCTGTCCTCCTGATGCTTAAAAATTGTATAAATATCATGGAAACTATGTTAAATGTAATGTGATAAATGTCATGTTTAAGTAATAAACAGCTCTTCTATTTCAGTTTCTTGAATAGAATGCAGTTTTCATGGATCAGGAAGTTTTGAAAGTCATATAGCTGTTAACAGGCACATTACTGTTGACCTTCCAGGGAACTATCAAGTCATCATTCAGTGATCCTTGCACACTCATGCAACAGGGAAAGGGCACAATCCCTTTCTGCTCCCCTTTACATCTTGACCAAAGACAAGGAAGAGTCACAGTCCATGTATACAGGAATTTAAAGGATTGCTCCCTCTATGAAACACCTCAAAACCACCACAGCTGCTGTCTCATATTCCCCTAAACTTGCCTTGAAATTTCATAGACTGCAAGAAGCTCTTTCCAAGGGCAACATTTCCAGGTGTGCCCTGCATGGTAGGAAACCTGCTGATGATGCTGTTGCCTTCTGAACTAGGGTGTCTTGACCTTCTGAATTACTGTGACCTGCCCTCAGAGTGGGCAAAGAACTTCATTCCCAAGCCTGGCCTAGCATGAAGAAAAATACTATAGCCCTTGTCTTAAGATGTTTCAGATAATTCACCCTTTAATAACTGCATGTGAAGGTTGGAGACTAAAGACTTCACTTTGTAATTGACCTGCTTAATGGGAGGGTTGGGACGTGTGCTCTTTGTGCTCCTCCAAGAGGCATCCTAAACCCAAATATAATCTCAGCTACATTGTCTGGAAACAAATTTTCAGACAATTTTGAACTGGATTTTTAAGCTGTAGCTCCAGATGATCTGTAAATACAAGTAGCTGTATCCAAGCTGAAGATCAAAGAGAAGGTGTATGAATTAATGAAATCAGATGTCAATGAACACATCCCCTTGACATGTTCTCTTACTTCATTAAGGTTATCTCCTGTTTTCCAAAAATGGTAAAGCTATCTACCAAACTAAACTACTTGTTAATCCTGTAGGCTCCTTCTAGTGGGGCATCATTTTTCATGCTACTTATCGTGTCCAACTGACATACTCAGCAGGACTTGTTTCTAAACACTAATGTAGCACTAAAAGAATATGAAAAGGTAATTAATGAGGGGGCAGGAATTATATTTGAAGCACCAGAAGAAGATTCAGCAGATACAGATCAGATTTCAGGGTTTGTCATGGGTTTCCCATGAAATCTTGGTCAAAAATTGATTCATGTAAATGGTAATTAAAACAAGGCCAGGGCAAGGACTCAAGTGCTGGCCCATGACTGTCTACACCGTTTAATTGTTAACACACCCTCTCACATGGCTTTAGCTCATGTTGACTTGGTTTCCCCCAGACAATGTCAGTGCACAGTTCAGAGGACAGTATGCAACAGGGACTGCCCCAGCAGGCAGCTTGGATGGAGGAGTTTCCCCTTCCCCAGTCACTGTGGGGGAGTGCTTAGCCATGTGAACACAACCCCCACCATGACTGGCCTGAGGGGCCAAAGAATAGACCCTCTCATAATTGATTTGCTTGTGTAGCTGTAGTCATCTTTCCTGCATGGCTTTGTCTGCCTTACTTGGACTGTAAATACTTTGGAACGAAGCAACCTTTTAATAAGTATTTGAATCATGAGACAATGAGATGCCAGCCTTTGCTGGGGTTGCCTTTGCTACTGAAAGGCCTATTAAAGGGAAAAAAAAAAGAAAAAGAAAGAAAAAATAAGGAAGATTATGCAGCTCTCAGTTATTCTTCTTTTAAATCCACCCATGTCAACAACATATTTTCATCCTACAGTGGGGCTTTATAGCTGTCAGAATTTGCAGTCTCAGAACTGCAGCACATATTAACTCTCACAGGAACATGCATTTTGTCTAAATACACAACAACAGGGACTGAGAAGACAAGGAAATTGTCCCTGGTGATCTCGTACCACCACCAGAATCATCCTTGTGGCTCAGTCCCTCAACTATGCTGCATCATGTAGTTCTCACAGGGCTCTTGGTGGTGGCCTGATGCCACCAGCAGCCTGAAAGGACCCACATGCAGAGAAAAGTCTAAAAGCCTTTGTTTGGGACCAGACTGTTCCTGTTGCTGACCCCAGGTCAGGACAGCAGCATGGTTAGTGTCCTGGTAGAAAAGCAGTATTAAAAACAGGCATTTGCTATTTTCCTTGAATTGCTTCATACTGCTTCTTGGCCAACCTCACAAATGCTTCACCAAGACATCCACCTGGAGGAATGGAGAAATTAAAAATATAGAGAAAAGGGCTCTGTTACTACTAAAAGGACCAAAAGGAGGTAAGGACTGACCTCTTCCAATTTGGTTCTTGACCAATTAATTTTCAACATTACTGTTATTGACTGTCTCCCCTCAAACTCTCCTATCTCAGGAGCCCTTAGATTCCCTCTTACTCCAGCTAACTTGCTAGAGAGTCAAAGAGCAAAAAGCTTTTCTTCTTGATTGCCGATTCCTCATAGGCCTGGCTCTTCCAAACATACATCTCTGGAGATGGGATCAGTCTCTAGAAGTGTCTTCCATTCTTGAGAGAAGACAAGATAATACAGATGTCATCCTATATATATCCACCCTGCCTAGGAGGCAGTGCTCCTCACCCAGCCCACTGCCTACCCTCTGCAGTACCTGTGCTAGTGGTCAGTGGCAGGGGTGGGCACCGCCCTGAGGTAGAGTGATAACAGAGGACCATAGGCCAGCTCAGAGACAGACATGGGCTAAAAGCCTTGCTGGGCAACAAGAACTGGTGGCTGCATGTCATGCATCAAGGAGCAGTACTTGTTGCTCAGTGCAGGCATGGACGAGACCTCCTATGGTGCTTCCAAGTGGAGCAGTCAGGGGCCTTCTGCCCTCACTGGGACCTTTGATATACCCTTAGAAGTGAACTCATTGTGCAATGCAGACATGGCATTGGAGAACCTGAAAGTCTTGTTTGTGTTTTTTAGCCAGAGCTGACAATCCACCTGGCTATCGCTCATCAGCAACAGTGTCAATCAGCTCCAGATCAGAGAGTTCCTTGGCACTCCCTATTACATTGCTGTTTTGTTGTCATTAATCACATTAAAATGTCAGATTTACACCCTTGTTTGCAAAGCCCGTGTTGCACAAATCAGTTTGTCTGCACAGGATCTCCCCACAGCCACATACTGGCAAAGCAAATGCAAACAGGTTGTAATTTTTACCTCAGATGCTATTCTGCTGTGCTTGAAGTCAGCTGAAGAAATCTGAGTTGCCCTAGGAGAGTTTGAAAGGAGTTTTTAAGAGTTGTGTATAACTCCTGATGTTCAGATGGCTTTTATATGTTTTCTAAACAAAATAGTTTTGTCAGAGAGGGTTAGTTTTGCCCAGTGTATGCCAGCAACTTTTAAGTAATGCAGCACGATTGCCTTCTATAGGCTGTAATATATCTGATGCTCTATAGATGAACTTGCTTAGGAGCTCTGTTATCAGTCATGCAAAATGCTCATCCCTCTAAATTCCCATGAGAAGTTTCCAGCTCTGCAATAGCAGATCCCAAGAACAATCCTTGCATGTTAAATTATGCTTTGACAAAGTCAAAATATCCAACTCCAACACAGCAGCCATAGAGAGACAGCCAGCGCTCATGAAAGGACTACGTTTTCTTGCTGAGCAGTGCTATGTTGGAGCACACTGGGAGACCAGTGAATTGTGGCACTGAGCCATATTAACCTCTCCCTCTAAAAATTTTGCAGAGGGGAAACTCCAGCTTGTTACAACATGTCAAAACTTAGCATAGCTTTGAAAGAAAATCCAGGGCACATGTAATCATAAAAGGGATTGAAAAGAAAAATTTTGGCAGCTGGGGATGATCAGCTAGGGAGAAGCGCCCAGTGCTTTTCCTCCTGCCAAGGTGTTCTAGCACTTTTCTACACATTCTACTCTGTGCTATAGCCTCTCTGCTCCACAGACGATACTAGCTCCTCATTCCTTCAAAAGACCTACTGTGCTAGACTCTCTCACCATTCTTTTAACACCTTTTGTCAGCACTTGCTGAAGAATAAGCAATAATGTTTATGGCATTTCTTAGCCATTTTATACCCAGGAAAAAAAGCACCTCTTAATAGAACAGGATGCAGTTGGCACTCTTAACTCTTGCCTAACTATGCTTTACTCTCGTAGTCTCTGATCAAAACATAACTTACTGTTAAGGTTCCTCTCCACATTCGACATCAAATCTTGCTTCTGCCTGATCTTAATTTTGCCTAATTTTAATAATTTGGGCTAAACCTTTAGTGTGTCCCGTGTGTCTAGCTTATCTTGAATAGAATTTTTGCTTTTATATTCAAAACATTTTAGAACAACCAACCAGTTTCTGAGAAGGTATTTAGGAATATTGTTTTATCCAACAGAGTCTTTCATTTGAAAAACTTAACTACTTCTGCCTTGGAGCAGGTACTTCAGATCTGGAGACAGGGAATGGAGAGGTAAGTGGCTTGCCCGTCATCCCCATAAAAGCACTGCCCAAAGTTGGTCACATCTTAGAAATGCAGCAATTTAACTCCTAGCAGATATTTCTGCAGTCTTAGCATTTACATTCCCCAAAGACCCTGACTGCACCAGCTCAAGCCAGGGAAGCTCATCTGGAGGCAGAACAAGACCTTTCCTAGCGCTGCAGATCAGCACCAGCTGCAGCTTAAGCATTTGAAGTAAGAATGAAGAAAACTTCTCCCATCTGTTCTCCAAACGACACGACTGCTGGGCCCAACCTAACTAGAAAAGAGCAGTTTGTAGCCAAACAGGATAAAAAAGAGCCCTTTGGGTATAAATGGGATGAAGGAGCATAGGAAAGGGTAAGGAAATTAGCACGGATAGAGGTTAGTAAGAACAGGGTGCGGAGACTACTTGCAACACTGATGGGTCAGAGACTAGTGCTACAGGAGGGAAAACAAGTCCTCATTCTCTATCAGCACAGTAAGAACTGAGACTTTGTCTGCACAGATATACTTATTACCTGTTCCCAAACGTCTCTTGAATTATTCAAGGGCTTCTCCTTGACTGACTGGGGTATACGGTGTACCACTGCTAAACAGTGAGAAATCCTTCCAACTTCCCTTGGCCCATGCTGGGTACTCTCTCTCCAGAGAGAAATTCTGCCATATCAGAAGCTGATGGATGACAGCCAGCAACCAGGGCTACCTGGAGTTTGTGGTCTCTAGCATTCATCAGCCTACATATGGTCTGGAAACAACTCCCTACACCAGCCAGGAACCATCGGAAAATTGTTGGAATTATAAATCTTCCAAAGTAATCTCTGCTATAACTTTCATGTCTCCACGATAAACTGTAGGATATGTCTCTTCTGTTCCTCATAAGCCATTTTCTTACATGTATGCCTAGGGACTTGACCAAATAGATACTCCAAACAAGTAAAAATATTCATGTCTATTTAAATCCACAAAAATGACCTCTTTATTTTGAGACTCTAATGTTCAATTAAGAAAAGCAGACTTGAGAGACCTCAACTCACTTTTTAGTGGCCAGACTTTTCCGTTTATGATCCCAGCAAAAGGGTACACAATACTGTGGTTTCAGAGCAGCTGGTTGTAAAGGACAAGATCTTCCGTATTTCTCCTGTACAGTAGCACAAGACAGACATATGGCAATAATTAAAGTTACACAGGAGTGACTACAGACATGACAGCTGTTAACTTAGATAAACTTCCTTAGATAAATTTCAGATCAAAATATGCAACAATAAGATTTTTCAGATGAGTCATATGGAGGTAAAAGATGTCGGTCTTATCTCAATGTCTTTTACGCATTATGGTTAAAAACTACTTCCTAGTAACACCTCTATAAACCCCACAAAAGGATGAACTTCAGAGACTTCCTTCAGTAAAATTATGTTTAACTGTGACAATCACACTGAGCCTATTAAAAATGTCTTTTTTTTTTCTGTTAAGTCTGACATCTGCTCTCCTATATATGGAAAAATATTTCTTACAAACATTGGATTTTATAGCCATGTGTGACCTCAGTTAAAACCAGCATGGATACTCTGATGCCAGGAAATGTCACTTCCCTGAAAGTGGTTGCAGTGGGAAGGGACCTCTGGAGATCATCTGGTCCAACACCCACACTAAAGCAGAGTTCTAGGACTCTGTCCAGTCATGTTCTAAATATTGCTAAGTCTGGAGACTCTACAGCCTTTCTGGGCAACCTATTCCAAGGCTCAGTCAGCCTTATACTAAAAAAGTGTTCAGATGGGACCTTCTGTGATTCCTTTTGTGCCCCTTGCCTCTGGTCCTGTCACTGGACACACTGAGGAAAGTCTGGCTCCATCTCCTTTACTACTCACTCAGGTATTTATATATATTGATAAGATACCCCCGAGCCATCTGTTCTCCAAGCTGAACAGTCAGCTTTCTCAGTCTGTCCTGGTCTATCAGTTGATCCACATCCATAACCATCTTAGTGAGCAGCTGAACTGGTGAAGCCAGTCTCCCTCCAGTATGCTTATGTCTCTTTTGTACTGGAGAGCTCAAATCTGAGCCCAGTACCCCAGGTGTGGCATCACAAGGGTTTAAGAGAGGGGGACAATCACCTCCCTTTACCTGCTGGTAGTGTTTCTCCTCTTCCATTGTCATAAAAGACAATGATTGACAGTTGCCACAAATACTATGATTGATCACATGGTAGCTAAGATGATATACTGTCCTGTAGGCTGGCAATCTACAGTCTGGTCATTGGGACATCCCATGTGCTAGAGGAGAATGTATGTAATGGGTACATTGAGTAGCCTCCATTTAAATATACTTGTCAAATACACCTTACCATGGTGTCTAAGCTGACACACATGGATGTCTAAGCTGAATTTGAGCACATAGGTAGCATGTATGAACTCCAACTAGCATCATGTACCACACTCTTTATCCTGCATGTTAGCTGATAGGGCATGCATGAAGCCTGCATTACCTTGGCAAAGTCTCCAGGAGAGGGGATATTCTTCTATCCAGCTGCACATCCAGATCAGCCCTGGAAGCTGCTCAATCACCACCTACCCAGTGCACAAAATCCCAAACAAAGCTCCCACCAGGTAGTTATATCTCAGAATGTCATGTGAGCCTCAGAAGGGAAATTCCCACATGGTTGACTTGCATGCAGTTCATGTCAGAGGGTTTAGTACAGTTTAGACTTTTCTGTAAAGCATTTTCCACTGGTCTGTAGGGGAGTCAGGCAGTGGAGCTGGCATGAGAGGTGAGCACATAACCCTGCAGCCCCAAGCCCACACATAGTGGCCACCTAATGATATGTCCCTCTCAATCTTGCCTTTGCCAGTGCCACTCCAGTGGATACCACAGTAGAGAAAAGTATGTCTGGGAGCACAAGCAAGACCCTGGCTGCCAATATGCTGACCAATGCAGCACCCATGTACAGATGGCAATGCCAAGCAAGCCTCCAGGAAAGATTTACAGGGAAAGTCTCAGCTTTGGAGGCACTCTGATCATCTAATCAGTTCAGTGCAGCGCAGAGGCTATTTGGCAGTTTTTCTTTTCCTTTGTGAGCACAAACCACAGAGGGAAAAAAGAGTTAAACAGATTTTGCTGGAAGCTAAAGGGTGTGTTGAATGTGATAAGAACCAGAAGAAACACTGGAGAGGCTGAGAGAGGCACAACAACCATGCTAGTACTTCCCCACCTTGTTTTATAGAGTGATATTCAATAGAAACTGAGAGATGAGTTTGGTCAACCATCCATGCAGGGTGAACCTGACAATGTTTTTTATAACCAGACAAGGTGCCTGTCACCAGGATCTGAGCTCAGATAATGACCTCACTGCCCTCCTCCCTTTCCTAGGATGGTCTCTTGCAAAATGGACTGAAAATTTCTGAACTGATTTGAAATCTGGTCTCTGTAGCGTGGTATTGACAGCACTTGCTCCTTGGCATCCACATTTGCCAAGGGAGTGTCTTGGAGGATGATTTGATGCCACCAAGTATCACTTCCCTGAAAGGAAAATACTCTGCAGAAGAGCGATTTTGAGGAACCATCTTGCAGAAGGCAGACACCTTATTTGAGCCTGGCCCAACAGGCATTCTAACCTGTCTTGGTCCCTTGGCATCATACCCCAGGGAATAAGCTGAGGAGTCCCAGCCAGAAACATCTGGAAACCCCAGGTGACCAAGGAGCTAAAGCATTCATAGAGCTTCTGGGTGGAGTTTTGGGTTTAAATTTTCTAAATGCCACTATCAGAATTGATTCGCATAACTATTTCCCCAGGATTTTGAACTGACAGGAAATCTCAGTGGTTTTGCTTTTGGTTTTGAATGGGACAAGGTACATCTACAGTGGAAACTCTGATTTTTGACCTGTGATCTTGGTGCAGTGGGGCTTTCAACTTAAGCAACCCAGAGCACTGGGCACTGAAACTCACATTTGTGTGCCATTTACATTTGGATTGGTTTCCTCATTAGTTTGCAATGTGAATGTACAGCTCATATTCAAAGACTCACACTATCCTTCCCTCATTTCCACATATTATCTTACTTTTTAATCTCCTTCCTTCTTAGGTACAGGAAATATCTAGAGCAAATAGCCATAGCGTTGGCATTTTGGGGCTAAACCTTACAAACCTTACTACTCTCCCAATTCACTTCCACAACAGACAGGCAGAGACAATATGTGGGAAAGAGTCTTCTGAGTACCAATTTGCTGGAAAAGCAACTTTATTCATGATCCTGTTGACATGAGTGGCCCATTCAGTACTACTGTTAGAGAATCAATTTGGTAATTTCCAGCTTGTCTTCCTGTTAGCTTGACAACAGCAAAGTGTTTACCAGTTTGACATGGGAATCTCTTCTCCTTGGTGCACTTGTGTGCTGTTCTGTGTATAACACATAGGAGAGTAAGTTGTACTCAGGGATATATATACAGCTTCTCTGTCTTGGTAGCTATCTCACACTTGCTTTGCACTGAGGTTAATTACTGGTATGAGGAAAGTGTGAGTCAGGAAATATTGCCTGTGAAAATTAAATTTATGTCCTCCCATATTTTCTGCACTAGTTCTTTGTCTATCATTTGTATGTTTCTGAGAAGTAAAATTACATTTCCTTCTAGAGCTCATGGGAATCAGGCCTGAACTTCTGCTTACATCTACAGCTCTCAGCAGAGGCCCCACAGCTGCTGTGGTGGTCCCACCAACACAGCACGGCCGATGACCTCGAGAACAGCAGCACTGGGGTAGTGAGCTGCTGGTGCCTGTGCTGCGGTGCACGGCTGATGTTGGTTGTGCTGTGTGAGGAGACAGGCATCCCATTTTCTGCTTTACATCATGGGCAGAGAAAGTATCCTTTTAGTAACCTTACTTACTATCTGTTTTACCTCAGCACCTAAAAGCTACAGTCACCAAACGTGGACTACTTGTGCAAGGAAAAGCACATTCTTTCAGCTTGTGAGCTAGGAGCATGTGGTTGCTCTTAATTTGCAAGCCAGTAAGTCTTAAGGTATTAAGTCATTTTTCAGAGGCAAGTAAGTTTTTTAAGTACAGAGCAGGAACATTTCTGGTCTCTTAGGTCAATCAAACTAGAACTTCACTGCCCTCACTGCCAGTGGTTTTCTATGACCCACCTTAAAGGTATTCTGATCTAGGAGTTAAAATAATATCATAGAATCATGAGATGGTTTTTGTTGGGAGCAACCTTTAAAGGGCATCTAGTCCAACCCCCCTGCAACAAGCAGGGACATCTTCCATTAAATCAGGTTGCTCAAAGCCCTGTCTAGCCTGACCTTGAATGTTTCCAGGGAGAGCACAGCCACCACCTCTCTGGACTACTCATTCCATGAATAAAATATCTTCATTAGATGTTTTATTTTCCAGTACATCCAAAATTATCATATGGTAACCTAATTTCTAAGAGTAAAACAAATTCTTTCCTATGGAAAGCAAACCTGTCTTTCCATGTCATCTGTGTATAAGGCCCCTGTTGTATAGTATCCCTTGCAAACTATGGACCTGAGTGTTAGCACAAGAAAGACAGGATCTCAGAGTGTCAAATTCTGACCCATGCCCTCAGCAGGAATGAAGAGTAGCCAAACATCTCCATTTTTGGCAGATCCTCCCCTCAGGAGGCACCATGCGAGCCTGAGCCTTGTTCCCTACACCACTTGTTGGCAACTTCATGGCTGCCCAGTTGCAGCAGCTGCCTCACAGGCAAAGTCCATGAGTCTGCCTGTCTTCAGCACTTATCCATCACTACATTTTCCAGCTCTGATCCTTGCTGGAAAATGGCAACCTTCAGAACAGAAGCTGCATGCAGGAGCACCCAAGATACCCCTGCTTGCACATGTCACTGCTTTGTGGTGAAGGTGGGAATGCAAGGAATGTGGAAAAAATGGGCTTCTTATCACTTAAAAGTAGTTTTAACATAGCACCAGAGAAGGTGCAATCAAAGACTGAACCTGCATGAGCCAGAAGATGGACTAAATGAGTCATTTGATCCATCTCTGATTTAATATTTTCTTAATAATTTTTAAAAGTCACTCCCTGCACTTGTCTTTTCTCCAGATGCCCGTGCATCCATCTCTTCATTCTTGCTTCTGAACTGGAACATAACAGCTGACAAAGATTGCCTTGGAAGAGCCAGAAAAGACCACTATTCATGCTGTGGTTCTAGGTTTTTTGCCATGTGAACTGTACCACGTTTTCACACCCTGTCCTTGGCTAATGTATGCATGAAAGTAAGACCTGGAGATGAGAGGAGCAGAAAACATCTTTAAAAATCAGGCTTATAGATAACCTCCCCCATCCCCTGAAGAAAAACACAGCAAAACAGGTCTTTCTTTTGGCATAAAGAATGAAGATGAATGGTAGCTTGTTGACTGAAGATACCAACATGCTAGTGGGTATTTCAGATGAATCATGCCCTTAAAAGCAGCTATGCAGCCAGAGGTGGATGATTGAAAAATCAAGTACCAATCAAACCAATCACCTTGCTGGGATGCTCCTGGCATCCTGGAGCAAAAATCAGTTTTGGAGGCTGTGGAAAGACTGAAAGTCTAGAAAGGGAGAAAGACTTTATTGCTCTGAGTACTCCAGTCCCTGTCTCTGTAAGGATGAAGGACTCAAATCTGAATCCTTTTCTATGAGAGGTTTTCTGCTTCAATGACCAAGGCACAGTTTAAATAGGTATCTTGGTGACTCTGTCTAGCTCTGCTGCAGATTTTGATGCAAGAGTGTAATCTAGAAGGAGGAAATAACTTTTGTCTGTGGAATACTTTGCATTCTATTGATATCAAAAGCCAAGGACTGCAATTATGATCCACCATAGAGAAATGTTTTAAATTTGTTTCCCACATAAACAAACAGATTAACATCCTGTTATTCTGGGCTGTTACTTCACGTGATAGAGTGATGGCAGTTGGAAAATTCATTATTAAAATTCATTGACACTTCTATTCCCTTCTCCACTCCCACCACCACATCACATCTTCTTTTACTTCCCTGGTCTTTGGAAGCAGAGCTGTCTGAGGAAGCTTCTCCACTTTGCATTTGCCCATGGAGAAAGCTGACCAATAGAGTGGAATTCATGCTCCTGTCCAACCATCAGAAATGGCCCCTTAAGCAAAGGGATTTCCTTCGGCCTTCAGGTCAGCTCTGACCTCACTGTCAGGGGTACCCGCAATATAATCTTTCATGATAAACTAGTTCTTACCAATAATGTAAATGCCCTCTGATGCAGATTGATGCAATATATACCCACAGACTGGGTTTTATGTTTCCTCCATAGGACTAGATCTAGTCCCTTGTCCTGGTAATATCTGCATTATTCATTTACAGTAACCAAAAGAGCAGAGACTGGTGGATCTGTGATTCTGTGATCTATCCACTTCATTTAAATCTCTGAGAAGGAAGATTTGTGATAAAGAGGACCATAAGATCTCTGCTTTGGCTACTTTAAAAAAAAAGGGTTTGCTGGCCCAGATCCATGATATGAGCACTGAAAGTCTGGGGTGTATTTTGCATGCCTTTTGCACACTGAACTAGACACTCATGAATCAAGGCTGGGTGGGGGTGGGTACCTTCTGTTTACATGGTTGTCAAAGCTGTAATTTCTGTGTGACAGAGCCCTACCTCAGATGGAAATTACCTGAAATACTGAATTATGTGTGGAGGCTCAAAACTTGCCCTCTATCACCAAACAAATTAAATGACTCACTATCTGGGTGTTACTGAGCTAGCTTCTCAGAGGGCTGCTTTTAGTGCACAAGTCACATTATAAGGCACTGAGATCACAGGATCAGACTCTGAGGTCTATCATGTGAAGTCTCCTAGACTAAACCATGAGGTTGTGTAAGTCCAGGGCACTCCACTGGTAGAAATGAAATCTCACTGACTTGAACCATTGGAAGAGCTGATATGACAGCTCTGCAGCAACCAGCACATAATAGTTCAGTGGGAGGATTTATAACACAATATTATGCCTGGCTATAAAGCTGCAGTCATTTTGTTCCTTGGTTACACCCTGAAACAGTGCTGATGGACCCTGAGCTAGGATGGGCAGAGCTGGGAAAGGAGAGGTACAATGGCTCTCAGCCAGCCATGACTTAACCTGCTCCAGGAGGTAGGCAATGCACAGCAGCATCCCAGATAGATGGAGGCATCTCTCATGGGTACCTTGTAATAGCCACGCATACCAGCCATCTCCCAGAGAGGAGATGGGGATGTGCTGTGCACCACACCTCACTCCCTTCATTGCTGCATACACTGTGCCCTCAAGGAGGGCAGAAATGTTTCTGTAAAACCTGCCTCAGTGGCCCTGCACTAGTCAGGGATCCCCATCAACTTTAAAGACAGTAAACACCACTCAGATGCCAAGTGTTCATTTTGATAGGGTTGATTTTTAGAAGTGAGGACAAGAGATTCCTGCTGGAAAAGCCCCCTCCTTGACAATGTGTCAGCAACTCATTTGGGCAATGGCGCTCTCCATGCAAGAGAGAAATGTGTTATTTCTCAGTCAGTGCCTCCATGTCTGAGCAGACCTACAGGCATAGAACACATGCTGAATGCACCAGCTTTTCCCATTCTTTTGGTCCTAAGAAGCATTTCTCTGTGTACTGTTCCCTGGACTCACAGATCACCTCTGGTCCCCAAACTCTCCTTACTGTCTTCATTGGGAGGACAAAAAGAAAGGACTCTAGGGACCAGCATGCTATAGAAAGAGAATTGCAAAAAAAAAAAGTCTACTCAGATAATCCACTCTGTGCAGGTGTTTGAAATTACACCCAGGCATCACACACACCACAGAAGTAGAGGAAGGGCAATCTTTTCCTGAATTTGGCTTTTTCTGAGAGTAGGGGATTTCTTCCACCCCAAGAGATGGAGGAAAGGTGATTGCTGTAGCAACATTCACTTGACAGTGTAAAACAGATCAGAGACTGTTCTCTAGTTTCCAGGTATGTCTCCCTGACTGAATTCCTGAAATATCTGGCCCTGCTTCCATTTCCCACTTCGTATGAGTGGCTACATCCAAACTGCTCCGTGGGAACAACCTCTGTTAGATACCCTTCTGGTAGACTGATAGCTTCCATGGACAGAAGAAAGTGTGTGGGCAGACATGGAGTCAGAACTTTGATGCATGTTCTGGACCTTCCTTCTGGAGCAGGTGCGGTGTGGCTCTCTGCTCTCCCAACCTTGGGACTGGCAGAAACATTGTGTGCCATGTTCAGGCAGTCTACTCTACTCTCTCCAATAGACTTGGATACTTGGTGCAAGCATCCTAAATCCAAAAGGACAATGCAGTAGTTGTTTGTCTACATAGAGATTGCCCCAGTATTTCTCCATGATCTACAGGGATAGGACCAGTAGTTTCGCTCAGGTGGATGGACCACCTGTGATCCAGCAGCTCTCTTACAAGTGGCTTTATGCCCTGATGTATTTTTTATGAAAGAAGGAATAAAAAAATAATTAACAAGCAAAATTTTCATCCTTGTCACAACATCTAAAATTTCCAGGAAACATTTTCTTAGAGTCTAAAGAAAAAATAAAGTGTAAAAGTTTAGAAACCTGTAAATCTGAGTTTTGACTGTAAGGAGGCCAAAAGCTAACCAGAGTGGAGTAGTTGGGAAACCCTGCAGCCTTCAGAGAAAACAGCAGAAAGCTCACATTCCCTCTACTGTACCGGAGCTGCCTTCTGACACTGTTTTCGGGAACTTGCCAGCTCATTTTCTAACTTGTTTGTGAGACATCAACAGCCTCAAATTACAGCAGTCTGAACAACCCAGTAAATATTTACACAGACCTGCTGGTGATGGTTTGAGCTGACATGCGTTACCTTTTGTGTTGGGGGGAGGCTATATTTACAGCCAACCAGCTAATGAACATGATCCCAGCCATGGTTTAATACAGATGGCTCTTTCAGCATTTGCGGCTTTCAAGTTACAGAGAGCACAAACTTCAATAGCCTTCGTTAGAAGGCTCTGTCTCAGCTCTCTCCGTTTTGTTTACAACCAGTCTCTCTTTGTGCAGTCAAGGGTTGACTAATGTTCAGCTGTTTGCAGCCAGCAATGCTGTTGTGTAGGACAGGGCTCGTTTCTCGTCTTTTTTTCTTTCTTTTTCTATTTTTTTTTCTTTTGACACCGATGGCTTTTACTTTGAGCCTACAATGCATGCAATTTTTGCAATGTAGATTCTTTTTCATTTCAGTAGCATTTCTTCAGGCTGTTTCACAGGTCTGGATCCTGATGTGGGGGGAGTGTGGAAGGGGACAGGAAGCAGCCATGAAGTGTGACTGTGGGACTTGGTGGAGGGCTGGAAGCCACCCCTTCCCAGGGCCACCCCTCAGAGACACATTTTATTGACACCCAGGTCTCACTAGCAGCTCTGGTTGGATTCCAGGCTGCCCTAAGGAAGATGGCAAAGGAGCTTATAGTTTACACTATTATTAGTTATTGTAACTGCACACTTTCTTTATTTTAATTATTAGCCATAATCTAAACCACTGGCTGAAGGTCCCTCAGTTTTTTGCATCTCTGCATCAAAGAAATATTTTACATAAATGAGGTAGAAAAAACAGAGGGTGAGGAAACTAATGAAGGAAATGTAGGTTGGCAATTATTTGCAGTGGTTGACTATGGTAGAACCACAGATAACCTTTTTCTTTGCTGCCATCACACTTATAAAACTCCAGACTGTAAGAAGCTCACTGAATCAAGATCACCTGTACTTAGTCGGTCACCACTGTCCAGTAGCAGACAGTCTTACAAATTCTCTGTGTTTGAAATGCACTAATTTTAGACCTGACTTCACAACACCACAGCAGTAAACCTACACTCCTCTAACACTAAGTGCAGGTGAGGAATTCTGAATTATGAAACATAGCCAGTTTTAGAAAAATTTCTTCCATCATGCAAGTTCTTATGTGCTGCTGGAATCCAATGTATCAGACAAAATCCTGCCAAACCAAACTCCCATTTTCAAGTCACTGCACTCATAAGGACACCTCTCTTGATCATAGGTCTAATGAAGCATAGAAAACCTATTTGGTAAAATATGTCCCTGGAGGAAGAGCAAAGGTACCAGCGTCCTAAAAATACCTGGTCTTTGCAAACTTGGCCTTGAAAGTTCCCTCACAAATCTGGCAAAAATACAATAAACAGATAGGTCAGACAGATCTAAGGCTGCATATAGCTGATCTGAATTATTCATGGAACAAACCTTCCCTTCAGGTGAAGAAATGGCCAGTTCTCAGAGAGGGTGCAGCTCTTTATCTTTAAAACAAGAAGCTCTTCCCATTGAACGTGTCAACATTTCATTGCTGTCATGGGATGGGGATATCTGATATTCCCAGTGGTGGAGCAGAATCCCATGGTATTGGCAATTGCCCTTCAGTTCTGAAGGAAAGACTTTGAAAAGGCAGGTGCCAGTGATTGGATTAGGAACTGGATCTCAATTTGCCCTTTCTGATGAAGGTCAAATCTGTTCTTTGAGGCTCCACGCTGGACCAGACTCTAATATCTACACTGAATGTTTTGTTCCCTCAAATCTCTTCCTGGGATGGTTACACAGAATGAGTATCACACCTCACAGAAACAGCATCATTTAGTTACTGTTTCCAGAGAAGGAAAGTATTGGAAACCACAGAGTTACTTACTAGTCCTTTGACAAAACATTTGTTACCAGTCTGTTAAGAGCTGTTCACAGAATAACAGAGTTGCTGGCAAATATCCTAAACTAAAAATTTTAAGGGGAAATTTTTTGAAATTACTGGTTTTTAAGATCTGGAGTTTAAGATTCTGTTAAATTTACAGAAAGGAAAAGGGCTCATTAAAATCAAATATTACCTAGTATTGTAAGGAAAGTCTTTGTCCCAAATAGAGCTGATTATTTTTTCCCATCTTTGCTTGCTCACAAACGTTCATTTTCATGTTTTCATTTACCATGGTTAGAAAACATCAAATCTTGAGATCTCTTATGGAATAAGAAGCATGTCTTTGGGCCAGGTCTCCTACATCTACATTTGTCTTTGTATGAGACTGCCTGCTTCACATTTCCCTCTTCCCTTTGTGTACTATTTGTCTGTTTCAATTATAAATATCCAGGATAGGCAACTTGTTGGTGTGTACATCCGTCTGGCAACTGCCACACTTTTTTCCTTGCCTCTGGATGTTCTTCCACAACAGTAATTATTGAATGATACATAAAAATTAAGTATCTCTGAAAGGAAAGTATGTGGTACTAGGAGACTGTGGCACCTATGCTCACTTCTGGTCGCTGAAAGGAATTGATTCCTGGGTTTGTTAATGAGATGGTAACTGTGGCCGCTCATCTGAATTTGGGATGGATGCAGGGATATCCTGGGAGAAGGCCCCAAAAAGTTTCTGAAAGATTGCATCCAAGGAGACATTAGTGTAGATGGGTGCTATGGAGAGAAGAGCAGGGCTGTGGTGAGGCAGCAGGGCTGCACTAGAAGCTGTTCTTTCAGCCTTTTTCTCATCCCACTGCTATTTCCCCCTTTGGCTGATGGTGTAGCTGGTTGAGAACTTCCCACTTTGCTTTTCTGAAGAAATGTCCCATTTTGTGAAATCTCTCATTTGCTTTCTCCCACCTCTGGGATTTGTAATAGAGGGTTGGTGGTCACTCCATATGAGAAAACACTCTTCCCTGGACTCCTCCTGACATGGACTGCTCGTTGGCCACCAAGGCAGGCTGAGGCATGCATGGAAGTGTTCATCCAGGCTGTACCCAGACATGTCACTCAGATGTATTGATTTTAGAATTACTGAAGAAACTGTTTGTGATCTGGAAAGTCCCTTCTTAGTCTTTGGGAAGAGCCTTGTGTTACTAGGCAAACAGTTCCTGGCATAAGACCTAGTAGAAATTTCCTGGTTTTGGACTATTCTAATACCTTATTCTTCATGTGTCTCTGAATGTGGTTAAAGGTCATAAAGGAGATAATGTGTCTCCTGCAAGGACCTGTGCAAGGATCAACCTCAACCAGCATAAGTCTGCTATGGAAGCCATAAGCCACTTCTGCTCCCATTCAATTGTTGCTTTGAAGGGGCTGTGATCCAAACTTGCAGCATTGGGGCTACTCCGTTTCCACAAAGAGGAAAAGGGGAAGAGTCTAAAACAGCCACAAGAGCACTTCTGAGACAGGTGAAAGCCCGGTCTGTCCCACACAAAAGAAAGCATAAATACTTGGTGACTGAGTATCACACTTTTTCCACAAACAGAATTAAAAGTTTATGCAGAGATATCATAACTCCTACTTACAATTACAGTTGTTCAGCATATTATAAAAGCTTGTGGAGTAATCTAGGGTGGAAGAATTCTGCTCATAGTGTAAACCAAAAGATAACTCATATAAACAATATATTAACCCAAAGATAAGACTCATGCAAGGTTAGAATGGGGTATTGATACATGTTACTCTATAAATAGTGCAGCATCACTTAAAATTCAAGTATATTTGTAAATTTTATTTTATTCTTTCACAAAATCTCCTTCTACAGAATTTGGACAGAACTACTTCAATTTTTTTACCAACTCTTTAATTCATCTTCATCACCATGTACAAAATAAGCCACTGAAGAGGGAACATACTGAACCACAGTGATGACAATTCTGCTTGGCTGAGCTGAAATGGACAACATGCCTGTCCCAGATGGTTTCAAAAGAATACATTCTGATTAAGGAGCAGTGGGAACATTTTCCAAGGACATTTGTGTGCCTTTTATAGATTTATAAGGCAGATGCTGCTCTTTAAAAGCATCTGCCTCACAGACCTTTTTTTCCCCTATACTCAGTTGTACAGTAAGGATTAAATGTGTGAAATGGTGAGCCTATCATGGTTTCACATACATGCTAAGCCCAGTTTTACCACCTTCATAATGAACAATACCCTTGTTGAAGAGGAGGACGTGGGAATGGCGGGATGCCAGGGAAGAGTGAGATCTGGTGGGAAGGACTCCTCT
Organism: Campylorhamphus procurvoides; assembly: GCA_013396655.1. Lineage (NCBI taxonomy): Eukaryota > Metazoa > Chordata > Aves > Passeriformes > Dendrocolaptidae > Campylorhamphus > Campylorhamphus procurvoides. The sequence continues at coordinate 2,784,154 of WBMV01007695.1, read as the reverse complement.
GTGGTACTACATAGCAGCTAAGGTCCATCCATGAACAGGACGGTTCAAAATTCCCCACCACTGCAGAAAGTGTGCTGTTACTCATTTTATGAGATCCATTATCTTCTGTAGCTGATCAGGCTGTGTTCTTAGCCTGAGGTTCAGTAACCATCCACCTAGACAGCAAGCTAGCTACTGAAATATGTGGGCATTTAATGCCACTGCAGAGTGTCTAGAGAAAGGTGTCCCGTGCAAACATAAGTACCCTGTTGAGATCAATTCCAACACACAGACCATGTGACTGGGGCAGTTCTCAGAGGCTGCTTGGTACTCTGGCCTTGAGGGAACTTTTAAGCAATGATGGAAAGCCAAGTCACAGAATTGCAGAATCACAGAGTGTAGTGAATCAGAAGGGACCCACAAGGATCATTGAGTCCAACTCCTGGCTCTCCACAGGCCCCTCCCCAAGAGTGACATCATGTGCCTGAGAGTATCATCTAAACACTTTTTGAACTCTGTCAGGCTCAGTGCTGTGACCACTGCCCTGGGGAACCTGTTCCAGTACCAACCACTCTCTGGGCAAAGAACCTTTTTCTCATACCCAATCTAAACCTCCTCTATCAGTCTTATGAAATACTTAATTCCTGAATAGCACAGTGCACCTATAGCTGCTCAAAGCACATGAATGCTGCTGTCTCTGTTTTCTTTGGACAGATCTAGTTTTTGTTGTCCAAGGATTTACATTGCAGTATAATGCCTTTTGAGCCCTGAAGGATCAGGATGCACTGCAGGAGGTCAGAGTGAACCAGCTTGTAGCAACAATAAGCTAGTCTTCAACTCCCCATTTTACACTCCAAAGCAGCTCATGCAGCTCTTACTGGTATTGAAAAAGTGATGTTTGGGTCCTATTTTAGGTTCCAGAACAGAGCCTGGGGCAGAACATTCTAAGTGAGGAAACTTCTCATCCCTGGGTATCCTGTCTGCAGCCACCCTCACTGGGGTGCCAATACACTATCAAGCAGTGTGAGAGCATCACAGGAGTCAGCATCACAGCACACATAATTTAAGGTTTTAGGAACCAAGACATGAAGAGTGTTGGGTCACAGAGCTGATCAGTTTGGTAGATGGGTTAAAGATTTTCTTTTCTGCCCACCAAAGGACATTACCTTTCCATTTTTGTGCTTCAGCTGAGAAAATACAGCTCACAGGGCCCATCACTTGCAGTGCAGCGTGCAGCAGCCTTTCATCTCCAGAACATGGCTGTGCTTGCTGAGACTACTAAGAACTCACTGGGAACCAAGACTGAGCGACGACAGCTCCCCACGGGCACTTGTCAGGCACAGGCACATTGCTGTGTATTTATGGACACTAGTGTGGGTCTCATCTCAGGAAGGACCCAGAATTGCTGTGATGGGGAGGCTAAGTGCTTGGCAGAGTGCACTAGAGAGAGTGAAATAGTGTCTGTCGGTGCCCAGCTTCCCTCTGGCCTCAGCAATTTAGCAAGCATTCCTGTTCTGAACATCAGGCGCATTCACGGAGAGTCTGGTACCCTTGGATTTCAAATAGACTGGGAGAATCAACTCTCTAAAAAGAAGAAAGTGCCGTAAATATAATAGTCTTTCTGCTCTAAAAGTCACACAGAAAACCATGCTAGCATCTGTATTTAATCTGCACATCAGTCTGACAGACTGATTAAAAAAAAAGAAAAAGAAACAAATAATATAAAATGAATAACATTGTTTTGCCTGAAGAATATTCATGTGATCAAAGGATGGATGCTTAAGTCAAGTGCAGAGATCAAACGATACCAAATTGCCCAGTGTAACTTGCAGAATGGGACAATCCAGTTTTACTTCTTCAAGTCCTTTCCCAGTCCTACTACCCAGCTAGCAGAAAAAGACATGCAGCTCTTCTCAGTGCTCCTTTACTCAGCAAGAGAGCAAATTTAGCTGTTTGATACCACCTCAGAACTAGTGGGTTCATTCCCACTTCTGCAGAGACCTTCCTTGTGAGTATATGTGTTCTAGTTGGGCTCTGCAGCTGCTGGAGATGGTGCCACACCAGAGTGCTTTGCCATGCTTTGGAGATGCCGCATCTTGTTTGGGAGCAGCAGGACTGGTTATGCCACTTGGACGCTGATGTAACATTCCCTGTGCCCTGTGATACCATTTCCAGATTCTCTGTGCTATAGACACAACATAGGTCATAGAAAATTTCTGAGAACAAGGCACAACTTCACAGTGATGATTTTACCCTCAACAATACTGCTTCCTACTTCTGAAAAAGAGATGTATTTATACTTCTGTGTCCTAAGGTAGCTCTTGGACTTTTTCTGAGGTGACTGTTGGCTCTGAAATGGCCCATTAAAAGTGGACATGTACCTGTGGAAGCTCCTACTATTAATGTGCTCTAGCCAAGGCTAATGGTAGCTTACGATGGTTACCTATGCGATATGGCACAACTCTTCCCAGAAAAATATTCCTTGCCTTTCCCAGTTTTTCTTCCTTGCCTTAACTCTTAAGTGTGCACAAATTTCACCTACTACTCACCTTTCCAACTAAGAGGAAGTACTATCTGTGAAAACTGCTACCTTCAAGACAGCAGTGAGTGCTGGTAGGACACCTTGCAGCTGCCTGTGGTTCTTGATAGATGCAGAAAGCCTGGGGCCACCTCAGCCTGCTGTGTCAGCTGGAGACTAGTTTTTTCCTCCTGTACAAGGCAGATGTGTTTTTCTTGTACTCTATTTTTTTTAAGAGTGGGGATGGAGGTGGGGATGTCTTCATATTTTTCTTGATAGTTGAGTTTGACACACTTGAAGTAAGAAAGTAGGTTTATTTCTCAGTTCCACTTCTTACAGCCATATCCCAGCCTTATTCCCATTGTCTCTCATGCACTGTTGTTTTACTGGCCTCTTCTAAGTTAACCTCTGAGGAGTGGACATCAACATGTGACTGCAAGGAGATCACAGCTTTTCTCTGCTTCTTTCAGTCTTACCTCTCAATAAAATACAGCCTCTGATGTGTCCTCCATAAACTCCTTGGGGCAGGAACAGGTTCCTTTTTGCACAGCATTGGGCACCACAAGACCAGGACCACCTGGGACAGTTGTCTGCCACACAACACAAATAATGAAGGTTTCACTACCAAGGCAAGAGGGCAGTTTCCCTCTGAACATTCAAGATCTCAGTCTGCAGCACTCAGCAAGCAGCTTGAATCTGTGGACAGTACAGTTAATCTAATTCCCCCTGAAGACAAGATGACTGCTGGCACAGAAGACAGGAGCAGGAGTAGGAACTTGCTGAGTTCAGGGGATTCCCTTCCCTTCCTGGACCTCCTTTGTCTAGGCAGCAGCAGCGTATATTTATGAATTGGAAAAGTCCCAGGGCAGCCCAGGCTCCAGTTTCTGACGTCCCCATGGCTTAGCGTACAGCACGGAGAAGGAAGAGGTCATGGAGGGGAGGGCAGGGTGCTGTGGGCTGCTGACACACTAAACACTGCAAACTTCCATCCGCCCAGGGCTCGCCAAAAGGAACTGCTTGAATCAGGAAGTTGGGCTATGCATGGAAACATGCTTCCCCTCCCTCCACGCTTCTGAATAGAGTTGTCACAACTTTTTATTTTTAAAGTCCTTCATTTTCTCCCTGTTTTGTTTAATGCACCCCTTCCCCTCCAGGAGAGAAACAGCAAGGCATGTGGGATTCCACAAACTTGAAACCACAAGAGAGAGCTGAGTTTAGGAAAGTCAGTCGTCTCCTGCAGTATGCAGAGAACAGAGAACCAAGCTTCCAGGTGCTGCTCAGGGCCCTTCCCACAGCAGAGCTGCTGTTCCCACCATGTATAAGAGCTACTATTGCCAGGTACAGTCAAGCCCCCGGTCATTAATATCTAGAGTAAGCTGTTTCATGCCAGCTTCAAATATTTGTCTTCCATCTGCCCAGGAACAAAAGTAGACTCTTTCCCAAGTGTCTGGGGGAGCAGGAATAGGGAAGGGTTTGGTCAGAGTTGCAGAAACAAAAATTCAAATTCCTGTGCTGCTGGCTCTGGGGCAAAGTTTTTTGTCTTAGATTACTCCTGACTGGAGAAATCACGGATTTTTACCTGAACTTCCCACTAGCATGATCAGAAGCATGACCAATCCTGAGCAAGCAAAATGAGAGCCTTCCTCTTTCTCCCTATCACCACAAAAGTCACAGTGTCTTACAGATAAAACGGTAGGAAAATTCCCATCTAAAAGTATTTTACAGAGGAGGAAGGACAAGAGGTTGAAAACAGAAAGCTAAACCTTCGCCTTTCAGAATGCTTTTACTCTTGAGAGAAAACCAGGAATAGAAAACTAGCAGGAGCAATAGATTGTTTTCAAGAGCATCAGCTGGCATGGTCTGAAAGTGAACACGGATCTTGTCTCCCTCAAAACATCTTGGAATCTCTCCTAACCCTCTTCCACCCAAGACCTCAGCCCCTGCCCTCCAGAACATCCTGAGCAAACAACTGAGCTTTCCTGTGCAGTGAGTCACGGAATGGAACACAATAGGGAACACGAAGCAATGGATCAGGAAATGTTTCATGTAAGATGAGGGAAGGAGGAAAGCAGGGCAAAAGTGAATGGAAGGTAGAAAGAAAAGCATCAAGTAGTCTAGAGAAACTCTTACTCAACTAGAGAGTGAACAGAAGAGCCTACACAAAAATAATAACCAAGAGCAATAGAAATTCAGTAGAAAGCATTGAGGTCCTGCAATGGAATGAGAAGACAGTGGGAGAGCAGCAGTAAAATACTGTGACATCATTGTAGGCACAGGGTAAAGGCATTCTGGGCAGTTACTGGGTGAGGCAGGACTGGTAGCTGAGCAATTGCCAGGAGAGCAGGGCAGACAGCCGGCAGACAGGCAGAGCAGCTCACCAGCTGGTGAGAAGGATAAAGCAGCTTCCTTCATAGGAAGTTGGCTGAGCATTACCCTTAGCAAGGATGCATATCTTTTTCTGAACGCTTTCAAAAGTAATGATTTCACTTCAGGTAATGATGGGTGCTGCCAAAGAAAGGTATCAGAAGCCAGGGAAACAGAACTGTATCCAGGAATGAAGTCAAAGCATGCCATGTGAAACTAGCTCTTCTTTTCCATATGCATTATGCAGTTATTTGCACCTGTTCAAAGGGGCAGCAAATACTACTAAAATCAAACAGCACTTTGGATTGGTAGCATTTTATGTACACCCCATTTAGTCATTTTGAGCTGGCACAGGTGACAAACCCAAAAGGTGCATAACAGAGCATTAGAAGAACTCTGCTTGTTCCCAAAGCTGAGTCTCCCCAGGACAAGAGTCCTCCAGGTGCACCCGCACATGAGACAAGGGCATTTCATGTAGTCAGGAAAAGCAATGACCCATTTAACACCACTTGGTGCTGGCCAAGGGAGCAGTGAGCTGGATGGTGTGCCATTCTGCTCAGCTCTGCTATCTCATCCTCCCAAACCACATCTGCCACATCATGTGTGTCTGTGTGCTTTATCTGCCAGATGTGTTTTGTTGCCAACAGCCAGACCTTCAGCCACAGCAAATCAGCACTGCTTTGCTGAAATCCACAAGCCTAGGGACCTATTCCAGCTCACCCAGGATGAAGCCTCTGGAGCACAAACTGCCAAGAGGAAGGGCTGCCTTTGTTCCATATCTGCATCCTGATTAGTACACTCTGGCCTGACCCCTGACTTGGTATCTAAATGCAGCTGAAGTACAAATAATAGTATTGTTTGATTGGTTATCAGCAGTTCACTCAGGGATGCACAGAAGTCTTCTGGACTTTGCCCTTTTGCTTTAAAACAAATGTGTCTCAAGCAGGGATCACCAATAATGACAGTGTTGCTGCTACTGTGCTAATGTACAGTGCTGCAATACAGCTGCAGTCACTGAAGACCCATCATCGCCAAAAAAACACCAACCCCACACAATTTCAGTCCCACCAAGTGGCAAAATAAACCCAAGGAAAATAACAACTTGCAGAAATTAAAAGCAAAAATACTTACAGTCCAGGACAGCAAACTTTTCACATTATCTCTTTCTTATTTATCTTTTTTTCCTAAAATACAAATTCAAAATTTTATACCAAGTTTGTGTCAAGGTTTGTCCAAGGTAGGACACACAAAGAGCTGCTGTGAGCTTGCACCAGGACAGTGCAAGTAGTCACCGTATCCTTCTGAATCACCCAAGGTGGTGCTCACTTGCGTTCAGGCAGCGGCACAGAAATCAGCAAGAGTGTAAACCTAAGGCTGCAGCTGGTGAGTCTGGCACTAAAAGGCAAACAACCTCAAGTTACCCCCTTTTCCTTCACTCCAGAACTGGGATTGTTGTCTAATTGCCCTCAGGGCCATGGGCCATTCCTCAGCAAACCTCTGCTCAACACCCATGGGGAATTTGCAACTCTTTGTGCTAAGACCTGATCTCATCACTGCTGTTTGGAGTCTGGGCTTTCCACAAGGTCAAAAGAGAAGAAAAGGAGGGAAGGGCCAAAGCAGAACTGTCTTCAAACAATAAATCTGGCTCCATATTGCTCCAAATAATGGCAGTTGGAAGTAGGAGTTGTGGTTCAAACCCCTCTCTAATTCCCTTATAGATACGTGACACAATCTGATGAGTCTTCCATGCTAAACACTACTCTCAGGGCTTTCATTTAATGGCTTTTCTTTCCCGCTCACAGCTCCCTCTCATCTCTGCAGCTTTTCACTGTGCAGTGCCAGAGCCACAAAGATCATACTATAAAGGGGCCCCCCAGCCTTTATCTTGCATATCATGACATCGTGATTCAAATGTTACAGCACTGCAACACAAATGTAACATCAATGTACATCCCATAACAGGCCTTAATCCATCCCAGACTTGGTTCACTGCTCAATTGCTCAGATCTCCTTGGACCACACAACGTGTGCCACTGTTTGTGTTCAGCATAAACGAAGCATCAGTGTGGAAATCTCATCAGCACAACAGTATGGTCAGATCAAGAGGAGCTAACAGGAAGCCTCTCTGTCTCATACGCCCTGGAGCTCCGTTTGGAAATGCATTAGCTGCAGCCCCTGAGGCCAGCCCAAGTGCACAGTGCAGCAGTGGTTATATCCTCAACCACCGCTGAGGGATGTCTGGCCTTGCATGGGGTGGCCAGGCCATGCCACCAGACCTCAATGGCCTCTAGGAGCTATCACAGGGTTGGCCTGAGCTGATCCTGCTGCTGCTTCAGCCACCTGCAAGCCCAGGGCTGGAGCCATCCCTGCAGAGCAGCAGCAGACACTTCAGGGCCCAGCAGAACCTTCCTGGGCACCTGGCAGGCACTGTCTATTCATCTGCCATCCGAGCCCCTTTTCCAATTTGTTGCTAAACTCCTTTTGATGTGAGTGATCTGAGAGTGATTCCCAGGTGAACTCTTTCTCTGGTCCTTACCTCTTTTGTTGATTGTAACAACCGGGAAACCAGTAAGAGTCAGCACATCCTCCCCTGTGTTCTCATGCATTGTTCATTTTATTGGGAGAAAAAATATTCCTGTGCAAAATATTACAAAGACAAGATGAACATCAGGTCTATATTAATATTTAAATCAATGAGTGTTACAGAGAAAGAAAATAAAATTAAAAAACAAAACAATAAGCCCTCCAAACCATCTTGATCACAGCTGCTGTGAAAGCCACTCAGCAGTGCTGGAAAGCTTCCTCCTGTCCAAGTATTGATCGCTGGAAACATTCCATGCTCACTATATTCAGTTTTGAAAGGGCAAATGCTTTGAAAATACAATAGACTTAACAATTTTTCTTTCTTTTCTTCATCCTCCTTTTGGGCTAAATGCAGTTTGATGGATTTTTTTTTTAATTAAACAACTTGAAGTCCACAATATAGCTCTATGTAGCAATATGTGATTATATATTTGGCCCTCCCTTGCACGTTTAGTATTTGGGAACTATACAATATCACTAAGGTAAATCCAGAGCAACCATATTATTCTCCTGTGGCTTTGAGATGACACCGTATGTGGTTTGCTCCATCTAACAGGAGAAACAAACCATGTGTTTGAGGAAAAACATGCTGAATCAGGGAGACTTATGTTATTGTTAGCAATAAGAAATTGTGCTGTGGAAATACCGCCTGGAGACTCTCATTCCCTCCTGGTAGCTTCTTGCATCCTACACACTTGCATAATTTCTTGTCTCAAAACATTTTAAGTGTGATTCTGAAGGCTTCAGAAGCTTGGGGATAAACATGGGCTTGCTAATGTTGGTTTAGGAAACATCATACAAAGCTGGCTGTTTTTTCATACAAAACTGGGTAAAACAAACTAAAGTTTATCTGATGTCAGATATTCTCAGAATAACTAGATTTTATTCAAAGCTTAGTTGTCCGTGTGGTAACCTGATTGTGTTTAAACATGAGGTTCACTTGCAAACAATGCAGAGTGAGATCCCCAGAGTGAGCAATCACACATGTTGCTGGATAGCACTTTGGGCATGGGATGCCAGGGGGAAAAAACTCTGTCTTTATGGATGAAAAGGCATCAAACCTCTCAATGTATCAATCAGATACCATTGTCTGGGATGCTGCACATGGAGAACTGCCTGCTGCATTGGCAGTAAGGGCTGAAGAGAGTGTTAATGGGTCACCCGGAACACCTGGTGTGTCATTTAGCATCAGCATTTGGGCTTACCATATATTACTGCATATGTGCAATTGCCTATGGAGAAGGAAGACAGGCAAATGTTCATGGCTAATTCCACCCACTGGAATTACCTTTCACATTGTTATATCTTTCACATTCATTGCCCATTTCACAGCTTTAGGTCCTCGTGTTTGTGACTTTGTTTCCTAGAGAAATTTAAATTCCTAACCCCTTTGGAACAGAAATTTTGGGTTTCCAGGATTAATCAAAACACTACATCTTGCTAATGAAGTTTAATCTGACCAATTTGATTATCCAGATGCAGAAATTTCAGCTCCCTTGCTGGAGCTTCCACAGACTTAGAAAAGCAGCAGAGATGGAGACATGTTGGTTGGCTCAAGTGAGGGCCAAGACCACCAACTCCAGGGAGAGTGTTACCTTTGGTGTGTTCCATGCCCCTATCTGTGATGCAATCTGAACCCTTGACTGGAGTGTGCCTTGGTCCAAGAGATGACAGTTTCTGGTGAAGAAATATCAAAGCTGTCTCCACTGCTCTTCTCCAAAGGGAAATGCCTCTGTTAATTTTTTCAGATATGGATTTTTGTTATACCCCTGTGTAGATGTGGAAGCATGTATAGGAAATTAGATATATTACATCCTTTGAGTATTTTAAAGTGTCCTGCCAATTTCAGTTTCCATTGTCCTCTTTTTCCCTCTAGCAAGAGGATTAATCTCCCTTCCTGCAACCCTGTGAGGACCAACACTCATTTTCCAAAACTGTACCTCAGTTCCAGCTGGGCTTTAACATCTATCTAAGTAATTGGGACACCAATTTGCCGGTTCAAAAATAATTATTTTGTGCTGTACAAAAATTGAAAGTTTCCATTTTTTAAAAAAATTAAAGGAATAGGCAAAGCTGTCTTTAGGCTATGGGCAATGTGGATAGCCTATTGAATGTTATGGAAACTCTTTAAAGGAAAGAATTGTTTCCAACTGAAAACTCAAATGTCTCATTTCAAAAAAGATCACAGGGAATTTTCCTCTTTAAAAACTAGATTCCCCTCTTAAAACTAATGCAGATTAATTGAATTCAAGTTCAGTAATTGGTCCTGACCCCACCTCCCGGCACAACTGCCTCCATGCCTATTCTCTTGTTGTATGAAGTCTTTTTCCACCTCCAGCTCTTGGTTATACAATCCCCAATCCTAAAATGCTTTTCAGGGAAGTTGCATTATGAGGGTAGAGACACACGTGTGTTTTGCTGTAGGTCACTCCCCAGCTCTGTGATTTACTGCTTATATCCACCCCTCAGCTCTCTTCAAGGATGCCCAGGCTGATTCTGCTCCTGTGGACTTGGCAACTCCTGGTGTCTTCTCTGCTACCATTTTGGCTACCCTTCCCGTTTACCCACTGGGATGAGGCTGCAGGTGCCAGACACAGGGAGCAGGTACCTCTGCAATCCAGTGAATGATGAAAGTCTCCCTTGCACTTCTCAAGCCCGCATGCCAGAGAAAAGGGCCATCTGTGGATTTTGGCACACATTGAGTTCAGGCCTTGATTCCTTTCTGCATGGAGGTTTTTATCTAACCCAGTGCAATAAATAACTGTCAGATTAAGCATGGCCATGCAAATGTTACTGTACTCGCATTGTAAAAGCTCCCTTTTATGTGGGCACCCTCTGAAACAAGGCAACCCTTCCCAGCCCTCCATTAAGCTCGACCCTGCTCTAATCACACTGTTTCGGATGTGCAGCTTGCTGTGAAAGACAAATGACTGGAACTATCAAACTCTGTCTTGTTGTGAGCGTGCCCAGCGGTAATATTGCAACTACAGACAGGACGACGATTGCTGGGGACCGAGGGCTGGGCAAGGACAGCTGCTCTCTGGGAGCCCTGCACACACCAGCCCAGGTCACCTTTCAGATGGGTCTGTTGAGGCTGTGCAGGTGTAAAAGCTGGAGCACTTTGGTGCTTGTGCCATGCCAGGATGGAGGGGAGCAGTGGGATAAGCCAGGAGGCCCCCACTACTGGAACAACCTCTTCATTCATGAAGCTGAGTCAGGGTGCAGCCAGTGGGCAGAGGTGGGGAGGGATCCACAGCCTCCCTTGCTCCCTGTGGTGCATTCATCACTGCCTTGTGAAGGCTCAGGCATGACCTGCAGTGAGGCTGGAGAACCAGGATGAGTTAGTCAGGCAGGAGATATAGTGGGGCATTCCAATAGCATCTGAGTAATATTTTGTGGTATGGCCACTGCCCTGTGAGGGCAGATTACACTGTGACTGCTCCACTCTGTTCTCCCTGCACCAGTGGAGTGAGTGCCTCGGCAGACACCCAGGAACACTCATGAGCACCCAGTGGCATCCAGGGGCATGTCCAGGCTGGGTGTGCAAAGCTGTAAAAGGTATTGGGATGCCTAGTTTCCATTAGATCTCTTTCAGTTGTCTCTGAAACCTGAAAAGGTTTGCCTTTCTGAAAAGAAGGCCTTCTGTACTGGCAAGGTGTTAGCAGAGATTCTTGAGCTAGAATAAATAAATGCTGCCAGGAACTATAAATTAAAGGTGATAATTGGAAGAGATATATTGGAGCATATTTGCCACATATGCACTTGCTCACCTGCTCTTCATTAACACAGCTCAACATCCCAGACTCAGTTAGGAAAGAAAAAATAAAAAGATAAAATGCTTTTTTAATCCCCACTCCCAGCCCCCTGCCTGAGACTTGGATGCTAATCATGACCCAGCCAGAGTAAACCAAGGGCAGCCGCTGTAGCAGGCAGATGCCTCACTCCCAGGCATGCTGAACCACATGCTCTCCTCCAACCACATCCCACTGGGCACTGAGAGCACCCTAACCACACCTGAGCCCCTTCTGCTCCCACTACCAGGGCTGCAGCCAATGTATGCAACACACAAAGTCCATTCATCTTGGGTTCACCACAGGGACTCATATATTTAATCTGAGGAAGTCCTTGGCCTCTGGCAGTCATGAGTGTCAAGGTTGCTCCTGCCACAGAGATGGATGCAGGTGAGCAATCTGTGTGATGGGCCTGAATAAATAAATTAATGGGAGTCTTGTATCCATAAAATTATGGGAAATAAAATATAGGTTAGCTTTTACAAAGGTCATGCGTTTGCAGAATGGCTGTGTGCAGCTTAGTAAGCACTAAAGAGGGTTTGGAAAATAAATAAATTGAAACATTTCTGGCCCACTGTAAGTTGAATTGTTGTAAATCTGGATGTGGCAAATCTTTCCACGACAGTTCACAGGATTGCTTACACATTGACCACTAACAGATTTCTTTTGTAATCTACTTGAAGGCAGAATCTAACAACTACATTTATTTGTACATCAAATGAGAATTTGCCTTTTGCCAGGCTTTTTTGCAGAAAATAATTTGGTATTAAAGAAAAAAGCAATACATCTCATTTCTTTAGAAAGGGGACTGTTTATACACATAATGAAAGAGAAAATGTGAATGCTTAGGAAAACAGATGGATAGATATCAGCAAAAGATAATAGCAGGGATTAAAGATGAAAACTATGAAAAATATTAATTAGATAATTTCCTCAACAAAAGACTCCAAACTGTACCAATATGGGGAGTGCAGGGTGGTAATCATTTGCATTGTGATACAATCATAGTATCCCAGTAAGGGATTAGAGTTTTCCTCTGTCAGTGCTGCAAAAGCCTATCTTTGTGAGGCAGCTTCAGATCTCCTAATGAAAGGAGCTATGCAGTGATAAATGGTATTATGTGGCTGCAAGGTTATTGTTACCTCAAGGTCACTGTTGTCACTTCCCTCTCACTATCGTCATGAAAGCCAGTGTTATTAAAACTCAATCACATTAATGGCAAGAGAGCTTGTTAACACATAAAACGCATGTTAGAAACCCTTTGTTGGGGTAAAGTTAGGATGAAGATTTTAGCTTTACAAGATGTTGTGTGTGAATACTATGGCAGTGACACACACTTACAGATTCCCTTGACAGTTTGCCACCGGATGGGTGCACTTCTCACACCTGTGGCAGAGAAATTTTCCCTCAGAGAAAATGTGCCAGCTGTGCTGATCTCCATATGTTCTCGGTCTCTAGTCAGCAGATCACAGGGGCTTTGTGCTATCCCCAGCACCGTGAGGCACTCAGAGGTGAGCACACCTTCCGGGCAGCTGTCCTGGCAACATGCATCTCTGGCACAACAGCAGGTGCACAGGGATGCTCAGTGGCTCAGCCGTGGTCACTGTCAGTCCATGAAGCCCAGGTGGCTTCGACAGGACAGTCTCCTGTTAGAATTCTCCTCATGGTGGTGCTAACATGTTCCCCTGACTCCCTTTTTCTGCTGAGAAAATTTCCACCTCCTGTTTTCCTGGGTCACCCTACGTTTGACTATTTCCTGAGGCATACAGGGCAGATCCTGTCACAGTTACACCAAGCTGGGTAGTGTTGGAGCAAACAGGGTACAGAGGGAATCCTGCAGCTCAAGGCTGGGGAATGATTGTGTTCTGTTTGGAATGAAAGCATTGAGAGTCTTCTAAAAAATTGCAACTAATTAAAATTTAAAATTAGTTGACAATTTGACAGATACTGACACATGGAACTCAAAGCAGGAAGTTATTTTCAGTCATTTGTGTGTCTGAATGCAGAGGCTGCTTCTCCATGTAATGCACTAAACTAGAAAATCTGATTAATAGAATGATGATAACTGAGTCTGGAAAATTAAGGTATTTATCAACAAATCTCAAGTATTATTTGTTGCACAAATACAAAGGCAATACAAAGACTGCTAACTGTTACTGATCAATATTCGAGCCACACTTTTTGTACTGAAATGGATGACTAAATGCTTTTTCTCTTAACCTGCTTATGCTATCAGAACAAGCAGCTTGGAGCAGTCAGACATGTTTTGCTGTAACTCAGCAGTCATAAAAATGCATAAGATGAAGGTCAGAGGCTGTGGACCAAATTTTGACTCATGAAAATGTTAGCTGCTGACTGAAGTCAGGTGAGAATTTGGTCCACTAGAACCAGTTGGACGGAGGAGAAATTGCTGCCCAAGTGGTTACTGTAGAAGTGAGTATAAACAGCTTTCACACATCTGAGACACGTATCACATATTCTTGTCATGAGGTAACCCATTCTTGTGAAAAGGGAGCCTGTATTGGAGACCCTCACAGGTTTAACGAAGTTGAGCTACCTCATATGAACACAGGTCTGGACTCCTCTGTGGCACCAATTATTTTTGTGACACTGCAATTTTGAAGGCAGAGGAAGGTTAACTACAATTGCATTAGATGCTCCCAAGCAATCCAGCTTAACCACTGCAGAGTAAAGGATACTTACAAACTTGGAATCAACCAAAACACATGTAAGTAAGGGAATGAGAGCTGAAGTGTTTTGCCAAGGTCAACTCCAAATGTTCCCACCACAACAATCACACATGCAATAAAACAGAATCTAAAATTCAGTGTCAGGTCTCGTTCCCTCTGCTCTGCTTCCAGTGACTGTATTCAGAAGCTGCAAAGATTTTGTCACATTTTTCCAGAAAAGACAGCGAAGATTCATTGTTACTTTCCCTGTGTTAGAAAAAGCAAAAAGGTAATTTAATGACCATTGCTAGATTAAAATCTTGAGGTAGTCTTTGTGCCATTAAAAAAACAGATGCAGTGATAAGCAGAAGACCTTACACAGAAAATACATGTTGTCTGCATCTCTCCTTCAGAGATGCATAGTATCAATACTCAAGTATTACAAATTTCTCAAAAAGAGAAGGTTGTACATATCAAAGTGAATACACTGCACCAAAAGGGGTTTAGCAGGAAAGGAAAGGGAAGACAGATCTGTAGCTCAGTGTTTGTGGCCAGACTTTGAATAACCTCTGCACACAAGGTTTCATTACACCATTTCTTCTGCATACATGGGAGAGGAAAAGTGTTTTTAAAAAATGGAAATCAAATGTAATGGAGACCACTGGATCTTTAGGTGGACACATTGTGTGCGTGTGTGTATATATATATATATATATAAATATAAGAATATAGCTATTTAATATTTAAAATTATTTGCATTGTAATAGCAGAATTTATGAGTGATACATTCAGCTGTCAGGGTGCATAAACCAGTATTGATTAAAATAATATCTAAAATTCACTATGGAGGTGCAGTCTTACCCCTGGGGATTAATAACCATTTGAGAGACATTGATGGCTCAAGGTGCAGTCAAGGACCATTAACCCCACTTTGTCATTAATACCCAGAAAATGTTCTGTACCAAGGTCATTATTGCTGTTATAAACTCTAATGAAAACTAACATAGGTGTATGGATTTTTTGCTATAGTTGACGTATACTCAATCGGTGTGTACAAAGCATGATCCAAGCATCAGGAGCTTGTCATGCTCAGGAGCCTCTCAGGTTTGCTTAAACCATTTCTCAGCATTTCACTTTGGCTTTAATTCACTGAAAGCTTCAGCCTCGTTTCTCTACTTGTGTCATGCTCAAGTGAAAGGAGCATTTGTTAATAGTAGCTAACATCTACAATAATTTCTTACAACATTGAATGTGAGATATGTTTTCAGCATTCTTCTGAAAAAAAATCTGTTGAGAATTCCTGAGTTTATTTCTTTTCAGGTGCCCAAGTCTCAATTTAGAAGTTCTTCTGTTTGATTCACATTACAGAAAGGTGTATATTTTGCTAGCAGGAAGGATAGAGCAGTCACAGCCTGTTAGCAAAATATACACATTTGTAAAGGGAAGGCTAAATTTAAGAAATAACGGATGTTTTTTACAAGGCAGGATATAAGCAAACAAACAGAAAAATGGTTCAAAAACAACTGCAAATATTAAAGAGGATGTAAGAAATTCCACAGCATTCTTAGCAGATTATCCCAAGAGAAAAGACAAAGCTTACATATACATAGAGTTGTGTGGATGTCTGTGTTAGTGTGTAAATTTAATGTGGAAGTCATTTACTATACACACAAGAATAATATTCTATAGAAGTGTCCTTATTAACTGCATAGCTGGAGACTGATTCAGATTTTAGCTAAATCAGCATTCCAATCTCTTTGTTACAGAAGCAAATAAACACTGACTGTCACCAAAACCACCACTTATTGCTGAACTAAATTTGATTTTCTTCAATATATTGCGTAATTTAAGTATTAGCCTTTAATCTAGGTTCACACATCTAAGAATTCTACTCTTCTTTAAAGATCAGGATAAGCTTCTAATGTTTACTTTTAATATTTCATGTTTAATTTACCATAAGAGAGGAACTGGATCCTTTACTTGGAATTGTGTGCACGCATCAGTGGGATGCCCCATGATGTTTGCAGAGGGAGAGAGGTAGGTATTTATCATAAATGTTTGCCTGTCCTCCTTGCCCAGCTGTTTATACTTGTATTATTGTGAGCAGCTGGAAAGACTGCTGCTCTCCAGCATTGAGTGCCTGACTACCCTGGATGTTTCACTGCTCGGAAAAATTTTTATCAACAGTCCTTGTCACATTAGAAGGGAACACAAAGGGAGAAAAGAGAAGTACTACTTCAAGGGGCTGTTCTGGGATGCCTTTAATGGTGAGATATGGAATACACTTTAAAAATACCAATGACCTTCCCAAACCAGGGAGGGTCTTCAATGTGTTGCAGGATTTAAAATTTGAATTGCAAAAAAAAAAAAGGACAGAAACAAGCAGAGTGGTCTCCATAGCTGACTCTCACCAAGGCCAAAGCCAAGTGTCACATTGAGAGGAAAAGGGAATCTCAGTGTACCCAGCAGCAGTGCTGGGGAAGAGGGTTGGAGACAGCTGGCCACCCACAAGCTAAGCATGAACTGAGAGGCAGGTGGTACCACAAATAGGGGCCTCACTCAAAGAGGGCATTGTATCTATGGCGCAGTGTATGATCATTGTCACCTACTACCTGGCACAGCAGAGACGCAGCTGTAGAAATGACATTCTGTGGAAGGTGGAGGCAAAGTGGAAGCAATCCAGAGTAACAGCGAGGTAGGAAGGTAAAAAGTTAGCAAAGACAACCTATTTGATATCAAAAGAATTGAGCCTGTTAAGTCCAAAACCCTCTCTTCTGATATGCAGAAAGTTGTTCACAGCTAAAAGTGGTCTGTTGTCCTCCTACTCCAATGAGTCTCCACAAGAACAAGCTGGCTCAGTTTGCAACCTAGACTCAGACTTAATATTTAGAAAAATGTTTGAATGATAAGTGTACACAGGACTACTTAGATTTTTAACCTTCTGCACTGGCATCCTTGTCAAACAATAAAGATCACCTCCTGTCAAGACTGACTTTCTTTTGGACTGCACCCAGAGCAGGAACAGGGACTCCACAACTTATTTGAGTCCTCCCAGTCCTGCTTCCCCACAGCTCCCTGACTTCATGACACAAAACCAAAAACTCCTTTTCAAGAGTGACAGGTGCAGACTGGTGGCTGCATCAGTGCAAGTCTGAAGCTATAAACTATATATACACATATATAAGCTATACAAAGATAAAGATGAGAATGACCTACTATTATGCGCTGTCAAAAAATACTCTAAGATTTAAGAGATCTGCCTGACTCATAAAGGAAAGATACTGTCCTTCCATCTAAGCTTGATCTCAGCCTGTAGGCCTATGTGGAATACTGTAAATTAAGTGGTTGCAAATCCACTCCTTGTCAGCAGTAAAGGATATGCCACAAATCAGCCACATTCACTCAGGTTCTCTCCACTGACACTGAGTCAAGAAAACAGTCTGCTTTACAGCTTATGGTCTGAAGCAGAGAGAAAGAAACTGTTCCTAGAAGATAAGTTTCAGTACTAGTGTTATTCAACATAACTTTATAATTGCCAAAATGGTTTGGCTCATGGTCCACATTTGGAGACATACAGGTTTCCATTCTGTGCCATTTTCCTATTGCCTTAAATAGTGTGTTTGATATGGTAGCTGAATTTCAGATTGGCTGATGATGGTGTAGTTTAAACTTACACAATTAGTCTTGCAGTGAATAAATAAGTAATTCACCTACAATAGTTGCTAGTTGTATTTACACAGGTGTTTCTTTCATGGAATTGTGACAAATATGCATGTCATGTGGTCCAGCTAACGTGTACATGTCTGCTTCAGTTTCAGTATTCCATATTCAAGGTCTTGGACTAATATATCGGTGTGTGCCAGAAAATTGCCCCCTTCTCATTAAATACTGCAAGACTGTTAGACATCTGAGAGTGCAGCCTTCTAAATAGTCTTCAGATGAAGGCTACCTTTAAAAAAATTAAAATCTGACCTTCCAAAAAGCAAGGAGAAATGTTGCGTTCAAGAATATACTCAAGAAACTTAGAATGTGGATATGCAATTAATTTAACATGTTTCTTAAGCATATGTCATGGGAATAACTAATCCATCATTTTTAATGGCCTATTTGTTTTCTCCCACAAATAAATTCAATTACTTTCTCTGCAACTAAGATATTTTGACCTTAAAAAATCCTACACTCTGCCTCAGATATGTGCAGTTGTTATTGTTACTTGTATAATTTTTAACATTTATTTCCCTGGGAAATAAAGTACTGAGATGAGAATCTTGCTATTCAACATATGCCGGGTACTGAAATCAAACCACAAATATCAAGGCGGGTTTGGGTGGTGTCTGTGGTATCTGTTGAAGGAAGAGAAAGTGGACATGGAGATCCTGGCACCGTTACTGTCACCTGACCTCAGGTGTCCCTCTGTGTGGTAGGCAATGGGTTCCCAGATCCTGTGCTATTTACTGTTGATCAAGTGGAACTGAGGTGAAATGCAGAGCTACTCAGGTAACAAAAGTGTTCCAGATTTAAGCCCTGCCTGAAAGCAACACAGAGAGCCCTCCTAATATCTGGAATTTTAACAGTTCAGACAGGCAAAATAACATGCCTTAGTCACCCTGCCAGCCTAGGGCCTGGGTAAGGACAGAGTTAGGATATCCCATCCCATCTACTCAAATGCTCTGTCACCATTTTTGCCATGTTGCAGCTGGGAGCAACCCCACGAGCCTGATGATGAGCCCCAGTGCTCCTGCCCTGCAGCCTCTGTGTCAGGCTAACTCAGCTGAGCTGCAGACCTGCACCACTGGCTGCAGGATCAGAGACCCAGAGGAAACAGCAGGAGCATCCTGTCTGACTTCTAGGATGCAGTCTGGGCTACATGAACTGAAAGGAAAAAAACAAAAACTAGCTGGAGACCCTGGCTGAAGGTAGTCCCCAAGCAGAGCTCCACAGCTCTGGTCCTGGGAAAGCACTGGCATTGAACTCTCCCAAATGACTGTCTCACTTCAGTTCAAATACTGGGTTTTCATTCAGCAAAGTTCTCATACAGTTGGACCTTGATTTATTTGGTTGAGTTATTTGCCTGAAAGGAATAATCTCACATCTTCTAACAGTTGTGATTTCTCTGCTTCATTGATTAAAACACCTCTTTTCTGCTATTTTTTCTCCAGCCACACACCCCACCCCCACTAATTAAATAGCTCCAACCCTCACAGCCGTAAGACTTCAATGGCTCAATAACATCCTGAGTCAATGTGTTGCAAAGCTGCTTTTTAATTCATTCTTCATGCAAATGATATACAATTAGACCTGGTTAATCTGCATTCCTTCTGCAAATGCTATTGTTAATAGGATTTAAGAAAAAAAACCCCTTCAGCTTAACAAATCAATAGCACATACAGGCTATCAGATCAGTTACTCCTTAAACCTTTTGGATGGCCAGACATATGGGGTAAGCAAGCAATGATTATAACAAGGCCTTGCAAGAGTACTTTGCGGTGCCTGGGATGTCTGACTTCAGAAGCTTTCCACCCCATTCTTTCTCCCAGCACTGCTAACCTACTGAGGTCAGGAAAGCAGAACGAGGATCCCAGAGGAAAAGATCATACCTCTAGGAATATTCGTAGGCAACTGCCAAGGGCTGGGGGTTCTCCAAGGTTTTCTTTCTAAATTGAGCCGAATTTTTCAAGGGCCCAGTCCTTAGGACAGATTTTTACCTGTTAGCAAAGAACATTGCTAAAACAGAGAGGGAAAAAAAATGCATTCCCTGCTCAGGCATGGTACGCTGTCATGGAGGACTGCTGGTTTGTGTCTTGCTAAGAAAATTCTGGATATGCTGACATACTTTTCTAAGTTTCATTTCCAGTTCAGGTATCTCAATTAGTCTCCTAAAAGGGAAAATGTCTCTCTTCTGTCCCTTGATCCAAGGTGAGACACAGGTGTCCAGGATCTCAAAGAAAAGTCTTTGCCTTCCTTGACAGGTGGGGAATGACTGCATGGTCTTTCCTTGCAGGTTAGGTGCATGGGGAAGGGCTATACCTGCTACTTGTGAGAAGAGATACCCTCAGTGGTCCCACAGCCCTTTGGTAGCTTGCAAAGCAGCAGGGATGGACAAATACTGACAAGGTAGGAAGGATGTGGGGATTGGAATAAGTTCACTCTCACATAAACATTATTGCCTTTCACTTCAGCATTGAAGTGCCCATTGTTTGTGCAATGTGGCACATTGATAAAGCTGAGGAATTAAAATTCTCCATCCACAAGGCATGAGCGAGGCAAAGTACTCAGACCTTCTCCATGATGAATCTCTCCTTTCACTAAGCTTTGGCCCCCCAGTCAATAAGGGCACCAACTGTGATGAGGGCCCCAGTCCATCTGGAACTATTCATTTGGGTCACCAGATGATATGGACTTTCAATCCCTGCCAAACTTGTCCTGATTTGCACAAGGGACCAGATGTAAATAGGCTCTGTATCCCAAGACAAATCCTCTCTTGTCACAACCACAACCAGATACACTCACAGGCATTTCACACTGGGATATTGCAACCTTCTGCAGCCAGAAAATATTATCCCTCATTATGCATATACCTTCCAGTACAAACACGACAACTACTGATGTGCCTTGACAGCTCTCCTCCCTTTCCTTCTCCCCTGATGTGATGCTGAGCAATGAGAAGCAGGCTCTCGGGGAAAAGTTTGCATGAAAAGTGATAATATGAAAATATGTCAGAATTCCTGAAAAGCGTTCAGGCAGCGTCAGTCAACAGAACTGCCTGCAGGCTTAAAGAAAGCATGGAGTATTTCTTAGACCTCACAGCCTGGCAAATGCATCTCAGTCACACTGAGAATCTGTGGCCTCACAGGACTTGGCTGTTTTTCTTTTTCCAGACAGGAGGTATGCAGGAGACCAGGAGTAACAGGGTGCCATTTTTCATTAATTGGATGGAAAAATGTCCAGCATATTTTTTTCTTTACATTTTCTGCTAGCCTTCAGAGCAGAGGAGAACCTCGTTCCACCAGCACCACCCCTCATGACTGCTAACAGTAGTCCTGCAAGCAAGTCCCAGTCCAAGATGGGGCTGGCTCCCACTGTGTGTGGGCAGTGCTGTCCTGCTCCAGCTGGGCAGGCCCCTCACACATACCCTTACCCAGAGCCCACAGTGTTGCTTGTCTTAGTCCTCTTAGCCTGGAAAAGTACAGACTGAAAGGACAAGACAAAAGGACAGGGAAGACATGTGCTGGTGGGGTTTGTACAGCTCCAGTGAGAAAACAATAGTAACTTCATTCTAGAGCCTTTGTATCATCATTTTAACCACACCACATTACTCCTCAACTGACTTCAAGTCTTCCTCGCTCCTCCCTGCCATCTCTTTGTCTAATCTCTCTCTTCCTTTCGCCATCCATGTTTGCAAGAAATGCATGGTGATTCAGTGGGAGTTTCACATGACCATGCAGTGTCTGAAGTGTCCTGGCAAGGTTGCTGTTTTAAAGTGAACTGTGGTGGATCTGCAATGCCCCAGGCACAGCATCTGGCATTAGAACATCTGCTAGTGTAACTCAGCTGGGCCTTCTGCCATTATGTTACAAAGAAGAAATCATAGCAAAATCATGACTAGCAGAATCTGTGAGCCCAACACTGTCCTCTTTGTACATGGCCCTACACTCTCCTTTGGAGTCAGAAGAGTGCTAATGACAATTGTACTGAAGCGGATCGTTATAATAACTAGTCTTCTGATCACAAAGGGCCTGCTTTAATTACAAACACTAAGTGCCAACCCCAGACAAACGCTCTAAAACCAATTGAATAACCCTGATTTTCCCTGGTGAAAATTGCTGGAGTGTTTGACCCCAAAGTCCTTTTTTGCTCTTCCTGTTGAAGATCCTCAAGAATTTTGAACATCAAAACAAAGTAATGATGTCTGATGATATATTCAAAGGAGCCAGACTCTTTAAACAGCACTAATGCAGAGCTCCGGGAGCAGTGTCTATGTAGCCCAGAGGCACCCGGGTTATTTAGGTGCTCATATTCCTTTGGAGTACTCTAAGACAGAACCACTTTTTTTCAAGCTGACACTGCTCTTTCCCACTGTTCCAGGGGAGGAGGAGCTCTGTTTCCTTTACGAAAACTACTTCTGCAGGGATGTCTTTTTTGTTCTGTGTTTATACAGCAGCAAGTGACGGGGCCTTCACATTACTGCAGGCAGTGAGAAATGTGGTCTCACTGGCTATTGAAGCATGTCTATACTCTCTAGGTGAAAAGAAGGTAAGAAAAACCCCCCCAAAGATCTCTCTGCCAGTTACCAGCTCTGTTACAGGCTTTGTTACCTTTTGAGTTGAGTAATATTACATCTATGCAATTTCAACCCATGATTGTTAGAGATGATTCTTCTCTCTCTCTTGATGAATAAGGTTAGAAAAGTATTTCAATTAAGATCATTCAAATGAGTCACATCAACAAAGCAGAAGAGAAAAATATGTGTACAATTATCAGTGTAGTTTGCTAATAATCAAAAACTGTTCAGGGACTCATTTGAAATAACAGGTTCCTGTTTCACAAACTGTTCTAATTATCACAGGTCTGCAAACTGGGCCTCACTATCCCATTTTCTTGTAGTTTTGGCTATTCATGCAATAAATATATTGAGGTCCATTTCCTCCTTTGCAGCTTTCTGCACTCATCTTCCTTGGCTTGTGTCCATTTTTATTTCTCCTTTTTTTTTTTCTTTTCATCGAAACATCTCCATCTTCTTTCAACTTTACATGAGTAAGGCAACTACTCATGTAAACAGCAGCTCCAAGTGTGGGTGTTGCATTGACAACCTGACAATATATTCAGGCAATTCTAGCCAATTCTATCTGCATTTTCAGTGGAAACAGCCCTCATTATTGTGATCATATTAGATATCTAAATAAATACTGAAAAAAAATTCAGAAACAAACCTACCTCGGGAACATAATGTTTTTCATCTCTGGTTTTATGCAGGGTTCTTCAGAACAAAAAGCAAACAGAAAATATTTGCCACCTTGGAAAGGCAGACATTTGCTTTACCTGTCCCAGCTCACAATTCTTCTTGCATTTTATTTTCTGGGGCTGGGCTGCCTGATGTGGTGAAGGTGACATTTATGGTATCACAAGGTGGTTTGATGATCCACTGTGGTACTCACAATCCTACTGTAACCTCTGGGCACTCTCTTGAGTTCTGGGCACTGCTGTTCATCCATGACTTGCAGCCCTCATGGTCACAAAACTTACTGATCTCCTTGGGATTCTTTTCTTCTACTGGAAAAGAAAAAGCATGGTATCTGGTCCCAGTTGTGACAAAATAGATTACAAGCTAAAGGATGGGAGGCCTAGGAAAAGATCATTAGAGGAAACCAATCTAGGAGCCAGAAGTGACCTGAAATCGCTCTTGCATGGGAATGTCTCCCCCAGCCCATCTACTGCAATGTGTCCTCCATGCATGTCATCAGCTCTGTCACTTTCCTGCAGGGAATTACTAATGGGTTGGGATCTTTTCTTTTCCCCCCTCTGCCCTTTCAAACCGGTCATGGCCATCCTCATAAATCTGCCAAGATGCTGACAGCCAGACTGCAGCTCACAGGGGCTCAGGGGACTTTGAGTGATATTCCTTCTGTTTCAGCTCTTTCCAAGACAGCCATTGATTTAGGAGGATGTTTTCTTTTACATGTTTGAATAAAATAATAATAATAAAAAGAAAAAGCAACACAGGGAGAGAAAAAAGGGAATAGGAAAGGTAGTGGCACCATGATTTTCTGTCCTGAAGTGACTGCAAGTGCAGGATATGTCCCTGGAGAAACAGGTTTTCCAGGCAGTGAAAGGAGGAAACAAAGAGCAGAAAAAAATGGACCAGGGAACTCGACTATTTGCCTGTGTATTTGATAGGGTGCCACACATGCTTTATCTCTACCCAATGTCTTGTTAGTGAAAAGCCATTTATTTATTTTACAACATGTTGATAATGAATGCTCCTAGCAGATAACACAGTCTCAAACCAAAACAAGGTTTTCTGTTAACTCTAATCCCCTTGGTTTCATTTCAGCAAAGACTATCTGTAGTATTCTTTTACTTCCTTTACAAGTGAGCTGCTGCCAACCTTAATCACTGGCTCACACCAGACTTTATTTCTATTATCTGGCTGATTCTAAACGACCCTGTCTTCAGCATTGAAAGGCAGCTTGATGTTATCTGAGGCACCACGGAAAGCCTACACACATAAAGGCAGGCTGAGCAAAAGCCCTGTGTGCCACTAAGGGCTCACTCATCACATGAAAGCAGCCTAGAAATCAGTATATAGATCTCTGGTTCTGATGTGAGTATAGGAGATCACTGCTGCATCACTCATAGTAAATATTGTGATAGATGGATCTGCAAAGGCTGAGAGGTTATGTGTGCATGAATTCTCACATGCTTGCCCCTATCCAAGTGTCTCCTGAGGGTGCAGAACTGGAATGATAACCTTTCAGAAATACCCACCTCAAGAGTACATGGGTGCTTTAGAGATTGTCCACACTTTAACAAAAGGAATTGCAGGAAGAAGACAAGTTGAAATTGAGCATTTCTAGGCATAAAACTAGTTGGTTGCATTGAAAATGTATGGGAAGATTCATATTTAAAACATTAATATCAGGTATTATAACCACTTTAGAAAGGCTAGAATAGACAAAAGAAAATGGGAAAAGAACCATCCTATATTTGACAAAACACAATTTGCCATGGCAATAAGCCAACAATCTTAAATTATAAGAGATAAAGCAAAAGTGGAGCTGTTTGGTGGCTCTTGATACATCATCAGTTTGGACAGGTAATGAGAAGAGTTCTGTAAGTACCTATCTGTAATATGTGAACATATGGTGCAATCTGAATGCAACAGAATGAAGTTCTTAGGACAGCAATTCTAAAAAAACCTTTGCATTTTTAAGTGGAAATTTTCTGACTCAGACAGTAATTAATTTAACAACGGGGAATTTTTTTCTGGAGCTCCTCTTGACAGATAGAACAGAACTGGGAACTAGAAAGAATGTTTAGACAAAAGCAACAGTGATTTAGTTGCCCTTGTTTTATGCAAACAACATGAAGTACAAAAAAAAAAAAAAGAATATGGATACTTGATACTTTAAAGGGAACATTTCTCAACATTGACAATGGTTATGTGCCCAGCTGACTTGGAGAAAGAATTGAAACAGAAAATTGTTAAAAATAATCAGGAAACACTTGAGGATATTGGCTTCAGAAACTGCAGTACACAGAGAAAGCTCTACTGCTTAAAAACCCCAATATTTCAGCAGGGAAGTGAAAGCAGATAAACTTGCATGTAAACTAGCTATTTATACATTAAAGTCTAGAAATAGCAGAAAATTATTAAGGAAGAAAACTAAGTCTATCACAGTTGAGGGTATTGTGAAGAAACAAAGACAACATTTAAAATGCATATTTAAAAGATGGGCCCCTCAAACCAAAGATGAAATAAATCAATAAAAGACTTGAACAGTGAGCTCTGTAACCAACTGAATCTCTCTTCCCATTGCAGGACTGGGGAAAGAGCAGTAAAGGAGGCATTTAGACGTCTGAGAGTATGAGGGCAAAAGTGCTACATATTTGTCACTGTTTCCACTTCTGAGGTCCTCATTTCAGAGAGACAGATAAACTGAAGAGGCTTCACAAAAACTGAGTGGATAAGAATTTGGGACACATGTTTTAATGTAAAAGACTATTTAAACTAGTCATTTAGGCAGAAGAAGGTGACAATTGATTTCACTGTTTCATCAGCAGTTACAGATACCTGCAATACAAAAAGCTAGAGTGATAACCATTACCATTTATTCCTAACCTTCCATCCAGTGGCTTCAATATGAATCCACGATGCAACTGCAAACAGTGCTAACTGAGGTGGAGTCTCTACACTGGATGCTTTTTTAATCAAACCTGGAAATGTTTTCCAAGGCCTGAGAGAGAAGTCACTACTGTCAGGAAGGCACTGGACTGAATTTCAGAAGATACAGATGGAACTTCACACATGGGAGTGAGTCAAAAATACCATAGTTCTTCAGTTTTAACGTGATAGTGTGAGAACCGACTTCTTTCCAACTGGACTTCAGGGTCTTTTAGGGAAGTTCTATCTTTGAATACATGCAGAAAATAGTTCAAGGAGGTCCTGGGCTTCACTGGACTACTGGAATGTAAGTAGAAGCAACACAACAAACCATCCTTTCATTTATGCACTCACTCAACTGCAGAGGTGGGAAAAGCCACTTCTTCTGCAGTTCCAGAAGTCATTGCACAGGCTTAGGTGTGTGACTTCTGAGGAAGCCAGTTTTCTGCAAATGTCTTGCACAGCACAAAAGCAGACAGGTAACACCTCCCATTGCCTCAAAAGGTCCCGCGCTAAGTGGCAATGAGTTCAAACTCCCTTTCCCCTATGGATATATACACACATGCATACATTGAACGCTTTCAACAAGTTCTGCTGAGAGACAGAAATGCAGGCAAAATCTATCACATTTTTCAGTGTGCTGTCTGCCTTGTAATGGTTTTACTCAGCCTACACCGTAGTAGCACAGACTGCCCTTTAAAGCAGAGGGATGCTGGGCTAGGGATGCCTGCTGGGTCCAGACAGCCCTATAGTTAAAGTTCAGCATGAGTATGGCACAGAAAGTATGGGGCTGAGGGCAGGCCAGCTGCAGCACAATCCCAAGCACAAGCTGTTTATTAGGGTGAGCGTAAAGCACTCCAGAAGGGCAAGACTCAGTGTTCTTCCTTTTGATCCTATTATCATATGACAACATGATTAAAGACAGGGTAAAGGCAAGGCCCTCATGGAAGAAGCACAGGGGTGTCAAACCACTAATGGAAACTGTCACGGAGGAGACAGAAAGTTTAAAGAAAACATGGCCCTCTCTCCCTCCAGGGCAGGGAGCGAGGGGGATCCCAGTGCCAGCAGAGGCTGCACACAAAGGCAGAGCAATAAAAACAAGAACATAGGACAGAACTTAGAAAAGTAAATGTGGTGTCAGCTCCTCCTTTGTCATCTCTGTGTCCTGGGAAACCAGATGACAGCAAAGATTGGCTGTATGGCCCTTCTGGACACATCCCTTGCACACATGAGCCTTATTTCCCAGGGACCTAAACTCCATTTAGTTTCCTTTTTAAGCCTTCAAGCCCACATTTCAACCTAAGCTACCCTACTTCCCTGCATAGAAGAACGGTCATGTACAAGAATGCTTGATTCAAGCAGGACACCAGGCATCAGAGTCCAACCCCAGGACAATGAAGAGGTCAATCCAGATCCCTAAGAAACATGTTTCTCCCTACACCAACTGGTTTAGAGCCACTCAGTGTGCAGCACGTGATACCCTCTGATGTAGGGCTCGAAGTCTGGTGCCCCTCACCACATGGCATGGGGCTGCACTGGTAGGACAGTGCAGGATATGGGGTTTCAAGCTACATTCAGTGTACCGTTACAAAGTGAGACCAGGACAGGCATACCCTAAATCCTCCCTCACTCCCAGTCCTGTCATGGAGGCACCTACTTCCCACGCTCCCTCTCCCCTCTTATGTGCCTATGCACACCTTTGATCACTAACTAGTGGTGTCTCATCCCCTCCAGTAGCAAGTACAAGGCCATGCAACACCAGACTTCACCCAAAGGCAGGGATGGCAGAGTATGGGGTACTGGTCCCAGGCCCTTGTTGTGCATGGGGAAAATGGGCTGCAGGTCGTCGCTCAGCATACATGGGCTACCAGCTCAGCAGCAGGATGGGAGGAGGGGGCACTGGCTTGTTAGTTCTGAAATTAGGCACTTAAAATCCCAAAGGGAGTGAGCTTGGGGTATTAGGGGAAGCATTAAAGGGGAAATAGTGCCACAATAATGTGATTACTTAGTAAAGGAGAGTGCCCATCCCTCTCTCTTTCTCTGTAATACAGCTATAATACCTCTCTCCTTTTTTGTCTCCCATTCCCTGTGCTTCCTTCCTTTGGCTCTCCAACACCTTATTTTCCTCCCTTCCTTTCCTTTCGAGTTCAAATCCCTTTCCTCTTTCCCCTACCTTCCCCTACTCTCTTTCCCCTTTCTGTCCCACCCTCAGTTTCATCCTCTGTCTAAAACACTAGATAGATATTGTAACTTTCTGATGTTGCCATCATTGTTAAAGCTGAGGCTGTGAAGACTTGGATAAGTTATTCCTCCTGGCTATGGCTTCAGACAGCTGAAGTATAGGAAGTCACTGGAGGTTACAGAGAAAAGACCACATCAGTGTAGGGGAATGTCAGCCGTGTTTCTGCTGCCTAGGATTTCAAGGGAGCCAGATCTCTGCAACACAACTACCAGGACTACACCCAAGAGATCAGCTCTCACCTGGCCTCTCTGGTCACAATGAGTTGAAGACACCTGAGCTCAGGAGGTTTGGGGCTCTGACAGCGCCTTCCCCTTGGGAGCTGGATGTGCACTTCTGTGACAAATACAGCATCCCTATAAACTGGTATTTCTTTATGTGAATGAAACAACCAGTTAGTGAAGTTTGTTATAACAACCATGTACTACCAGTGGTAGCAGCAGCAGCANCGCGCGCAGAATAATGGTGGAAAGCTGTCAAAAAATTGAACATTTTTAACACAAGATATTAAAACAATATTTATTTTAACAAGTTTAATAGGATTCCCCCCCCCCTTAGTTCCCAAGAGTTCTATTTCAGCTGAGACCTCTGGAGATGCCTAGAACATCAGGATACTCATTTCCCTTTTATTTCCCACTGGAGTCATTAAAACTCAATTTTGTGGTATGAAATACAGGCTATTTTGTTGAAATGCCAAAACAGAACTTTCTCTGTCTAGTATTCACATATTTACTTCAATTTTTCTTCTTCTGGCTGTTGCGCTTTCCAGAAGATAAGTGGTTGCTGATGCCAGCAGTATCTCAGATACATGGAAAACACGATTAAATAACTTTGCAGTGGCGTACTCCATGAACCAGGAGCACAGTTCAGGATGAATTGTCTTCACAGGAGGAAAAGGACTACACTGTCCCCTCTGCTATGTAGAAAGGGAAGGCAGGAAGGCAGGGAGGGAAGGAGGGAAGGAGGGAGAGAAGGAGGGAAGGAAAGCACTGTTCCTGCAATAAAGCTGTATTTCAATTGTTCTTTCATTTGTCTGCATACCACTGTTAAAGATGTGTCTTCCAACATTTTATCTCTTTGGGTGGAAAACCTGCTGCAGCTACAGGAAAAGTTCTCTGCACCCACTGTCTTTCATTTTCCAGAACTTGCTGGCATGCAGCTCCAGTGAACCTTACTGAAGGTCATGTTCAGGCTTACTTCTGATGCCACTGAAGGAAGCACAGATTTTCAATTCAGCATCCACAATAAAGCTGTCAGATCTGCCTGTCAGATCATACAAGAGTTCCTTGAATCCATTTGCCAACTAGATACAAATAGTATTAAGGAGACATATTTCATTTTGAGAAGACTTCATAATAAAGGAAATGTGGTGCTAGGAAAACAGGCATTTCAGGAAAATCTGGTCCTAGAGTCACATGGTGTGTCCCCAGATGTAATCAACAATATGTGTCAGACTGAACACCCTGTACGCAGTAAAGCACTTGAAATTGTACATATCTCAGTTTTTTTGGTGTTGCCTCCTTTGATAAGATGCTGCAAACAGGAGATTTTTGTTTCTAAGACACACACCGTGTAGTTCTGGCATAGGAATCTGGAATCATGGCGAAGCGTAACAAATACTACTTTTCACTAATACTGTTTTTTGTGGTGGTATTTTAATTATTTTCTAAATTCTTCTTCAGAGGGAGCTTGGCATCTGGGACACCTCTAATGTGGTATAACATAACCACTGATAGCTAGTGAAAGCCTCCATTGAAAGCGTGACACTTCGCATCGCTCCAGCATGTTCCTCAGTAATATGGGGAAGGCTGCGGCTGACTTGATGACACAACGGTAGGAGCAGTGGCTGATTGCATAAAGCCCGGGGAGAAAATTTGGCTTTGCTTGGCAGTGTGTTCGTGGCTCCTCAGGCACACAGCTCTATGTGCTTGGAGTGAGGAATCAGTGCGGGGGCATTAGAGTAACCCTTCACACGCTACTTGCAGGATTAGAGGAGAGATGTGATGACAGCTAGAGCTGGGATAGATATTTTTAGCAAGCTATATAGTCAACATGTTTTACTTCTATTCCTACTCACAAATCGTTTGCGAGGATTCTTTGGCTTTTATGATTGTGTCTGTTACCAAAGTCATTCAGCCACTGCTCCGAGCACATTCTGGTCAATACGTGACTGGAAACTATAGTCTGAACATGTACAAGCTGTTTGTTTGTTGCAACTGCTGGGGAGGTTGGTTACCAGAGCTACATTATATTGTTCCCAGACCAGATGACTTTAGCAACTGTCCAGTGGGGTGCACATGGGTCGAAGATAGGAGGGTAAGAATAAGCAGTGAGGCTAAGAGGAATTAGCCATGCAGACCCTGAAAAACTAAGCAATTGTCTTAGAGTCTGATTTGAAATTAACCTTCTATCTTCGTGTTTATGCTGGGAGTTTCTGCTTGCACAGTCTCAACTGCAAAATATGCTGCTCATCTTGCCTGCCCCCACTGACTGCCTCCCTGTGTCCTCACCAAGCAGTCTGTGCCACAGCTTGTCAAGGGAGCCCCAGGATGCAGACTGGCTCCTCTCCCCTGTGAGGATGGGTGAAAACTCTAAGCCCAACAAACAGCCCATTCACTGCTTCAAGTGAGCAGGGACCCGCTGCTGTCCTAAAACATTGCTCCTCATTGCCTACAGTTAGCTAGCTTTTTCTAACCTACATCTCTCTTAATGTACAATAAATCAATATCTCTCCTCTATTAACCTTGTATATCCGAGGGCTGCTATTATGATCTCCCTTCAGACTTGACTTTTCCAAACCTATTCCATTTCCTTCAGCCCATCCTCATAGGTTGTATTTGCTTGTCTTTACCAGTCTTGCTGCTCTCCTAAGGACTTCTACTTTGGTTATGTCATTTTTTCAAAGCACAGTTTTATCATCTTTCTCATTTTCTTCTTCAAAAACCAGTTCCTTCCTCCTATGACCCAGATCACAAGAGCTACAGCACAAGGCACTAATAGAAAGAGAGGAGAGGCTACAACCTGCTACAATAAATTTGCCCTAAATGTACTGTATGTATAAAACTGCATGTATTGTATGTATTTTTTTCCAGGATTTGCTATGCCCCTAAGCAACTTCTCATATGTTCCTATATGTGATAAATATAAACCAAAATAATTTGTAATACATAGACATTAAACACTGAAAGTTAATTAGCAGAACCTACACGCTCAAAGCCTGGTCTTTAAAAGGACTCTTTTTTCTTTTTAATAAGCATGCTTGCATTTTTGCATCTCTGATTACTGTGGACAACTGGTATTGAATACATAGGTCTAATGCATAAATTATTTTAGTATATAACCTAAATTTCTTTATGTTGGTTTTGCCCCCTGCAAAAAAAACTTGATACAAAAATATTAAAATACCAATTATTGCAAAATTCTTCCTAAAAAAGAAAGTGTAGAAACAGGCCCTTGCTCATTCATTTTGTTTTCATTCTTCCCTCTGCCCTCCTCTTGAACTTTACATGACTTTTTTTTCCCCTCCACTTTTGTCAGTGATGGGAAATTTCTAATCCAACATACAGGATTCGTCCCTATTTGAAAATGAAAAGGAAACACATTTGCACTGAGATACACTGAGGGGCATTTGTTAAAGCCAAGGCAGAGTGGCAAAGTTCATCTCCCAGCAGCAAGACTTGTGGCGAGAGGTAACTGCATTTGTCCCTTTTCCCCCAACAGCTCATTATGGCTGAGCAGGTCAGACCNGAAAGAAAAAACACGCTGTACTTGGATGCAAGGGCTGTGCATCCCTTGTGCTTTGTCTGGTGCAACCCTTTCACAGAAGCACAGACATTGTGAAACGGGGTCAGGAAGGTAGCAAGCCAGCTGCCTGACATCCTTTCGACTGACTCCCGTGACCGAGGAAAGAGCAGTGGCTTCAAGAACTTTACAAATACAAGACAAGCACCTCGCAGGGGAAAATCCCAATCACAAACCTGATTTTGGTTTTGCTGCAGGTTAGAGTTTAGGGTGCTTGTTTGTTTCAGTGGCACCTTGTGGCTTCAGTGGGCCTGCTGCTGCTTTCATGGCAGGATGGAGGAGAGTAAACCCAGGCACTCTCCCCTCCTTCAGAGCCAGCAAGCCTGACCCTCAGCTGGTATTCATCAGCCCAGTGCCACTGATCTGGCGGCACAGCACGACACAGCACATGGCCTCCCCCCAGCTGGCCGTCTGGGCCAAAATTTGCCTGGAGCCCAGCAGCTTTCAGCCCAGGGTAACTCCACCAAAGTTGGGGGGCAGCTTTATGCTGGTCGAACAAAGAACAGAGACAGGCTCGGCAGGCCTTAATGAGCTGATGCTGATCATGTAACTGTCTTATTGAATTTGCATTTCATTAGGAGACTTCATTTGAACCACAGCTGTGAATATTTGAGGGCCTGATTGTGTCTATGGATACTAATTTGTTCAAAGAAGACAAGGAGGATACTGAGCTGCAACCCTGACCCTTTTCGCATCGATCAGACAAGCTAGATCCTCCTTAAAAGTAATGTCAGAGCTGTACCAATAACATGCCTTATACCCTGGCTGCTACGGAGCTGCCTAAATGCCTTTTTCTGAAATTCATCCCTCCAGGGGATGGGGAGGTAAGCTGGACCCCAGAACTCTACTCAAGTCTTCGCCTGATGAAATTTCATTTTCATGTACTGTATCTTAGTGAATCTGATCAAACCCATGGGATGGGAATACCATCAAGGGAAAACATCCCACCTCCAGAAGGGAATGCCATCATTCAAATATTGACTTCTTATTTGAGCCTTCATGATTATCCCTGTAGCCATGTAAATCAGATTACCATACCATAATGTTCTGTAGGAATTCCACACCACTTAATGATGGAAAGACTGCAGCCAGCAGGAATGAAACAGTTAAAAGCCAAGAGCTGTGATAAGCAGATGGCAATTATTGCCGCTTACTGGTAAAACCTGTTTGTATTAAAAATATCTCAATGTTTCCATTGGAACCTACCAATTAAGAGATTAAACTGTGTTTCATTCACATACAAGTGAGCGTGAGCTCACACACACACGTGGCACTTCCAGCTCCAAATTCCACCTAGAGGCTGGCTGAAAATATACCCACTAGTTGTCTTCTGTTTGTATCTGTTTATTGAGTGGGAATTCATTAGGTTTGGCTTTGGGTTATTTTATGAGCTGTCAGGAGTAAGAAATTTTCACCTTATTATCAGGAGAAACAGGAAGCTGCTGGCAAACAAACACAGCTATTTTTCAGAGAATTATCTAACTGGGGAGTGGACCTTTAGCGATGAAGTTACTTGAAGACCAGCCAGGCCTGAAAGGTGGATGGTATGTCGCCAAGATTTTATTCTCAAGATAGCCTAAGCAAGATGATTTGGCTGGGAATTGCCCTAAGTAAACATGCTAATAGGATGGAAAAAGTTAGCCCCTTTGCCTTCTCAGCCAACCAGCCGTTTCCCCTCTGCTGAGGGGAGTGACTGTTGGCACTAAAGGGTTTCCTGCGTGTAACTGGTCAGTCTTTTGCCACAGTCCTGGGAGCCTTTTTCTATTAAAAGGGAAGCCAAATTTCCTTCGCGGATTCTGCCATACTCCAAGCACTGCCTCTGTCACTCAGGGGCTGTAAGTGGATCTGGACAACTCCCCAGAGGACTTCCATGTTTA
Source organism: Campylorhamphus procurvoides (assembly GCA_013396655.1). Taxonomy (NCBI): domain Eukaryota; kingdom Metazoa; phylum Chordata; class Aves; order Passeriformes; family Dendrocolaptidae; genus Campylorhamphus; species Campylorhamphus procurvoides. The sequence continues at coordinate 2,750,452 of WBMV01007695.1, read as the reverse complement.
TAAACTAATAAAGGATCTGATGTTGCCAATGTGAAAGCCAGATGTAGCTGTTGCTAAAATAGGATGGTATTCTGTCCCTTCTCACTTTTCATGCCTTGACATCCAGAAGGGTTAAGGAAAGGATCTGGTCCACGCTCCTTACACTGCCATTTGCAACCATTTCATAGGACGGAATAGTGGCATGTCCACATAAATTACAAGCTGTGATTATAAGCAGGCCTTGTAGGAAGAAACTATGTCACTTGCATTGTCATCAAGCACAGGGTAACTACTCAGGTGAGTGCGGCTACCTAACAAAGGAAAAGCGTTGGCTTCAGCTAGTTCAGCTGACCAAATGTTGCAGTTCTAAACATATCTGGACATCCTCAGTTGGAAAGCTCTTGCATATTGCACCTTTTTAGGATATTTCCAGTCCTATCTAGTACTGCAGAAATCAGTGACAGTGCAAGGACAGTGTTTGATTTAGCTTCTCTCTGCTTCATCTCTGCTTCCCCTCTGCACTTTTTCTGAAATCAGAAAGTGCAGAGACTTATTTAAACAGCGGGGAAAAACAAACAAACCAACCAACAAAAAAAAAAAAAAAACCAAAACACTCCCACCATTCCAATGCTCCTAAAAAAGTTCAGTTCAAGCCTGATCAGGGACTTGGCAGAAGCTTGGTACTAGCTTTTGCTTTTCTTGAACCAATCCCAAAATCTACCACACAGTAAAACTCATCCTCTAATGAGTGTTGTTTTCAGGGACCTGCACATGCTCTGAGATGTAGTGATGGGGAGGGGGGAGAAGAGGTGTCTCGGTGTGTTTTCCACCCATCCTGCTGCTGCTCAGGAGGAATTTCCAGCTTTCTCAGTTTGCTGTTTGCAGGAAGGGGCTGGGAGTCACCCAGAAGACCCTTGCAGAGCTCCCCTGAGACTCTGGGACATCCAGGCCTCTGCAGAGGCGACACCGGTGCCGTTCTCCAGTGGGATCTGCAGGGGAGGCTAAAGTAGCACGACTGGCCGCAGAGGTGCACTGGCCTGGAAAGTTCTCAGATCCCCATTGCAGCCCAATCAACCAAATAAATAAATAAACGATGGTGCGCACACCCACCCCCTGCCCCTTCCTCCCCCAGGTCCGGTCAGAAAGATGTCACCTCTGCTCAGGCCTGCTGCCACCGGAGGCTTGCAGAGCAGGATGAGCAAGCATTCCCCTCTCCACCAGGGCCACCTCCGATGGCCTCGCTGTCACCCGCTTTGCACCTCTCTGTATCTTTGCAGTCCATCCCAGCACCTGCCCGTGTCCACTCCTCGGACCTACACCGTGGCCGGGCAGACATGCTCATCCTCAGGGATGAGGGAGGCTGCAGCCCATAGGACATTTCTGGAGGAGCAGAGGTGCTGCCTCCGCTTTCAGAAGGGAGGAGAGGTGGGAGAGCCAAGCCTGAGCACACCATTGCCCCACATGGCACCAGGCTCGCCCCATGCAGACCCTCTTTGCTGCTCCACCCAGTGAAACCCCCTGGACTCCCCAGCACTTCCCTGCAGCCCCTCCGACCACATAGCCAGTAGTCCCCAAGGGAATTTTTAACACCCCCACCGCCACCACCACCCCTGCAATGTTTACAGTCACTTGTTCAGCTCTGGGCAGGCATGGTTTTTTTCCTTCAGCGTGGTGGGAGGGTTTTGTCGGGAGTTTCTTGTTTTTATTTTCCTCCCCTCCTGCCCCTTCAGAGGCAATAAGGTACACAAACAAGCTGTGCATATAGGTAGCCAAGAGCAGAATGGAAGCAGCTCCTAAATAACAAAATAAAGCAAAATATTTAAAAATAAAAAAAAAAAAAGAAAGAAAAAGGGGGGTGGGGGGAAGAAAACCCACCCCGTGCTACCGGGGGCCCCGTTGGTTAAAGGCTACGGCGCAGTCACTCTGAAGTGAGGGTTTAATGAAGTAGCCTGTGAGAGAATGGAGGGGATGGTCCCCGCTGCACAGATGGCTCTTTGTCACCGCTGACACCTGCCATCTGCTTGTTTGTCTAAATGATGTCGGAGGGGCATCGCGAGCCTCCAATCTGCTGCGCCGCCTCCACCAGCTCGGGGTGACCCCCTGACCCGCGTGTCAGACGGGTCCGGAGAGTTTGTTCTTTCCGCTCAGTGGGTCCGACCCCGGCCGCGCTGCCNAGATTAACCTCCCAGGGCATGAAAGGGGTACAAAAGTTTACACCGCCGGGCAGCGATTTAGACCTTTCGGGGGAGATGCAGTTCGCGCTCCTCGGGCTTTTTAACACCACCTCTGCGCGATGCTCAGATTCCTTCTGAGGTAATTAAGAAGCCAAATTACCCCAGATGTAACACCACTGATATCAGGAGAGGCAATTAAGATATTCAGAGAATACCGCTTCTTTCTCTTCCTCTGCCATGAAGACTGACTGGTACTTTAACATCAGCTGTAAATTTCAGAGGTCTCTCTGGTTTAAACGCAGGGTACGGAGGTAGGATCTACTTTCCTGACAGCAGTCACCGGCAGACTTTTGAGATCACACTCAAAAAAAAAAAAAAAAAGATGTATTACTGTAAATGCATCTAGGGAGCGTTTTTTCCCAATGCATCGCTAAAGAAGGAGTATCTTAAATACATGAAACCGGGCTTCTCAGTGTATGAAAAGTGACTGACAGCTGTGGAGAGGGTCATAGCTTCCAGACAGACTTGTCGGAGCATTAAGTGTGTCCAAGAACCTACACTGAATTTAAAAACAATCATTAAAGTCTAAAAATAGCCTAAAAAAAATATTGACTGGTTGAGAACCCACTCCTTTTTTTTATGTCTTTTTTTTTCACTCTAAGCCCACAGAAACAGTATGCTTTTGATATGACTTCAGGTCATTTGTGTCACCTCAAAATACTCAGGGTGAGTGCCTAAAAGGGACTTCTTTCCCAGCAGAACCAACAAGCTCATGTCTAGGACGTCTCAGAAGAGACTGAAGCTTGCTGTTCATAGCACCACATAAATTGCATTTGATGTTATCAGTGATGTCAGTGTACATGGAAGGTGTATAATGGATATTAATTATGACTGTTATCACTTATGACTTGTGTAGTGCAGCCAGGTATGCCTGAATACTTGCAAACACAGCGGCTTTTACACGTGGCAACTCATGAAATGGAAAATGGTCACTCTGCACAGCTCTAATGAGGGCAAGGGTGATTTAAGCTAGCAGAAAGAATCATAATTACTGTAGGTTCAAAGTGATCTTGAAGGAGAGGAAGTTAAAACAGGGTTGGGATTGATCTACTTTCATGCTTTACTCGGCCCATTGTTTTTAATGCCTCACTTTGAACTATAAACAAATGGCTTCAGCTGATTTGCACAGTTTTCTGCAGATAATTCCTGAATTTGTTCTGGGCAATGGTGGAAAGTGTGCACAGTGCAAAACTAAATGGCAGGGGAAGCTGCAACAAGAGCCCTGCCCTCTGTAGCCCATCCAAAAACAGTTGAACTTAAATCCTGGATTCAAACACATATCCGAGCATAGAGGAAAGGGCTTCAAGGTTTGCAGAAGACCCACGCTTACATGGAAGCTGTTCCCAATGTCCAGCCCCAGCTAGGCAGCTTGGATGAGGAAGACCTTCTTTCCTGGGGAAGGCCTGGCTCTGGGCCCCTCACCTGGATCACAGAGGGGGACCACCAACCTTCTCGCTCCTCCAGGTCTCTGCCAGCAAGGTTGTCATGGCCTCCAGCTCCATGGACCCTTCCCCCCCTGCAGTCCCCTGGTCACCAGCACCTGGGCTAAGACCAGGCACAACAGGGGAAAAACAAAGGCAAAACCCAGGAAGTCTTGAAGAAACACAGAAAGGCTATGTACTCAATCTGAGAAGCCTCTTTTTCTCCCTGTCCTTCATGACAGTGCAATTTCTGAGCCCCCACCACAAGGGCACTACTATTACTATTGTTGATGGAAAGAGAGGAGACCTGTCCCCAGGGACAACAAGTGCCAGGAAACACAGCTCATGAGGCCAGAGAGAGCCACATCCCATCCAGGAAACCTTATTGCCTCAGACCCCCTCCTTTTTCAATAACATTGGATGATAATTTGGGATTCTATATAGGAAAAATAAGGGGAGATTTTAGAAAAGTCCCTAAAAAACACCCAGTCTTTTCCAAAGTCTAACAGGGAGATAAAGGGTGAAATCCTAGCTCAGCTGATTTCTGTGTGCTTTGCTTTTAAGTTCATCATAGAAAGGCTTTTTACCCCTCCTGCATCATCATAAAAGAAGTTAATTTTTTTTCTTCTCTGGGATACTTTTGGTTTATTGGTGTGTGTAAAAATGTCTCATTGTGAAATCCATTCCTGACACAGGTGTTAAGTGCCTGAGATCTGCCCAGCTGCCTCAAGACAGGTACTTTTCTTCCTTCAAACATGCTGCTAACTCCCAGACCCTCAGTCAATTAGCAGAACCAACACATCACGTTCATCTTGGCAAAATGAACCAGTTTGCATTAACATGAGGGTCAACAGAAAACAAAAAGAACCAACAAAAGTTCCTGCTTGTCTATATTTTTGTCTGAAAGCTAAAATTTGCATATTTTGATGTCTTCTGCCAGCCCACCAACTCCAGAAAGCACCTAGACATCCCCACAACAGAGTTCTGAGATGCTTCAGGAACATTTCCTTCAGAGGCTATGACAAGAATAAGCTTTCTGTACCAAATAATTTCAACACAATTCTATTTTGATGAGGTGAATTACAGTCAGCTCCCATTAATTCCTCCCTACCAGAAGCTAAGCTTCTCATCATCCAGCAGAGGCTTGGTTTTTCTTCAGATTTTTTGACTTTTCTTAGAGGAACCTACAAAATGATAAATCCCCTAAACTGCCCCTGAGCCAAGCTAGTATGTTTTCCTCATTTAGGGGTGGAAAGGATGACAGCATGCAAAGACTGTCATCTTTATGTGTACTGAGAAGACTTCTCTTACGAGATCTGTCTAATCCCCTGTTTTAAACCGGCTGTTGTCAAGAAGCAACTGAAACTGCTGTTTTATTTTGCCACATCATTTTGTTAGGTCAAAGGCACCCCAGCCTCCTGCAGGTCTGATTATGGCACACAACCCTTAACGGCACATGAAGGGATGAAAGTTGTATCATAGCATTACATTCAGAGACGCTGCCTCCTCAGCTCAAGTGTCCACTCATGATGGTGTAGGTAGATCCACCTTGTGACAGGGCAGTGGCAGATGATGGCATTAGTTGCTAGGGGTCAAGATCAATAATGAACGTCAAGCTGCGGAACCCCAGGAGGAGAGCAGACTTGTTCAGCCATCCATAGCCCCCCAACCAAAATGCCTGGCTGATCTGAGTTGGTGCATGTGTGTAAGCACTGGCTAGGAGGGAAGACAAATGGGTCCAAGCTCTAGCTCTGTGATGCTGACGTTGAGCCCAGCCACTCTAAAAACTGGAGGAAGTTGCCCACAAAATCCCAACTTTGATCATTTATTTATATATATATATGTTTTACATTTATGTTTTTATAAATCAGACTTCTGAAAATGGTTTTATTTTCCTCCTTAAGTGAGGCTGACAGAGCTGGATGTGGATTTGTATATACAAAATTTCTTTTTTCTAGACTGGAGATGGGATTTTCACTGTATCCTTTCCCTCTGGAGCTCGGCTTTTTAGTATCAATCCCAAATAATATCTCTTGACCATCATCAACTCAGTCAGCCTGCAAGCAAACTTATCAGCTCTCTACATGAAAACAAAATATTGGCACAAACCTGTGTTTCTCTCAAGACCATCATAGGTAGACAAGTATTGTGGCGCTTGATCACTCTGTGTTTCAGCATACAAAAAATCAGAACACAAATATTTTGATGGGATGAGGAAACAATCTTGCATACATTTTTATATCAATGCAAATGCCTAATCAATTAAACAAGATTGCACCCTGCTGTAGGCATCACCTCAATGTCTAGCCCTGCTAGGGGCCACACTACTGTAGCCTTTTGCTTGCGTGAAGCAACACTGTCTTTGGCGAGACAGAGGGCTCCCCTCTGGCAAATTTGTTCATGTGGCAAAGGCCAAAGTTTTTATGTGTTCTCTGAAAGCAGTTATGGCAAACAGTCAATTCAGCTAAACAGTTTTGGCCACAATACATCTGTGCTTAGTTTTGGCTTAGCAGAGCAGAATAACACATGTACTTCTCTCTCTGTCCCACTCCTAACCTAAGATAGTGAGACAAATAGCTGAATTACAGAAGTACCTTCTGAAAAAAGTATCCTGTGACAGTGCAAAATCTGCATGACTGGGTATTTCAGCCAAAATGAACTCACAGACCCACATGATTTCCTCATGAGCTGACTTTGTGGGGAAATTTTTTTGCTTAGTTCTTGTTGCTGTTGTTTTGTTGGCTTCTCAGATCAATACCTTCTACTGATTTCACTTCAGACATTTTTATCAAATTTTTATCAAATCAAATACATGAGAATAAACAAGAGCCACCAAAAGAAGTGAAGACACTTCATGCAGGTCAGTTCCATATTTATAATCACAGTTCCATCCTCTGGCCCTTCCTCTCCACTTCTGGAAGAGGCAGCAGCACCCAGTGAAAGGACAATGCCACACAGCCAGTGTCATTGTCATTGCTGCTGACAGCAGCAATGGGGACATTTCTTCAGGTGTCTCAATGCCTTAAGAGCTGAGATCCTGTTTTCCAATGGGATTTAAGGGTTATCAGCATTGCTCTATGTAGACACATATTGTTTGTTCCAATGTGCACCAAGATGGATCAAAAACTGCATGTCTGTATTAACCTGGACTTAAACCAGGTTAGGCAGCCCAGATGTCTAAGGCAGACTCTGCAGCTCCTTAATGCAGTCACATCAGTTTGCTGAAGGTTCTTCCAAAGAAGGCCAACACTGTGATCCCTAAGGCAGCACTACCAGCCAGGGCTTCAAAGCACAGCAGAAACACTGCTAACAGGGTACCCTTCCCCAGCTGCTCAGCCTTGTCACACAGGTTCCAGCATTTGTGGAGGCAACCCCAGTGTCTGCAGCACTGCAAAGCCATGATCGAGGCTCCCAACTCTCAGAGTTCATAAACTGCACACAGTGTCTTTCAATATTTCAGTTACCTCCTTTGAGGTCAAAGATATCAAATTTGCCATCCCTTAGTTCACACTCTACAGAGCAAGGTAGACACATTGATTATCTTGCTCTGTGTTCTTCACATAATTGAAATTATTAATGCACATCTCCATCACTTTCTATCTCCTTCTATAATCTCTTTGTAGTAATACTTAGCTTCTTAGCAAAAGAAAATAATTTTTCACAAAGACATACCAGTTTTATCAAACCTCTAAATTTTGACGGAAGCTTCTCTTTCAATAGCCTATTTCAGTCTTGGTTTCCAATTAATATTTTCCAGCATTTGTTTTTACTTTTGTTTTAAAGACTTTTTTCTCCTGCACTTGCATTGATTGGTTTGTTTTTGCCAACGCAAACAGCTTCTTAGAATTAGCTGTTTCTGACAATGAAATGGTTTCCTTTCCAAGAATGAGGAGTCCATAAACAAATTTCAGCAGAAAATTTAGTTTTATCATCAAGAGGAAAAAAGCTACTTTCCAAGTCATAAAAACTCAGGCAATTCTAACCATCTACTGAACCAAGAGTGGCTAAGAGATGATCATATTTGACCCCAGAATTTACATCTACACCCTGGCTTTGAAAAGAGCTTGCTTCACTTCCCTAATCTTACACAGACTTTCAGCATGACTGTGGATGAAGTCCTTAAAGCATTTAAAGTATTTGTTTTTTTAAAACAAAGACCCATACAGCATTGTGTATTCAGATTATTGAATGTCTAGCAATGCAGTCAAAATCTTTGACATTAAAGTGGTAATTAGCTCAAGAAAATTGCAAGTTGTTCAAGCATGCAGCAGTGCTTGGCAACCCAACATGCACACACCAGCATGGTGGGAGAGAGCTGGACTATCTCCAATCCAGAGCCACCCAATGCCATGGACCAGCACTGAAGTACCCAAAAGTGGCTGCTTCCTGACTTTCAACCTCCTCAAACTTCTGCAAACTTAAGTCCTAACATATGCTATCCAATTATCAAGGTTCACTGTTGATTTGTTAATCTAACAGGGCAGAGCTGGATGTTTTCTTTTTCTTGTCTTTAGTCATCTGTTTTTTAAACAGTTTTTACTGCCATGTTTCTGTTTGTTAGCTAATCTTAGAGACAGTGACATAATTTCACTGAATTATTAATATTTCAATCACATTTGTGTCATCTGAACAGAGCTCTATGACAAGATAAATTGCATTCTGTATTGTTCTAACTTTCTTAAAATATCTCTTTGTAGTTTAAAAAAAAAAAAAAAAAGAAAAAAGAAGAAATTCATTCCTGGACTATGCTTGCATCACCAAAAGTCAATGTTCCTCCCTGGTTCCCCTGGAGAGCACACACAAAACCAGTGGCTATGCGTCACTCCTCACCAGGTGGTGCAAGCACTGTGCACCCAAGCAGTGCTCTTATGGCTCCCTGTGGCCCTTGGACACACAGTGATTAACCCAGCCCGAGAGAGAGGGCTCATAGGTGATGTGCTTGTTGCTTTTCCCAGGCAGACTTCCGCCTTCCAGCAAGGTTGGACCCTGAGGGCACGGCTCTTCAGTAGCGTGAGGTTCAGTCTACAACCGCAGGTTGTGGCATTTCTGCAGTGGGAACAGAGAACAGCCCTCTGGTTGGTGCCCACTTTGAAGGGTCCTGGGCAACCCCAGTGACAGCCATGCAGCTCCAGGACCCTCCTCATCTTGCCATTCCCCATGAGCAGTCCAGCCAGCACGCCGATCCCATGCGAGGCTGGTGTCCCTCTCCCAGGCCGTTAATTGGCTTGGATGAGCGTCATGCAGCCAGGCACACACATGTGTCCCATAACCTAAACCATCTGCGAGCGTTTTAATTAACCGATCCCCAGCTCCTCTGCACTGCCATTGAAAAGATCCCGCCCTGGCCCCAGCCGAGCCTCCCCCATGCAGCCCTGCAGCTCCCCTCCCCACCCAGGAATTCACAACCACAACTATACAGCATGGGCCCCCCCAGCCCTCCGCGGCCGTGCGGGAGCAGCCCTCAGCAGTCATCAAGGAGAAGATGAAAAGGGGTCCCTCCATATGTGGCTGGCGATGCAGACCTACAGGGTAGGCTCCATGCACAATAGATAACAGGAGGCCCCTTCTTGCAGCTGTTCAGCTGTAGGGTCTTCCACGTCACATCATACGTGCAGGCATCAGACACCCCTTATATGAAAAATGGCTGGAGAAAAAAATTTCCTTCTGTGAAACCACATGGATGTACATCAACAGAGGATTCAGCCTATTGCCTGCTGAAAATTGCTAGAAAAATGCAACCATGTCAGGCCCCATATTCTCGTTACTCTCTGGGGAAGTGACTTTACTCTCTGGCTGGTTTTACATTGCAATGAAGTTTGCTTTGGAAGTACTCAAACTCATCTGAGTTGCTCTGAAGGCTGAAGAGAGATCCAAATTCCCCAAGGCCTAACAAAGATCTAGATGAAGGGATTTGGAAAGTGTAAATGCAAGAAGGCTCACAAGCAATATCTTCACCAAAACAGGAAATTTTCACTGGTGTGCTAGGTTTGTAGCTGGTATAAATAAGCACAGCTCATTAGCAAAGAATTTGGTATTGCCTGTCCAGAGGCAGGACACCCACACTGGAGGGTCTGTTCCTCTGGAAGTCACCATGACCATGGTATTTATAAATTTAACAGAGGTGGTAGTGCAAGGTAACCCCAGAAAGCAAAACCTCACCATTTTGCTAACATAGGGGCTGCTCATTTCACAGATTATTGCAAACTATCTTTAATCATATGAAACTCATGCCATTAAGCAGCACTGTGCTTTCTCCAGTCATCTGGGGGCAGTTCTTGGCAACTTTTCTATTGCACCTTCCACTGAGCTCTCTCACAATAGTTTTATGTAGGAGATCAGCAGTTTCACCATTTTATAGGCAGACAAATTGCACAGAGTAGTGAGAACACCCTTGTATAGGATGCAATATTGACAGACTTGCATATCGTCCACCAGAGTCCCAGCCTAGGGCTTGAAAAAAAAAATTGTCTTAGATCTACATGATCACAAGGAGGGTTTTTCTGCATGTTTCGTATGATGGGAATCCCACAGCTTCTCACTGGCACCAAAGATCACTGATACACACAAAGCAGGAATGGAAATTTTCTAATAAATGAAGCCAGGATATCACTTTGACTGGATTTCATTTGAAGTCTAGCCCTCCAACTGTGACCCTGCAGTATCCATAAGACTGTGGTGCATTAGGGCTTCAGATACTTTACAGGTCCCAAACATGGGTCTGTGCTGCAAAGTTCATCCTGCTCCTGTACTATCTCAGCACACCCTACCTGCAGTGAAGCAGGATGAGACCAAAACAGTCAGCCTCCCTACTACATTACCGTCCCACAGACTGTAAATAAGAGAAGCAGTGGGGCCGAGCAAGTGCTCCTGCTGCATTCAACAGCAGAAGTAGAATCCCAGTTCCATTCACTCATGTTCTGAAAGCCTCTTATGACAGAAATATTTATATTTTCTACTCTAGGGAAGAAACAATTCAACTGTGTGCGAGTGTAAAGACTGTCCCCACCAAAAAGTGGCTTTGATCCGTGAAAAGAAGCTTAGACTGCTGAAGGCAGACTGGGTAGAACAGTCTCTGAGTGTGCTCAGCCAGCTCTGAATCATTCAACAGCCCATCTTGCACTCCAGTTAGTCCTTGAGTCCAAAGGTTTCTCACAAGAGATGTCTGCACATCTCTCCTCAAAATCAATGACAACAGTACACTGGTTCACACTGAATTAGGTATAAACATTGCCCTCAAGGAGTTAAGTCCTTAGGTTCCTGTCTGATAAACACAGGATACAATTTTAAGATAAACATTCTCACTCATCACATAGCTGAGTTTTGTGTGTGTGTCTCCTTTCTATCCAGTGAGATTTCTAGATTGACTTAGAAACTTTGAGTAGAGCTCAAGGTTTTGGAATACAAACTCATTTTCATGTTTCCACCTCACTCACTTTGGCTTTCTGGGCTGTACATGCAGAAACTTTGCTGTGCTGTCAAAAATGCTTCTGATGCACAACCTCTGACAAAAGCATGAGTAGAGCAACATCATGAATTGAATAGCTCACTGGCCACTGGAAAGGGTTCATTGGCCTGCTAATCTGAACTGTCTGATCCTAAACTTCCACTTCCCATTGCAGTCAAATGCACTGCTGACTTATTTGACTCCAGCACAGACTTTCTTGTCTTATAGTTTTGTACTGACTAAGCTAACCCACAGTATAATTATTAAGGCAAAGAGCCTAGCAGGATCCTAACAATGATTAAACATTTATATGATTCATTGAAATATTCCCAGTGCCACTAGCTGGGATAAAAATGTATAAGGGTTGTGTTATAATACCAGGCTGCAGCCCAGGAATCCCTGTGAAAGAAATCCATAGAAAATGTGGCTTGAGGATGCCAGAGCTGCACACACTGAAGTGCCCATGTCACTGGAAACCCAGCCTGAAATCCTATTGACTTGGTACATCCTTGAAGTCAGGCCCATATGGAAACAGCTGGCTCTTGGAACAAGATTAGGAACACCCGAATAACCTGCTCCAATATATAAGCACAGCTTCAACCAATTATGGGACAAGCCCGCACCTTGACCAAAACTGAAGAGGAAGAAAAGGACAGGGCAGAGAAGATTCAGGAAATGAAAGGAAGAAAGATAAAAAAAAAAAACAAGAGGTAGATATTGTGCCCTTTTACCCAGTGAGGTTTGAGTACCCAGTCAAATATGGGTAACATCATTGTGGATCACTCCAGCATCTTAAAGACTCCAAATTCACGGGCTTTTTTCCTGATGGGACAGTGCATGCTCTGCCAGGCTGCAGCAGGTTCAAAGGGAAAGTTGTTCTGAGCTGCTGCTGACTCTATTTGCTTGCTCTGAATACCTGTCCAGGGCTTGGTTGTAAATACTCAGCTCTCAGTGCATGTCATCACTTCTGAACGGGAAGTCTTTCTTGTTTGTCCCATTGCTGCTGAGCATTTCAATGTGCTATGCAGAGTGGGACTACTCCAAGTGGGAAAGTCACCTCCAGCTATTCGCTATCAGATGGATTGCCTTTGTTACAGAGAGCACATGTGGGAAGACAAACAAAAAGTACAATTATTTGCCCAGCCCTACTCTTTGGTGTCACCGCTATGCAGGAAGGGGCAGGAATACTGAGAAATCTCCATAAACATCTCAGCTTGCAGGAGCATGCCTGCTATTACATCCCCTGCTGAGTAATAGCATATTTTCTCCCATAGCCACACGAATTGTGCTGGTAAGGAGAGTAGCAAGTACAAAATCCCACCTTATCCTAGCTTGTGAGGTGCATCATGTTCATAATGGCACCCAGAAGGAGTAACCTGTGCTGGGACCACAGTCTGTCAAATGCCATGATGAATTGGAGAAAGCACGTGGATGTTCTCACCTTGCAAGGAACAAGTAGGATTGGTTGGACCCTGAGGAGACCATTCTTTTGCTCAGGACATGTACTCCATTATTATACAATTATAATATATTATACCATATATCCAGTATGCCAGCATTAGTAATTTTGCACAGAGAAGGATGGTACCCACAAGGTATGAAACTGAGCACTTAGTAAGAAAGAGAATTAAGTCAGGTGGGCAGGGCACAGCACTATTTGGTTTTGTTGCAAGGAGAAGATCACACTTCTCAACACGGCAAAAAGATGCAGACTCATACTGCCAGTGTTTTGGTGTATCATGGTTGCAGTTGCCACACAGCAGAGAGCAACAACACTATCCATTTGTTTTACTTTGGTTTTCCAAGGATAGAGTTTGTGCAGTATCCCTCTCTGCATGTATGTGTCTGTTCACTTGTCTATCTGCACTCAGCTGTCCTTCACCCTCACCAATAACTTTTGAACCTGTTGAGCAGTTTGAAAAAAATTTGACAGACAACAAGAGGTCTCCAAGGTATTAAATTCCAACACGTTTCATGAAAATTGGCAGCTGGTTAGGGGAAAAAAACCCAATTAGTGCCTCCATGGAGGTGAAGGCTGCAATGTGAATGTGACCCTTATTAGGCAGTGAAGATCCTCCTGGGAAAGAGATATTACCAATGTTCACAGAGGGAAAAATAGATAAGCACTTATATCTTATTAGACACCAGAGAATCTGATGCAAGCCCCCAGTAATGTCCCAGAAAACCACCAACTTCATCAGCACTGCTGCTCACAGAATGACATCTCCACGACCTCCAGTTGGGGTGTTTGCAACTCTCTTTACAGAAAGGCAGAGATAGAAGTGAGAAGGGAGGTGATGGGCTAGGGGAAGGGGAAAGCCTTCATCCAATGGATGCTGAATGCCTCCTTGGATCATCTCTTCCAGATTTTGGAATCTGGATCCCTCTGTATCTTGGGATCTTGCATCACTGATCCCTCTCAACCCTCTTCCTCCAGCTGTCCTGAGGATCCCATGGATCCTTTCAGTCCTTTCATTTCCCCATCTTTTTTCTTTTCCCTAACCAAATCATCCAGATCTTCACTGTCATACCTTAGCTCTCTGCTCTCTCACCTCCTTAGAAATGTCCTTTGCTGTGGCCACAAACTAAATGCTTAATTTTTAGGACAGTTTGCCCTCATTTTTGATGCAGCAGAATTTAGTTTTGCCTGCACTGCTGAGAAACCTTGAGCCAGCTCTAGAGTCATGGCACAATGAAACAGGCAAGGACATTTCATTTATGAACTAGGCTTGTCCTCAGGGACAAATTCATCCTGCTTATAACCTCCCTAAAGTCACAATAGAGAAAATATAGCCTTAATTAATCCAGCCTGCTTGCATTACAAGAGATAACATGGCCTAGAGTAAAGCATCTGACTCGGATAGTCAGGAGGTTCATGGTCTTAAATCACTTAGCATCTAACTTAATCACTGCTGTTGAGCACTTCCTTTAGCTACATTTATAAATTCAAATTGTAGGATTTATGCTTCAGGGTCCAGATCCCCAGCTCAGACGAGCAACCATGTGCAGACTAAACTTTTGCAACTAAAGCTATGTGCATCCACACTGACTTCACTAGTTTGCTGCTGAGGAGTGGAAAGAACTTACATTGAAATGCACTGGGTGAACTGTAGGCTCACAGTAACACAGATGTCCTCCAAAGGCCTCCTTGGCTGTCCTTCAGCTCCTATCCCTTGTCCTTCCTCTGCTTCCTTGTTATAAATCATGCACAGCTCCAGCCCTTCCCTCCATGCTCCTGTTCCAGCTTTTCCCCTCCCATCCCATTCCTCAAACAAGAAAACAACCAGAAACATTAAAAACCATTTAAAAATCATAATTTACCTTTTTAAATGAGAGTAATATAATTGAGTTCTATGAGGACTAGAACAATAAAGGAAAGCAAGAGAGGAGCAAGCCCTGCAGGAAATTATTTGCAATCTCCCTCTCCTGATCTCTGCCAAGTGGCATTTGTGATGGAAATTTATCTTGTAGTAGAGTTTTGATAGCTGGTCAGTCAGATAGGTAGGTAATTGATCACAGATATGTTTACATCTACTTAATTAAATATGCATCCAGTTAATTAAACAGTGAAATATTTGAAAAATCTATAAATTGTGCAAATAAGTCACAGCTGGCTAACAAAGCAATTCTGATGTGTCACTGGTGAACGCTCTGCTCAGAAACCTTTGGGAATTTCACATACTGATGTGCACGTTACCCAGGAGAACCCAGTGGCTCATTACAGTTATCATAAGATAAAACTGCAAGGATTTCAAAGAACATTTCTCTGTGGGGCCCAGAAAGCTCTGAGACACAGTTACAGTAGTGATGTTCCTGAAGTGAACTGAGAGACTTGTGAAATTCAATTGAGAATGCTCCAAGAAAATGCTGCTGTCACTGCACAACTCTCGTGTACCCACCAGCTGTCTCCGTTTGGAAAGACAATCTTCATTTTCTAAAAGCAAAATATTTACAACTGTTCCAGTCTGCCCCTCCAGAATTCTCCCCCCGCCTTGCATATGGAATTTCATGAAGCTACAACACAGGGAGCTGATGATCTCTCCAACCATCTTCTTCACTATGTGTCAGATGTTGGCATTCATAATGGTGCATGCTTCTAGACACAGACAGACACCAGTACTTCAGCTGATTGACTTTAAAGTCAAATACACATGGTTACATACTAAGGATTTGGTGGATACAAATAAGCATCCTGGAAAGGCCCAGATATCTTCACAGAACTAACGTGTAAATCTCATAAACTCAGGCTCCGCAGCCTTTCTGTGCTTCATGAAGGCCAGTGTGTTTGCTCAGAATATTAAAAGATGAAGTCTTATCTCAAATCAATTTTTCACTAGTGTGATCCCAGTTATTTCATTAAGGTTGTTCTTGAGTAATGACTCAAGGCCATGCCAAGGAGGAGTGGATTAGATTCCCTGAGTTTCGTTTTGGCATAAAACAGGAACAAAGAAAACCAACTACATACATTTTCAGACCTTTAAAAACTTCTTTTTGACATTCAGTTCTAGAAGCAAGCAAAGGCTTGGGAACAAGCTTCTTTCTTCTTAACCATTCCTAATTCCCTTTCTCACTCCCATCTCTTAGTTTTCTGGGCAATTACCTCACATTTTCTGTCAATCCCTCATCATATCTCTACCCTGCCCTACCAGTTTGATCCTGTTTTTCCCCTGGGCTCTTTGACGTATGCCATACCCCAGAGAGATTGTCCTGGTTTAGTCATCATTTCTACATGTACCAAGCTTTGACATCCATCCAGGAAGTAGTAATGTTGCCATATGGATTGACTGGCTGATCACAGGCCAAAAATACCATATGTTGTTACTGACGAGCTCTAAGGGCCAAATGCCCAAATATATTCATGCTGCAAGGACAAATCACATGGAAGATGCTGCTACCTAAGACAAGCCTTGGGCAGACTTAAGATCCTGACCTCCAAATCCATCCTCTTAATATGACATCCAGCTCTAAAGGCACTCCTCAGTTTGACACAACAATTCCTTTTGCACATTTCTCACAGCAGAGTTTTCTGCCCACACACGGAAAAGCTATCCCATTTGAATGGTCTCTGAACTTCTGAGCAACCCCAGCTGGAAGCAGATTATAGGTAGCCCACTGCCAAATTGCTTGGGAATCTCAGCTAGGGTAGAGGTAGAAAGGGTCTTAGAACAAGTTATTTTCTCAAATACTATTAATTCACCACAAAATATTCATCTCAAGTAGATCATGGCTACATTCACTCAGAAACTCATGCTGAGAAGTTCCCACAATGAAATAAAAATCCACGGACTTCCATCAGATTGTAGTGGTGACTTTGAACCATCCAATAGTTAGAACCCAATTCTTTCACCTAAACAAGAGACCTAATCGCCTGGCTGCAATATGAAAATTTCCTTTGTATTTTATATGAAGATGGGGGGATAATTTCAGTCTTCCATACTACAGGAATAGGCAGACACCCTTAAGTAAAGGTTTTTTCCTATCCACATTCTGAGCTGATCTTAGATGCTGTATCTCAAGCAAGAAGTCACTTATGCCAAGCTAACATGCTCTTGAATCTCAGCAGAGCTTATTAGGAGACCTCTGATATGAACAGGACAAACTTGAATCTTTCTTATCTTTTCAAGTCTAAAGACCTTGGTATATGAATAGAATGCATACACTAACCTTTATTCTTTTGCTGGACAATTCACAACAAATAAAAAACAGAAAGAAGGATTGGTTGCTAAAACATTCACAGAGAAAACAAATAAGAATACTTTTCTCTGGATATTTCCAATGGAAAAAAAAGTTGATCATTCTCATGTTCAATGAGGGTGGCATTTAATCTCAAACTGGAGTTGTATATTCTGGCATTTGCTCTACAATACTGGGGAAGATGAAGGGCAGAGAGAAGGGAGCCTGTTGATGTTGAATGATCACATATTGACAACACGGCATTGTTGTGCTTGGGGAGAGGCAGAATTATAGACCCACCACTGGTGCTGCTGGGCCTGGGCTGCTTTCTGGCCTCCCAAAAACTGCCAGCAATGTGGTGGAGCTGTCATTTGACTGTGCACAAGATCCTTACAAGTGTCTAATGGTTCAGCATCATCTCCTCAGATGATTGCAAATGCATTCATTCTCCTCTGAGATACAATAAAAGCACAGTCTGTCAGGGATCTATAAGAATCCCTTTTTCTCTGACACCCTCTCATTTACTTTGTACCCCAGGGCAGACTGAGGGAAATATCTTCATGCCAGGTGCAGAATTAGGAGACCTGCAGCACTGTAAGACATAGGTGTTTGTGTCTCATTATGGTTGTAAACAAGGGCTGGCCTTGTTTCTTATTTTACTATAAGCTAGCAAAAATGATGTGTGTCTCCAGCAGTGTGTCCTGCAGTGTGTCCCAGCTACATGGTCTGCCCAGACAAGAACTGATGCCAAAGCTCTCCATTGCCACACTGTGCAGCTTCAGAAAGCCATATCCTCTGGCCTTGGCAGCATGCATGGGCAGGAAAGCCTCCAGTTAAAACTTCTTCCAGCATTGCATGCTGTGCTCGTGTAATGCACTCTGTACCAGCTTTTCTCACCTACAAAATGTGTCACAAGGTATGGTTGCATTCAAGCTATGGCTCTAACAAGTTTCCAGCCCAGTGAGGAGGGTGTCCAGCTGACACAGCTCAGAGAAACTGCAGGCAGTGGCTTCATCATGTTCTCAGGTTTAGGCAAAAACTTCAGTGGAAAGAAAAAATAGTTAAAAGTGACGCACAATGTTCTTCCTCACAGCATGTTCCACTTACTGGTGCCACACTGAGTGAGGAATAGAATTCATTTCAGTATTATTACAAAAATCAAAAAAATAGTTAGCAAAAGATTTTCTCCTGCACATGTGTTAAAGAAATGTGATGAATACAGAAGGAAAAAAAACCTTCAGACGTGAGCCTTGGGATAACCTTTACTTTTAATATTAGCACCAACCCAAAAATATTTCAGCTTGAACTGTCTGAAGGCTTAAGAACCAGCACTCATCTGCAGTGACTTCCCATCACACCATGAAGTCAAGCAGGCTACTATGTTTTACACCATCTGAAAATCTGTCTCCTCATGGGACATCTCCTGGTTTCTCCCCAAAGAGGAGAATACATGAAGGCAACTGTCAATTGATATTGCACACCACATTTGCTAAATGAAACAAATGCAAAATTCCCAGGAAAGTGCTGGCAAAGCTGTCATGACAGAGAACATCACCTACCTGGATATGAGATTCTGTGTATGTGATACTGTGACTTAGAAGCGTGGAAAGCAATTAAGTGGGATCTTTTTTCCCTCCCTGCCTCCCTTGTCCATATATTAATCCGCTGTTAGCAGGGAGAAGAGCTCCAGGTGTCCATCAAAGGGAAAGAACAGTGCTGCTATATATAATGCAAAGCTCCATGCCAAGTGCAGTACGGCTTCATCAATTTTAAACTAATTTTTAATTCTGTTTTATTTTAGCATGCTGCCATGAAGATGTTTCTCTCCTTTCACATTTTTCTTTGAGACAACAAAATGATTCATCACTGCAACACTGTCAGCTGTAATAGCCTTATGGTAACAGTTTAAAAATCAGGTTGCAGTAACATTGATGAGAAGGCCATTGCACTGAGAGGATATGAAAGGTCTCCTTTATACCTTCTCAAGACAATATTCCTTGAATTAAATCCTCCTGCCACCACTATATTTCTTGCTTTGTTACCTTTCAAGGAAAACCAAACAATTCTATCCCAATTCCTAACCATAATTTTCAAGTTAAATGGTAAAAAAACTCTTATTGGCTCTTTTATAAGAAGACTAAGCTTAATTTTTTTGACAATCACAAACATTTTCCAAAGCTCTTAGTCTTTTGCTGTAACTTGTGTCATAGCACACAATATTCTCTGAGATAACAAGCTACAGCTCCAGTGGGACTGAACTGAAATTTATTACTTTCCCAGCCATGTATATAACTCCCTATAGGTCATGGAATTCCCTATATGTGCATATGCTGAATGATGTGTATATGCAGCAGCATGGGACAGGAATTAACCTTTCAGAGGGCAGAAGGTGATTTCTGTGTATCTCTATGATCTTCAGAAAGGAAGCCCTGGGTGGAGATTTAATCCTGTGTTATGTTATGCATTCATAAAAAGATGAACAATTATGGCAATTGAAAAAAACCTATCATCAAATGAGAGAAAAAGACTATCTTTCTGAATTATGCAAATTCAGTCTTTTATGACAAAATGACTGCTTAAGACTTAAAACTCTAATTATTACCATTTGCTTCCTAAAATGTCCACCTCCCTTTATCTGCATATTGAACTGAAAACACAAAGCTCTTGAAACGTTTCTGGTCTCTGAAGGGGTGAATGTTATTTTCTTCCTTTCCCAACTCTGCAGCTGGGTAGTGGGGGCACCATTTTTTCTTTCAGTATGAAGCAAGTCACCCTGGTACAGCCCGACCCTGAAGGAGCTGATCAGTTCCTGACCGAGGTGCTGGCACAGGGGCACTGATGGAGTACCCCCACACCCCTTCCTGCAGGGCCATACAAACAAGCCCTCACCACACCCTGTCGTCAGGAAGGTGGTGCTAATGAGAGATGGTTTTGAAGGTTTAATATAGCTTCTGCGACACCTTTCAGAAGAGGAAAGGGGTGCCCAGCTTACTACAGCTGAAAAAACAAAGAATGGAGTGAGACAAAAAATAAGCTATTTCCTCCAAGTTCCTCATTTTCTTTGCACTTGCCAGCCACAACCAAAAGGTGCCCTGTCACAGGGTGGAAGGGAAGAAGTAATTCAGCTCTCTGCTGCTGGGACTCTGTTTGCCAGGGCAACTCAAGGCTCTGGGCTCAGGGCCATTTCTTCTCCTTACTCATGAAAACTGCTTTGGCAGGAGATGCCTAAGCTTGGCCAGGCGTCCAGGTAGCTTCAGAAAGGAGCAGGGAGCCTGGAAGCTCTGCCTCCAAGCTCTGCAGCCTGAGGACAATGTCAACATGTGTTTTCCCTGTTTCTCCTGCCTCTTCTTCCATCCTCTACAGCATGGACCAAGACACATCTGCACATCTCTTTTTTTGCCACCAGAATAACTGGATCCCTTCTAGACAGGACAGCTAAGGAAGCTGCATGGATCTGGGTGTGACTGTGTGTCGCTCTGCGTGGGGCTGTCCAAGTGGCAACACATTGCTTTTAATGCCTCTCCTGTGACGCAGACCAGAGCAGTGTCAGTGCACATCCAGGTTGAATTCAGCAGCGAAGAATGGCCAATACCTGTTTCACTGTGGCATCTGCTACCCAGGGATGCCTCTCCTGTGCCTCAACAAGTCCTCAGGCAGCAGATTAAATGGGTTTGCTGATCAGCTACACTGTACTGCAGAGCTGCGTTGAGGCCACAGAGCAGGGATTGGGGCTTAGCCCTCACCTGTGTCTGGTGAAACCCTATAGAAGCTCTCAGGTGCAGCAGCAACGGGGAGTGACAGCAAACTGCTGAGCCACATTACACTCAGCATACAAGGACAACACCCTCTTCCTCTCTGGGCGTCAAACAGCAAAGGACCCTGAATTATTTACTGAGTTTGGTGAAAAAAATTTGAAATCATTGTACTGGGAACCCAGGCTGCATCACGCACAATTAAAGCTTTAGCAACATTTTTACTAAGCTAAGGACTCCCCGAGTCACACCAAGCAACCAGAACCCTCCCTGGAAGCATTGTAAACCTTGGCTTTGGAGAAATAGCAATGTCAAAGCGAACTCTCTCTTCTTCTCCATCTGAAGCTCTGCTTTATTTTGCAGGGAGGTTGCCATTCGTTCTCAGCTCCAGCCATGGCCAAGCAAGCCCAGTTGAGCCTCCTCATCTGAACTTCTGGTTCAACACTTCCCTCAGGATTTTGTGCTGTAAGGTTGGAAGGGTGGGCTCAGGAGGATATGGGTGGGACGCAGTGGCAGCAAGGAAACCCTTGTTCACAGCTCATTCGGGGAGGAAACGGGCACTGATCCCAAGGAAATTGTTTTGTGTTCCTGAGCAGCTGTGGGGGGAGGTGGCGGTACTGGCCAGCCCTTTCCCACTGCTGCAAATGGCCAGCACCGCACCAGTGTGCTAACACGGACACAGCCACATGGGTTCCAGGCTTTCATGCCTGGCTACTCATGCTGCACTGGAAGTGCCCCCCCAGGGACCCAGAACAAGCAGCCCCCTCAGGCTCCATGGAGACTCAGCACAGGGAATAACCAAAGGGGTCCCAGCTAGCCCTTCTCTTCTCTGAGCATCTCGCAGAGACACTGCCGGACGCCCCAAAGGCGAGAAGGAAAATGGGGACCTGCCTTTTGTACAAACCACTCCACGGCCCCAGCTGGACGTGCTGACTCCCATCCCCTCTTCCCCCCTCACTCTGTCCTTTCCGTCCATGGAGGTGGCTTGGCCACACTCCTGGTACTGACCCAGAGATGTCACTGACACCCCATGCAAGCCTGAAGGCACAGCCATGTCTCAGAGTTTCTCCTGGAAATAAGCTGGGGCGCATATTGTCACTTGCAGTCTGGATTAGGCTGCAGAGAGGCCCCGTGACTCACTCCAGGAGGCGTTAAACATAACCTGCAAGCCCACAGTATGGAGCAGGGAACAGGGCGGGAGCTCTCAAGGAAATATTTTGCTGAAAACAAAACTTTCAAAGCCTTTCAACAGCAGAGTACCGAAAATAGACTTCAGACTCTAAGGGAGGGGGAATTGGAAAAGGTTAGGAGCTGGAGAGAGAGAGAAAGAGGGAAAGATCAAACGATCGACGACAGCCCTGGGGAAAAAGGGGGCACAGAGGTTGCCAAAGATTTTTTAAGTCCATTTCCTGCAGGAGCTGGAGACGAGGAGGGTCAGTTTATTGCAGTTTGGCCTGAGCAGAGAGCTCTGCAAGAGGCTCTTCAGGCTCGCTCCAAACACAGCCATTCATTACCCGCTGCTGCATCCTTCAAAACAGGAAACGTTGCCAGAGCATTAATTTATCTCTTAATCACCGTCCTTTTGTTGCTGTGAAAAATGTTTAGTCATAGATTTAATTCCTCTCACTCCACCCCCCTACATCCCGACCACCTCTGATCACAAACACCATGAAGAGACAGGGCTTGACAGATTTTCTGATGGTTTTACTACAATTTAGCTTTTAGGAGATCAGCTAACTTGCGTACAGATTCTATTGAAGAACCCTGCATAGCAACAAGAGAGCTGCCCCTGGCTCAAAGTGGGAGTGTAATTTTTTGGGGATTTCGCCTTGTCATTATTATTTCTTGCTCTTGTTATTGTCTTCAGTCCATCCTCCCCAGCCCCAATTTACTTTAAACAGATGTCTTATTTGTTCATAGCATGCTGAGGATTTGCCCTGGCAGAGAGATCTTTTTTTGTGTTTTGTTTTGCCTTTTTTTCCCTTAAATGTGTTTTAAATTTTGAGAAGAGCCCATGAAACAATAGCAGATGTGTTGTAGCTACAATTAATTGGATAATTAACTTAATTCAAGTATTGCATTTTAGGTTTGTGTTTCTTATGCAAGGGAATGTGTGTGCTAGAAGCTGGGGTAGGCATAAATGGAGGGGGGGAAGAGAAACATGTCTTGGGAAGGTACTTTAGGGGGTCCCAGCCATGGGTCCCCCAGACAAGGTGCAAGAGTAGAAGGGAGAAGACAGTGAGAGGAGGCAGCCACATGCTTCAGCAAGGGCCAAGTGATTAAAGATGCAGCCAGTGGTGAACACATAAGTTCATCAGGCTGTTTTCCTGGGGGTCTGTCCCATAAGGCATGCTCATTGGGAACTGTGCAATGTGTGGGCAAGGTCTGGGGGGGCAGGGATTCAGATACCCGAGGACAGACTAAGTCTCCCCTGCTCCTCTTGGAGGTCAGCAGAGGGATGCATGGATGACCAATCCATACCAACAGGGCCACTGGGATATACCTGGGATGGAACTGCTCCCCACATGGCCCCAGGCCAGCTCAGCATCAGGTTTCTCCATGTTTAGAGCTTGTGTTCCAAACTACCCAAACCTTGGCCAGGGCAGGCAGGACCCTTCTGCCTTCATGTGCCCCACCAGACACCCTCCCATCTCCCCTGGAGCCATTCATCATTAAGTGTCTGCACCATGGTGAACAGCCTCAAAACCTCAGTGACCTCTCAGCTGTGAGCTGTCTGCAGAGCCCAGGATGCCAGTGCCACCACCCAAGCAGACCAGCCATCCTTGGACATGATTATTGTTCCTTGGTATGAAGCCCTGCTAGGCAACACAGTTCCGGCTGGGTTGCACACCCACCCACTGAAAGGGTCAGGATCTGGCCCTGAGTGTTAACAGCCCTTCATGTCTCCTACTTAAAGCTTTTTCAAAGTCCTCCCGTGGCTATTTCATATTGGTCCTGTCTGCCATCGTTCTTGGTGTGTAAATGCTGCCAGTGCCTTCAGTAGCAGCCGTGTCTTCAAGCCACCATGGTATATTCTGCACCCCTGAAAGTACCCTATGGGACTTAGCCTGCACCCACCCTCCAGCAGACTCAAAACAAATACATATTCCTAATTACAGGCACAATGCCCATGGCCTTTCAGACCAGACTTTCTACCTGCAGTTTGGTGGCTTTTCTGCTCTTGGTTTTTGCTTGGGGTTCAAGAGCAGAGGTTTCCATTTCCAGCTGGGGTTAAAGCAGCATAGTGTCCACTTCCAGTTCCAGCTCTGAGTAGCTAAATGACACAAGGAAGAATAAGGCTGGTGAATTTGAGACAAATTTGGACTGGATCCTGCATCAAGCTTCTGGCAGGTAGGCAGCACCCACCCAGATCTCCCTGACTTCCCAAGGCTGCCCACACTGTGCTCAGAGCAAGACCAAGACTTTGGCTCTTATTTACAAGTGCCTAAGTGTGGCCTCAGGTTACTAACTACACTGCAAGCATTTTTGAAACTTAGGGAACTTCACAGCATTGGTAGAAGCACCCATCTTTTAGGCACTATGGTTTATAGCTATCAGAACAACAACAAAACCATATTTTTATTACAAAAATATTTTTTCCATAAAATTTGCAGCAGAAGTGTATCCCAACAAGTCATTCACAAAGCACTATAAGAAAACCCCTTAAACTGTTCAGATGAGAACAAATGATACTGCTAATTGCAATGTACAAATGCCAGATATTGGCATTTAACTCTAACTATGCTAAATGCTAATGTCAGCTGGAATGACACAGTCCGGCTTCATCACCCAAGGCATAATTTTCAAGCCAGGCTTAGACGGATCCAAATTTCCTACATTTTTTTTTTCTTTTCTTCTGTGGCAGCAGATGAGGGCAGAGAATGGAACTATTTAGCCTTCAAAAAGGCTGGGAATGGGAACCCGCAGAGGTCCTGGTTCATGCTTGACTAACAAATTACGGTAAAAACACAACATCACTAGTAGGGCTATTGGAAAGAATTATACCCAGAAGAAGTCCTTAGAAGAGGCTAAAAAGAAAATCCCATTTAAACTAAAAGGGAAAATGTTATTCAGTGCAGCATTTTTCTATTTATTTCCTTCTGGGTTTTTTTTTTCGACTATATTCAGTTTCTACTCTTCTTTTCTCTTAATTTGGGGACTGAAGAGTTGCCAGTTACTCTTTTATTTCCCCTTTTTTTCCCCACCTACAATATCAGCAATATTTGGTGCTTTTCTGTATTGCAGAGCACCTGAATCAATGGGAATAATTAATATTAGCTGAATTTAGGCAGGGAAGAAAGAGGCATTTAGTCTTTGTGGTGGTGAACGGAGCTCAAACTTGCCATGTACCTCAGTGAAATAGTTATACCAGTGAACCAAGCACAGCCTGTAAGGCTCAAGAGCCATAAGCAGCTAAAAGGAATCCAAATGCTTTAATGCTTTGTTATTGCACATTATGGTTTTTAAGGCAGCTGCAGCAGCCAGAGTGAGAGAGAGAAGCTGAGCCATGATTTATGAATACTTTGGGCTCATATTACTGGCATCATTAATCACAACTGCTGATAAATTAATCCACCTAATTTGTGTGCAAGATGCTCAGCTGAAAATAGAGAAAATACCAGTGTTTCAAGTAAGGTGCTCTTATAGCTCACCGCAAACTGCCAGTTTTGAACCTTAAGCTACCTGGTAGTTTCTCCTCACAAACAACAGCCAATGGTGAGAACCATCCAGAAAGTGGTTGCTGTCATAAAAAGGGGTCCCAGGACGTGAAACCAAGGAAAAGCATGGAGCCAAACACAGTTTAACACTACAGTGGCTAATCAAAAACTCACCTCTGACCCGGACTGAATCCTGTACTCCAAACAACCACGTTTGAACTTTTTCCAATCCGGTTTCCTCCAAATCTCTGAAGGACATTCCTTAAATTTTAATGAAGGCCACAAGTTTTGATTTCTCAAGTACTCACAGACAGAATGAAATGACCACATATGGGAAGGATAAAAAAAGCAGTTGCTCAGCCAGAGTGAATTTCTAATGATGAACATAGACAAAATGAGAATTTAGTTCATTCACAGACCCTTAATGATAGCTCTATATAGAGAGAGGAACTTGAGATGGCTTTGAGAAAACTTTTCAAGCCATGTTTTATTCATAAAGATAATTTTAATTTCAAAATATTTTAATAGCTCTTCCTGAACTCTAGAAAATCATGCCTGGGATACATAAATTGTCGAGCTTCATAAACAGGAGGAAATAAAAAGTGACTAGAATATGTTGATTTAAAATAAAAATAAACTTTCCAAGGCAACCTTACATGATTATTTTTCTGTTAACTTTATAGTCTATGACGAACATCTGAAAATGTGGCTTAAAAATTCCATTGAGCTATAACACTGAAATAGAAATGGTTCTTTACTTAAAGGTTTCAGTAGTTTCAGACCTTAAGTCTATGGCTAATTCCAAAACTATTTTCATCAATCCTACAGTTCAGAATGAAAAAGTGCTATACATGGAAAGATAGACAAAAGCATCTACTCTGACAGGTTGATTTGCAAAAAGAATGGTGGCTGTTTGAAAATGATCAGACTTTTTGATTGCTAGTAAGCAGTCCCATTAGGAATGCATTAGCAGGCGTAGTGCAGTGGAGGTGGTCAAAGGTGCATCATAAATGCAATTTGTCTTATCAATATCACTTTCACATATATGATGTCTAATGTTTGCATACCTATGTATTATCTGGCTATGTGTGTGAGGTGTAGAGAAACAAGTCCAGTTCTGCTTCAGTTTATTACTAAACAGCTATTAAGATTGCTAGTTCTGTATAAACATAATTGAAAACAGAAGTAGACATGGCATGCATCTCTTTCAGAATATAAATTCCATTGTACGAGTGCCGTAATTTTTATGGTATCGCTTCGTATTTCAAAACAGTAAGTTGTAAGTTGTCATATACATAGACAGAGAGGTAGATAGATCAATCAATTGATCAAATGGTCAATCTTGCTTTCTTTTTTGTCATCCAGAAAGTCAAACTGCTTTTTCTCAAATATTTTCCCCTCACTGACGCCCTCCAACTTGAGGATGTGTCAGTGACTTGAGTCTGGTATTTCCTCAATTAAGAATATCTAAAGTGAAAGCAGAGATGACCCTGTTCCCATTCCCTAATTTTGACTCTGCCAGCCCAACGTTTTCCCATACACCCTTCCCTGACTACTACAGTGGCACTGGAATTTCTAACCCAGTGAAAAGGAGATGAAGCTCCCTTCTGGTCAACTATATTATTTTTAGGCCTGCAAACAACCAGGTACCATTATATTCGTGTGCTTGCTTGGGACTGAAAACACGTTGCCTTTTCAGGAACATAAGGTTGCTTAAACTTTGTCATATCCCGTTCTCCGGTTGTGATGCACCAAGAAGTTAACACAGGAGTGTGAGGATGCAAGTCCCTTCTATGAGGATGGGATTCACCCAGGGACCCCTCTCTAATGCAAACTCTTCATTTGTCATAATTGCCAGTTAAATATTCATTCCTGTTTTTCATCAGCAAGGGAGAGCAACATGAGGTTTCCTTTGAGCTCTGGGACAAAACAGTCATGGAAATTGTCAACAGGGCAAGAACAGTTTTAATAACAGGCCAGGTCTTAGCCATCTGAAATGCCAGGGTTTTTTCCCCCTCCTCCCTCTTGTCTTGCAAACTCTCCTCCATTCCATTTTATCAACCACATGCAGGCTGTGCTGGCCTTGCTGGGCTCTGCAGGGACAGTTACTATGCATCTGGAAACTCCTTTCCAGGTTCCCAGGATCTCAGCAGTTCTTTTAAAGGATCTTCTTTTCATGATTTTAAAGTAAATAGACATAATTTCTAATCCCTTGAGCTACAAAGTTATGGAGAGTTTAAAGCCTGCCGCTCCTTCAGCATGTTTTGCAGTCCATTAGAGAAGAAGGGTGTCCCCAGTTATCTGACCTTTCAGGAAATTGAAACATCTCTTCTGCTGACTCCTTCATTGCCCCTAGAGAGCCACTGATGAGATCCGGACGTGAAATGAAGGAGTAAAGAAGAGCTGTGACTTTTATTATTCCAGGGAGAAGAGAGACAGGCAGCAGAGCTGCTGCACCTTGGAGCTCTGTGCCCATGTACACACGCTGATGCAGATCTGATGGGGCTCCAAAACACTGTAGCAGATCAGTCAACACCAGTTCAAGTTAGCCAAGGACCTGGCCCTCTCCATGGAACTGAGATGTGAGGCTGCAACTCAAAGGGAGTAGGGGAGAAGGTAATAAATGTCAGGAGTGAATCTCTGAGGGCTGTGTACTTTGCTCAGGCTCAAAAGAATGACATTTGAGATCTGCAAGGTGCAGGTACAGTAGTTCTCCATCTGCACTGGTCCTGGAGTCATTTTAACATGCTGTTGACTTCTGTCTCTTCTGAGACTCTTCTGCCAAGACAGACACAGACTCTCTTGCTGACTAATATCACCTGGCACAGCTGAGCTATTCTAGACAGAAGTGAGGGTGTTCCTACCTATACTCCAGCTATGCTCTTCTGTCATTATGCCCTTCACTGCCCGTTCTCTCTCCTTCTTTGCCCAGGAAGAGAGACCAGTTTAATCCACAGAACAGAACTGAGTATCAGTCAGAAGACTGAACTCAGGAATGCTCTTGCCTCACATTTCTCCCATGCTTGGATATTGAGGCTGAGCTAAAAATCTTGCTTTCAGAAACCCTTTTTGTTGATTTTAAAAGGGCTGCTCCTGCCAGCGGATGTTTTATTTAAGAACAGTCTGGTACACGATAATTAATGTTAAGAGGCCATGTTTCCCTGCTGAGCAGTAGCTTATGTCAGGAGCAGTTCCATTTCCTGCACTGGGAGAGCATGGGGATCAAGGCACTGCCCTCCAGGAGGAGGGAGGGTCAGATCCTGTCATGGCAAACACTTCTGCCAGGCTGGCAAGGAATTTGTCATGGGACAACGTAATTGGAGTAAACAAACACTAGCATCAGGGTAAGACAGGCACAGAAGAAGACCCCAGTCACTGAGGGACACTAGTGGGTGCAGTTATTAAACCAACATTGATAAAACCTCTGACTCTTGAATCTCCCACCCTGAATAATGCCTGCTGTCCCAAGCAAGCTTACTTCTTTGTTACTGTCTCACTTCCCCATGAACTTCTCTCTTCTTTGTCCTTAGCTGGTGTTTGCATTGCCACAAGGTTCATGTTCCTCCCTGGTTCTGCGTCTCTGGCTGAGGGGATGGACATGGAATCAGTAAACTGAGGTTTAGCTCTAACACCTATCACGTTCCCCCTCAAGCACATTTGAGGGACAAAAATGTCCCCCTCAGATCACATTTTAGCTATGTAGGACACAGAAATCTCGCCTGAGCCCACCAGGTAGTCTCCTTTCTATAGTGAAAACTGTTGTCCAAAAAAAGATTCGCTTATCCGAAACCAGCCCTATGGTCATGTTCACACATCCATACAGGAGTGCACCACAGTGAGCCACTCTCCACTTTTACCCATCTGACCTCTGCACTGACACACCTGTGTGCCCACAGTCACTCCAATTCCCTGCTCAAGTGTATTTGGGAGAAAAAGATAAATGCCTTCACTGAACACCAGCTAGACATTCTGCAGAACTGGGGCTTTAATTTTGGGGTGCTGGAGAACCTAAATGCCATTTTTAGCAGAATGAGCACTAGACAAATTCAAGATAGGGGTTTCAGTGCAAGTGGAGTCAAATAAACATTACAAGATTATGAAAAACTCCAACCAGTAAGCTCAGCATGAGAGGGCAGTAATAGTCAGAAGAAAGTATAGCCGTTGCACCTGTATTATTCTGCTGTATAAACATTCTACAAGGCCTGGTACCAAGTATATTAAAAATTATGCCAGATTCCCAGGGCCCTTTGTCCTCCCAAAGCCTCCTCCCCTCACAGCTGGCTCTTTTGGCAATGGTTTCAGCATGGGTCTTTTCAGGCACCACGAGGAATGATGGGCTAAAAACACCCCCAAACACCCACGCTCTGCCCCACAAGGAGAGACAGGCAGCAGTCAGGGGAGGTTGGTGGGGTTCCAGCTTTAGCATGCAACCAAGAGCACTATTCCTGCATTGCAGTTGTCCAGAGGCATTGACCCCTCCCAGGAGATTAGCTCAGATATTCAGGTCTTCGTCTCTTTTTCTCTTAGATGTAAAGACACGTAGGAACCTACAGCGAGTCAGAAGTTCACAGACTGTCTGGTACTTGCTTGAATTGATGTGAACCTCTGCTGTGGAAATTTTTCTAGGACAACATGCTTTCTCATGAGCGCAACACACTTTCAGTCTGGGTGAAAATACCACAAGAATAACCTTTCTCATGGTATTTCAGTATTTATTTTCTGGTTCCTGTCCAACCCTAAATCAGGAAGTACAGAAGCGTGAGAAAATTTTATAAAAAGAAAAAAAAGTTAAATAATGGGTTTTAGTCTAGAAAACGTTTCTGTTCTGCTTGAGCCCAAGGCAAAAGTTTGTTCTTGTTTTATTCCAACAGGTTCATCCATTTTTAGCTGCTTCTGAAAAAGCTGTCACATCACTGTGAGGCCATCAGGAAGGCCTGAGTCTTGCTGTTGACTTCTGATGTGCTACAGACTCCTAAGCCAAGTCACTTAGGCACTTTGAGTGTCTGTTCCCAGCCTGTCTATGAAGATAGGTAATATTTATCTTGCTGTGAGAAGTGCCTCAAGATTCTTGGGTGAAACCTCCTATGCAACTGTAAAACTGTTTTCTGAAAATGAATATCCCTTTGTTTTTTAACCTGACAAGTGTAGCTGAGCCTGTATGTACCCCTTTAAGTCTTTAAACAGTGGGATCCTTTCATAGTGACTTAGGATATGATGTAATGTCTATGCATTGTTAACGGGACCAAAGTGTAATAAACATTCATTTTAATGAACAAAGCAAAGAGATGTAACTCAGAAGACCCACGGGGAGATGTGTTGTATAGAGTTGTCATGTTTGCATACATGCTTTTCTGACTGCAGTCAGCTTTAACAAGGGTAAAATACTACTGATGTTAAATCACATGTGTTTTTTTGTTGTTGTGGGGGGGGTTGTTTTTTTGAGTTTTTTTTAAAAGAGACTTAGAATTGCAAGGGTGTTCCTGAAGACATAATGGCTGCATCTGTACTAATAAGCTAAATGTGTCCAGGACTGTGTGGTGGCCCCAAGGCCAACTGGCATGGAAAAGCCTACCTCCATGCTATTGAACTCTCCAGAACAGCAGGGCCACATCCAACCCACCTCCTGGGAACCGGCACTGGCTAGCACTGGCTCCAGCACCGTGCCAGGAATTGTTTGGGAGAGCATTAGCTGGCACCAGGCTCGGCCATGCCAGAGACCATTCAAACAATTAACAGCGCAGACATGCGAGTGCCAGGGCCTGGCATCATTCCCTGTCACTGCTTGATTTATTAATATCAAGTAGCCATGTGGCCTGCAGAGCCTTTATTGCTGGTGACAGTACCGGGAAAGGAGAAAGTTTGGGTTACTTTTGCAAGGCTGGAAGATAGAAAAAAAACAGGCAGCTTGGGTTCTTTTCTTGTAAACTGCACATGCTTTATATGGAAATTATTAAGAGACAATCAAAGCTAGGGCCTACAATGCTGCCTTGGCAAAGCTGCTTTTCAGCCTTGTAATGTTTTGAAAAAGGCTTCACACTCAAGAATGCTCTGTACTAAGGGATACCTGTTCAAAATAATTTTATTTATTTATATTTCTCTAAAGTGATGTAACCAGGGTAACACATTGTTCTTACAAGTCCACCCAGCCCCATGAAGTCCCTGGAGACTTATGGCACCATATTTAAAACTTGTTGCAACTAAATATATAGGACATCTGATGATAGTATATGTAAATCCTTTACAAATAGAATGTCTTGACTAAACTCCTCTGCTCCACTGTTTTTTGGATTATGTTAAATTAAGAGTCTTATTAAATGGTACTCTAGAAATCTATGATCTTCCTTCCATGTTTTCTTAGGAAAAGTTTTTAAGTGGCATGGAAATCAGAGGGAAATAATTGTATCCTCACCTCCTAAGTACTTTTTTCCAAAAATTTCCTAGCATTAGAGAGAAATTAGCACTATCATTCATGTACAGCAGAAGCATCTGTCTTTGATGTATGATTTACATACCTAGTGAGAGCATTAAGTTATCAAATGTTAAACAGTCCTTGGTAACTTGCAAACAGTTAAATATGAGAAACCTGTCCATGCAATATAACACTTCACATCATTAGCATATAGATATTTCAGCCTTTCTGTTTCTTTCTGGAAAACGAATGATGAATCACTCAAAAGAGAAATTGCTTAACTTTCTCTTTTTGGCACAGCAGTGGATTGACAGGCTAAACAGGCTTCTGAATACTTCCATCCAAAAATTATGTCAAGAACTGATGGTCCAGGAACAAACAGCCATGACAGCAGCTTCATCTACTTTTTTCAGTGTCTGACTCACATTGAAAGACAGCATGTGGTCCAGGACCCCACCAAAATAAAGGTTTTTCTAATCTACAACCTGTAGCTGCCCCGAGGAGCTCCTGCTGCAGCAAGGTGCTGATGCTGGTTTGGGAGACCTGGGTTCGGCTCCTGCTATTGCTTGCTAGTTTACTTCCCTTCCTCCCTGCCTCTAGGCTCAGTTCAGCAAAGCAGCATGTGCTTAACCTCTCCGGATTTCAACAACAATTTAGGCACTAGACCAACATAATGCTTTACTGAGTAGGCACGTGGTGTTGGTCAAGCCAGAGGCTGTTCCATACCTGCTTTCAGCCAGCAAGAACTCCTCAGCTACCTGAACAGATATCTAAGCTTGAGCTTTTAGCCCTTATTTGGAAGAAGAGCCAGACTTCTAGAAACTGCAGAGAGTGAGATCTTTTGTTGGGTTTGTTTTCCCTCTGCTTTCACTCTTACCTCTTTCTTCTTTTCTCACTGAAACCTTCCTCAGCCCTGGTTCAGCCAGCACAGGGAGCCTCATGGGTAGTGCTGGCTTCGGCCTCACAACCAGCCTTGTCCCACTTGAGAGATCCCAGCGGTACCAAAAAGCACCTGGGCTGAACCTGGTGTTGTTTTGGAATGTCAGTCTGAAAACCAGTCTACTTGAGCTTGGGTATCATGGTATTTATGGTCTCCTTTTCCTTCTTCATCTAGGGCAGGCTGCAGGGCTTTTTCATGAGCAAGCTGATGTCAGCACAATGTCAGCAGAACAGAGAGGAGCATTGCTGTGATTTAGAACTGACCAGGATGGGCTCCTTTGCCTGGTCCCTGGACCAAGGCAGTCTTTGCCAGGACTTGCTAGATTGGTATAGAGTGCACACAGCCAGCTGGTGAGCTCTGCCAAAAACTGCTTTAATTCCTGATGATGGCTGCTGCTCTACAAGGAAACAAAAGGCTGCTCATATGAACAGACACACAGCCTCCTTGCAGCACTTGGTGTGGTGTTTAGCTTTAAATGTCTTTTGTCCCAGCACCTTAGCAAGGTTTTGTGGTACAAAAGGAAGCTTAGAAGCCAGAGGAATTCATAAGTCCAGTCCTTGATTCATCCTGTAACCTAAAAATACAGACTGATTCCTGCAGCAGTTATTTTAGTACCAGACAGCAAAGTGCTTCCTTGAGATGAAAAGGCTCAAACGCCGGTACCCTCCTCATAAACAGGATCTTGGGATATATGGAGAAGAGTCAGACAATTTAGACTGCATGAGGCTCACACAAATGCAGACACGAAAATACACAAACATGCCAGCAAGGCAGGATAAGCAACACAGCTCTTCACAGAAATTCCTGCGTGTCATTCCTTTTGAGGCAAAAAAAGTAAATAATAATTTTGAAAAAAAGGGTATTAAAAAAATAAAGCAATTAAGCTCTTCCTCGTGCTTCTGCTAGACTCTTCCTGCACTTGAGGGGTACCAGTCTAAACATGCTCTCCCAGCCATTTGACTCCTGAAGGAATAAGAGTTTATAGTAACAATGCCAAGCACCATAATACAGTACCCAGTGTTCTCCTTGCCTCTTACCCTGGAGGTTGGTTCTAGCTTATATAAGAAGGGAAGGGGACAAAAGAAAACTAGAGAGAAGGTGTGTTATTCACAACACATGATATCTATTTTCTGTCAGGTAGACTGGAGAAATTCCAAGGGTACATATTTGAATTGCAAAGTGTTTAGGCTTTGCAGCCAACTCTGTCAGTGGAGCTTCAGCAAGGACACATCTTTGGGGAGTCCTGAAGTCATTTTAGGTACAACCCTTTGCCATTGCCCTTGCTGATGTCTTGAATCAATCAGTGCTACACTCTCTTTCTTAAATGCATAATCTCCAGAAATATCTGCGAGTACTCTATGAGAGGAAAATTAACTCTCCCCAGCAAACAAAATAGCCACTGATTCCAAAAGAACTCTTCTGAGGTAAATCTCTCAGAAACGGTTGACTCCATACTTATTTCCACCACTGGGATTTTAAGGGCAACCTTGTGTGTAAGAAAGAGATGTGTGTCTGAAACATGGTGAATCACCATTCAAGAGAAAGTTTCAAGAGTACAGCTACTATTTTGACATCTGGCAGTAATATAGCTGTTATGCAGATTTTTTTAGATGTAGAAGAGGGTAGTGAGAGTTACCAGCTGAAAAAGTCACTTCTCATCACTTTCAATACCCTTTTGCTTGTGCAGCAATGAAAATGAAGTGCAAATGAATAAGCAAACTTGTAGGTGTTAAATCTGAAGCAGTTTTTATAGAGAAGTGAAAAGAGCCAAGAAGACAAACAGCCAACCTATGTTAAGAGAAGAACAGGGATACAATCTCCACTGTAACATTGCTGGAATCACTAAAGGTGCTCCAAACAGAAACTGTAGTGGAAATCTCTATGAGAAGGGATGCTATTTCAAGTGGGGATAGCTACTGCTTTGGTGTTGGGTGGGACCACACTGTTCATTAAGAACAGAGTAGCCACTGTACCTCTGGAGCAGAGAAAGATCAGTTTGGACAAGCATACATGACTCAGGGGCTCTCATACCTCTTAGCCTCCAGTGTTGGGTCAGAAATCTCACAAGTCAATTTTCATGTGTTTAGTCAGCCACATTAGCCTTTCCTTCTGAGAAACACCATCATGACAAGAACAGAAATTACCTTTCTTCACACCTTAGGAAGTGTGTGTTTGTTTTACTCTCAGGTTTCTGTTGGGCAGATGAGAATGTGTTGTTTCTGATTCTGTCCAAGCTGTTTTATTCCTACTTTGCTTTTGTGTGCCTCTTGTCTTCAGGGGAGCATTCCCCAGAGTAATAAGGTGGCATCTCCCCAAACTGCCTGCAAGCTATCACTGACATTCATGCTGCAACTTATCCTCCAACAGAGGGTGAGCTTTGGCTTTGGCTCTTCTCAGCTTGTGGGTACTTTTCCTATACAGTCTGCACAATGCTCATTCCGTGTATTTTCCAGCACATGCATGCAGCATTTTCTGTGCCTGCTGCTTCTCAGAACACTTTGAACAGGCTCAATAAAAACACATTTATGCCAATGCTGGCTTCTTTTGTCAGAGCAAAAATAGTCCGGCTCCATCTCACAGACCTCCTACTGCTCTGCATGTGTTAGAGCCAGTTCAAGTGCCTCTGCTGTGCCCTGCCAGAAATCATGCTCTGCCCTCACAATCTCTTGCTTTCCTTACCACCCTCCCCCTCCATCTTAGGAAATAATTAGCAAAGAAGGAATAATAAAGCAATATGCAGTGCACTTCTGAGGCTTCCGACAGCTGTTGGCAGGCACTGCCACGTACTCCTGATGCTGCTTCATTTCCCTAGAGAACCACATAGGCCTTCCCTTTTCAGGTGCCGCCAGCCCCTGCACACCTGAGCTGAGGTCAAACAAAGAGGAAGGCACCCATGTAACACCAGCCTCTTGCAACATGTGGAAATTACAGAAATGGGGAGCATGCATTTCCCTCAGGGCAGAAAAAGTGAGCCTTTGTGATGTGGCAGTGCCCCATTGCATGACACCCTGCCATAATGAATAGGTAGGCTGTGGGTATAAGCTATTAACAAGCCCTATAAATCGCTGTTAAAGCAGTATGCATCTGTGGTGTTGCTTGCCTCAGCAAAAAGTGTCACAAATTGTGAGAGCAACAGCAGAAAACCATATCACAGTCTGAGGAGCGTTTGTGAGTGATTTTGCAATTTGAGGGATAATGGAGCAACAAGTCTACAGGCTGCAGTGCTCCTTGGCACCAAGATAGGCACCAAGGAGAAGTCTCTTAATTTCTCACTTCTCAAGAGAGGTGGCCAAAGAGGAAGACACAGCTCCTTTGCTATCTCCTCTCAGGCTGCAGCTGCTCTGCCAAAAGCCACTACAAAAATGTCAGTAAATAGCAATGACAGTGATGAAATTTTCTTCATAAATGTCCAAGTAAGCATGAAGTACTCCACCACAGAAAAACAGTCAGGGAGCAAAGTAATACGTTATTCCTACACACGGCCAGACATAAACAAGTACTCTTAATGGGGTTGGGGCAAGGGTTTGCAGTCCATTAGCTACCTGCTGAGCATAAAAGTCTTTGGCTGCATGGATGTACTGACAGGGCATGTTTCATATGCTCTTCCTCTGAATAATGAGAACAGACAAAAATATGGACTGCAGTAAAAGCCATGAGAGATGCTTGTAGCTGCAGTCCTACAAGAGCAGGATTTCTGGTTCTGTGCAGCTTAGAAGCAGCCTGTCTGTGGGGATACCTGTTCAATAGCATTTCATCTAATCATATGGTTCCACCTGTGGACTTCTGCACCAGGGAGATCAGAATTTTCTGACATTCCAGGAATCACTGTGCAAATTCTGCATGGTCTGGAGTATTCCTTGTCATATACATAACATGGCATATGTTCATCAGTTTTCACCGGTGCCATATGATTGCAATATCCTTATCCGATTAGCAAGCTCAGGCATGCTTAGCTCATATTGTATCTCAATTAATTTTACCCACAAACACTGATGTACTAAATCCTGAAACAATGCCTACGTAACTCCCCAGGGCATCATTTTGATTCCACCCTGGAACAAGGTCACTCTCCTGTTGACTGATGGTTTTTCATTCTTTTTCTTTTCCTAGCAGTTGTTTCTTAAACAAGATTTTCACTGGCAATAAACAGAATAATGTTCACAAACTGAAAATTTAATGTCTACTACTGGCTGTTGTTCAGAAGCTTAAAATACATATTTTAACTTTTTTTGGCTTGTTTGATCCAATAGCCAAATATGGATTTGATGTCTAAATGCTTCTTCTGACAACCTAAGTACCCTGCAAAACACAAATGCACAACCAGCAAGCACACAGTCTCCAAAATAAGCCTGTTTGCTTTTGCAGAGTACCAAACTTACTGACCTGACATTTTCTAACTGCCATCAGTGCCCAGGCCACATCTTTCCAAAGCACCATATTGTTCTACCCTACATACCTCTACAGCCAGACATCCACACCAGGTACTGGCAGGTACCTCTCACCGAGGACAGCTGAGAGAATCCCTTGAGGAAGATGTACTTTCAATATTTTCTAACCTATTTGCCCATAACTCACACCTGGAGGGGAGGACCACAGATCCTTTTCATGATGCTTTTTCATTCTCTGTCTCATCAACTCTGATGGAAAACAGTTCTGAGCTATTCCAGGAGGTTGGCATGCTGCCTCATGCATCCTGCCTGCTGCTTACAGCACCACCCAGCCTACTACACCAATATATCATTCTACAGTGTTCAGAAGCTTGAAAAAACTTGTCTGGACACCATGATTCTCCAGCTGCTTACATCTTTTGAAGCTTTTCTCAGCATCCAGGGGACTGGTGAGTGAGCCCTGCATGCTCACTGGATGCATGATGGGGGACTGTGGGCATCTGCCGAGCAGTTCAGCTCCAGACTTTCTTTCCAATGAGTGACCTGTAAGTGAAATGTGGGAAAAGTAGTATCCAGATCATCATCTGGTATAAATCAACAAAGCCCCACTAAAGACATTAAAGCTCTACTGG
Organism: Campylorhamphus procurvoides; assembly: GCA_013396655.1. Lineage (NCBI taxonomy): Eukaryota > Metazoa > Chordata > Aves > Passeriformes > Dendrocolaptidae > Campylorhamphus > Campylorhamphus procurvoides. The sequence continues at coordinate 2,712,922 of WBMV01007695.1, read as the reverse complement.
TTTGCACCATCTGGGAATTTGGCCACAGGGGAGGACTTCTTAATGTTGGGGTTTTAGCCTTTATCACAGATATACATGGGAGGAAGGCTAGAGCCCTATCTGCTCTCAGTGAGTATCGCCAACCCCTACAGAGATCAATAGGAGCTTCCTGCTCACATCAAGAGCAGAATGAGGCCCTAAAATTAGCATGTGTTTGAATCAGTGTATTGTATCTTGTTTGCAGATTAGTAGCACTGGGCAGATCTTGAGGGCATCAGAAAGCTAGCCAGTTTAAACAAAGTAAGAATTTACCTCAATTTCTGCTAAACTGAAACTGGTCGTTTTGGGAGGGAGAGAGAAGAAAAGGTGTCCAGAAACACTCATGTTTTTGTTCATTTGATTATTTCATGCACCTGGCTTCAGCAGACAAGGAAAAGTAAATTTTCACATACTTTGTACTTAAGCTGGCCTGGGGGGTATGGGAGTCCTGTCCTCAGAATGGAAGCCTTCAATTCTAATTTATAGACCAAACAGATAATGACAAATAGGCTTTGGGTGGTTTATCTAAATCCTCCAAAGCTGTGCCCATCAAATAGCTATAAGCTTGGGCAACTCCCTGGTTAGTCCAGAGTGCCTCAAACAGAGAAATCATATTTGCTGTGTTGTGTTTCACATATTTCTACATGCTGTCTCACAACCATATTCTAAATACCAAAATTGAAGGAAATCTGGAGTGAAATGAAAGGAACATGTTTATTCTTTGTATTTATGATAGCAATAAATTCCCTTAAGGCACTGTCTTTTTCGTTTAATGCAGTGACTACCAAATATGGGCTGGGTAATGGATGTTTTATGAATGCAGCCTTGCCTTGAGCAATTGATTGCTTAATTTAAAAGATTAAAACCTTGAAGTGGGCAAAAATAAGAAAGTAAAAAAAAAATATTGACCATGAACAAGCTATGATTATATATCAGCTTCAGCAAGCTAGCAGATAAATTACAATTATAGTAGTTTGTCTTCAATATACAGCCTCTTCAAGAACTGTTTTGATAAAAAATATTTTTTTAATATTTTAGAGCGTCTGTAGTTTACAGAAGAAAAAAATTCCCACACTTTCCTTTGTAGCTTATCTTTCTTTAAACCAGATGAGATTTAAATTTTTTTGTCATTGTATATTTCTTTTTCTGTGGATAGTATTTTTCCTGTTGGAAGAAGGTAGAGGGTGTATGCAGAGAACTGTTTCCTCTAGGTTCTAGTGCACTTCCTCCATCTGTGTCTAAGCCAGAAGCAAAAAAAAAACCCAATGAGTTGCTATTTCACAATGCCAAAATGTAAGCAGTCCAGTTTTCTTTCTGCTGTTTTGTCATCTAGCTCTGTTTTTTGTTCATTGGAGATATATCTCTTTTTTTTCATCCCATATAGCCTATGGGTGAATGATTAGAGATCTGGTGAAAAGAAAAATTACTATGATGGACTGGTTACTGATGTGCAGTGTTTTTGCTAGTGTATTTATCCATTGATTCCACTGTTATGAATAATACACATATTCATCATGCCACTGCTTCAAGGGACAATGTTCTCATCCAGGCCCTCTGTGCATTTTAAGTAGCTGGGACTTCCCCTGAGATCTGAGACTAAAGGACTAAACTTATCTTTGGTGTAAACTCTACTGAGATCAGTGAAACCACTGAGACCCAGGATGAATCTGACCCAGGGAGAGAGACTCTCAAGAGCTCCATTTAATCTCTATCGCTGCGTGATTTTCCCCAGGAATTGCCATAGCCATCCATCTCTCTAACACACATAATAAATAATTTACTCACAGATATAAGGGAGCACTTTTCTTCAATCTGCTAATGATCTTAGCACTGAAAGAGGCTCTACCGTGCTTAAACCCTCTTTACATTGCCTGAGAGATGCAAAGTGCCATTATGGTAAAATGAGATGACAAGAAATAAAGATGAGACAATACAGTTACAGTAATTTTCAGCATTTCCACCACAGCTTTCAGGTGAATCTTCGGCTGTTAAAATACCCAGGTGAGATTCATTCATAGTCACCCTAGGTTTTTAGTCAGCAGAGACCAACATTTCAATGGGGGTCTCTCCATTTCTGTATTACAGATGGAGTCTACATGATGCATAAAAGTTTTGACAGCTAAAGCCAAGTGAGATTAATCTCATTCCTAAATATCTGTTTGAACTCAGTCCCTTTTCATCAAACTTGGTGTTCCTGTGACGCTTGCCCTGTGTACTCCCTTAAGACACAGTCAAGTGACAACAGTAGGGCCCCGGGATTTGTCTTCAGCAGGAGGTGCTTCCCTGCAAACACCAGAGCTGGAAACAGGATGCAATTGCAAATGTCAAGGTAGTCCTCTTCGCCAGAGCTCAACTTCTGCTCTTGCTTGTGTCCTGGCCTGAGACCTGCTAAGTGTGGCAAGTACAGCAGCAATACTCAGAATTAATGTCTTTGTAGCCAAGAAGCATACTTGCCGCAATCCTTTCCTCACTTCAACAGGGTCTCTCCTCTATTTGACCGACCCCTATGTTATGTGTATTTTAGGGCTCTCCTCTCCTGATCAAAATTATCTGAATGCTGGCTCTTCCTATCAAAGGTTGTTCCAGTCTAGAAGCTTCCAATGTAAGTCTTTCATGATAGCGTTAATTTCTCTAGTTAATTTCCTGCTTGATCTGCCCTTTTTTATTGCCTTAAGTAATTCATTTCCATCCTTGGCAATGCACCTTTTAAGAATTGATTTAAAATTAATACATGAATAAAACAGTATAAATAATGTATGGTTTCTGTATTTAATATTAATAGCATTAAATGAGGGAGGAAAAATTGCATACTTGCAGATGATTTGCAAAAGGACTGTGGGGCCATAATATTATATTTCAAAGAGAGATATCGAGGTTGCCCAACGCTTATCATCAAGAGATTTTTTTATTATTATTTCAGTTGCCTACAGATTTGTCAGACTTCCCTCCTGCAGAGACTCTTTTGAGAAGAGGCTTTTGCCTCAGAGTGAATTATTCACTGCTAGCACATTGTGGAAAACATCTCCCAAATAGCTCAGACATTTTTGTGAATGAAACAAGGTGGAAAAGTGTGTTGTTTGTTGACATAAGACAAGCGTAGTGAGCAGAGCTAGTAGCACTCTGCTATGGAGCAAGAACCAGCCAGAAACACAGGCAGTCTGTCTTGTAATGTTCCTGTGAAAATTAAATTTGCCTCCTCCCCCACATCTGGCCTTGTGAATGCATTTGAACCTACCAAGCGCTGACTTGCTGCGGCACCTCAATATGCATTTCCTTGCAGAGGGCACACACTGTCCTGGTGCTACAGAGCCTATCCTCATTTCTGTGCATGACAGCAAGCCTGAGCTCCTAAAGCAATGGTGCTCCCTTTGATCTGAACTCAGTGGGCAAGAGGATCAGACCAAGGAGAACCAGAGTGGTGGATAAGTACACGAGCCATGGTGGAAAATAAACGGCAGGTTGCTAGGGTAAGGATCAGAAAGGCAAACTAGCAATTAGAGCAGAGTCCCAGTGTGGTAAGGAGACCAGGATTTAGTAAAACTGGGAACTAAGGAGTATAAGACAAAGGAGAAAACACTGGGATGGTCAGTGCCATTCACAGAGATACTGCATTTCCTACCTCTGTACATTTCAGTGTGCCTTTGCCCTTCTACCAGCACCTGTGCCCCGTAGCTAATGCACACTACAGTGTACTCAGAGTTTCTGCAGAGCCATGACCCTCCCCGTTGCCTGCCAGAAACCCAAGCAAGCAGAGACCTGGAGGTGTTGTTGCAACTTTCAAACATGCCTCTTTCATATGCTTTCTTTCATTCTGGAGGAGAAAACACATGAAGGCCCTGGCATTTAGGAAACAACTCCTCTCCAGAAAGCTGCCCTCCCTCATTCTGACCCTCCACAAGGATCACACACCACTGGCCTTGCTCACTTTGTGGTTCTGCCATCACATGGGTCAGATGAGCAGAACTGGCTGACGGGGAAACGCTGAGACTGAGGAGACCAACATCCATAGAATGTGCTTTGTTTCTAGCAAGAAAGGGGTTAATGCTAATCAGAGCCCTCACACAGGTGTAATGAGTCAGAGCTAGGACTGATGGCTGTCAAGAAGGGAATACAGGAAACTTTTACTCTTTAGGAAGGAAGACAGAAAAGAGAAAGGATTGTTTTCACACTAGATGAGCACAGGCGGTGTTCATCAGAACAGGGATTTTACCTCACTTTTTAATGAGTTAGCCAAAGGCTCCTTTTGTTTCACACACTTTTGTACCCTGCAGACACAGCTCTGCAAGACATCTCACTGCCCTGAAATCTTTTCTCCTAGTGGCTTTTCTTTACCTACCTGCTTGTGCAGTTGTCATCTCACCATGACCTCATAGACCCCTTGTCAGGCTCAGTGGAGAGAGAAGGAACTTTGTGATGATTTCATACCACAGAGGCCCTGGTCAAGCTGCAATAGCTGGGCTGTTAGAAGCAAAAAAAGTTGCTCAGAAGATAATTTATATGCCTCCAACAATGGTTTTGTAAACCTTTGTAGTTTTTCGTTCTGTGTTTGATTATTGATGAGGCTAAGAAAGGACAGAGCCAGTACTGAGATGAGGGTGGTAGAGCTCAGAGGAGATTCTTCCACGATGAGGCCCTGCAGTGCCTGATCCATGTCCTCCTGCACTTCACCTTGTTTGGAACACTTCTCTAGACTGGACCCATTTATTACCATAGTCTCCTTAAGAAGAAAGGTTGCTTATTCATTTCTTGGGTTGACTTCTCAGAAACAGGCAATGAGGACTGATCCCACGGCTTTCACATTCTCTTTGAGTGTCCTTGCTGCTGATTTACAAAGCACCAACAAGCGAACCAAGCTTGTTCTCCCTCCAGATTTCCTTTGTTCTTATCTAGAGGGTCTGAATCAAAACAAATGGTTTCTGTAGCCTCAAAACAAAACATAGTCTATATTTAGGCATGTCAGAAATTCTGAATAGTAGACCCAAAGCACTGTTGTTTCTATTTCTCAGCATTACCAGCAAACCAAAGTACATTATTTGCTCTTGTATAGTCTTGCTCTCACTTGGGAAGTCAAAGTTAGCACAGCAGTGACAAAAGGTAATGAGAGTCTACCCGCATTAGTACATCCATGTTGGATATGATCTTAAATCTATTGAATAAAAGAGAAAAATAAGTCTACTGGATAAAATAATTTTTAGTCTTTTTTGCTCAGAGCTAATTTCATAGGGCAGAGCAAGATAATCTGAGTAGGTCCTTCTCAGTCCAAGCCTACAGTGTATCTGATATTCAAATTCAAACCCACCAGCCAGCTGGGGAACAGGCTCTGCTGGAGCAGCCTGAAGGGGTTGAAGCTATCATTCCCTGCATAACAGCAGTTCAAACCTGGCAAAAGTCTGCTATGATTTTTCCTACCAGAGGAAAACATACATTTGCACAGTGATCATCACCAATTACTCTGCACGCCTAATTGCCTGGGGCACGAAGGAGAGAGACATCACACGTGCTGGATGCCCAGAGGCCATTGCAGTGCCATGGCTTGCCTTGTGTACCTAGAGAGTGGCAAACTGTGCAGGCAGACAGAGGAGCTGAGACCCTTCGCCCACTCCTCCTGTGGCACAGTCCACTCAGCACAGCCAAGGCTTCAGGGCTGAGGCCATATATGGAGCAGAGAGAAAACATGGGGAGCATGACTGTTTAAATGCCTGAAGCCTGAATCGCCACCACTGCAGCTGCTAGGCTTTCTTGGAAGTTACGTCCTGCACTTCCTGGGTGAGTGGCATGCTGACAAACAGTGCTGTTGTCAGTTCTGAGAAACAAAGAAAATGAATTTGCAAGTTGCTGAGTTGCTCAGCCTTCGCTGAGGTTTGGCAACAAAAATATGTGTAGAAATTTCTTCCTACTTACTGCAACATGACAGACAAATCCTGGGAGCAGGGTATATTGGGAACACCCTAAAATGTGAAGGAAGGGGGGAGCATGGCAGCCAGGTTTTAACCAAAGGCAAGAAATGTTTCAAGTCACAAAGATCAAGACAATTTGTAGGGATGGGGACTGCAAGGTATCAGCTTCCTGACAGCCTCTGAAAGTCACCCTCCTGGTCATCTTCTGCTCCCCCAGTCTGCCTGACCTCACTTTCCCTTCAGTGACCTGTCCCTGGTGCTGTCTAATGACTCCCAGTGTCCTTCAAACCTCAGAAGCTCAATGGAAGCTGCAAGAGTTAGATCTGCTCCAGCTCCAGTGAAATGTAAGAACTCCATGAGGAAGCACCACAATGCAGAGTCACAGCAACTGGTGGAGATGGAGCACTTGGGTGGCTCAGGGCAGTCATAGGATGCATTGAGGCAAATGCAGAAGTATGAGGCACCCTCTAGTCCTTCCAAACAGGAAAACTTGAAGTGATCAAGAGAGAAAACAACTGGCCACATCAGCAATGGTAGCTGAAGTCAGACAATCTTGACTGCTGAACTCCATGTTGGAGTGGTACCAAACGAGTAAGGAGATACAGCATTGTCTTCATCTGCACTCCCCATGGCATCGTGTGCCTGAGATTTCCCTCAGAGTCATTTCCATGTTCACCAAATGACCTGAGTCACCTGAAGAGCTGTCATGCCATAGCTGAAAATTATGTTCAGTTCGCAAAATGTGAGATTCTGGGAGAGATGCCCTATTCCAAGCGTGAATGTCAAAGTACACATCAGCTGTGGAGACCTTCCTGGTCAGCCCAGCTGTTGCCTCAGGAGAGTTTTCTTTCTCTATTTATTATGGGAGAAAAGAGACTCCTTTCATAGCCCTCTGTGCTCCTTTCCCTAAACAGCTGTCAGTGCCTCACATTTTAGCCAGCTACTTCACAGTGATAAACACCTTTCCAAGACTACTCTCACTTCATGTGTGCAGCGCCAGCTGTTATTGTCAGAACAAAATAAGTAGATTTTTTTTCCCCTGCCCTGTAGGCTGTGCATGTTGAGTCTGGTCCTTCCAACCTTTTCTAGCTTCAAAAGAAATAGGATTGAAAGCAAGGACACCAGTTTTTGCGCTCAGGCCCAGAAGCTGCCCTGTTTGAGAGCTGCAGGAGCCTCTGCCTCAACGTGCATATGTAACAAGTGTGTTCTGTTGAGTCCCTTTCCCAATAGCCTTGAGGACATGGTCTTGACTTTGACATGACCTGGTCATGCCTCTTGCCTGACTGTGTTGTTTCAAAGGCAGAATCTGAGGATTTGCTGTCACTTTAAAGCATTCGTCATCCTCTGCAGCTCAGTCATTCTGCCAAGGGGCTTAGGGGCAGCCTGAGCGTGATGTAGCAGTTCAGCTGCCGCAGGGCAGCAGATGCAATCTCTCTTCAGCACATTCAGGTCTTGTTTGCAGTCAAACCTCTGCTCGTGCTGCATGCAGATGGATGGCATGCACCCACAGGAATCTGCCTAACCCATACACACCCTGCCAGCCAAGCAGGAAAGGGATTTTGGTGTGGAAAGGTGTTGAGCAGCAGCCATCACATTTCTTACTTGCTGCTCAGCAAGCTGTCCAACTCTACAGCCACTCTCAAAGGCTGCGAGCAAAGTCAGGCAGGCACTGCTTGCAGAAAATAAATCCCACTCCCCCCATCATGGCTGTTGGTACCCAGCAGAGATGCTGAAATTCACCTGGACCCCAGGTGGCTACAGACAGGAGGGCTGCAAACAGCCAAATGCAACCTTTCTGGTGACTGCCTCCATGCTGAGGCTGGGCTGGCAGAGTTGCCATGGCCAGCTCTCCATCCTCACCATGGAGTGGCCTCACACCCCGTGACCTACACCTTCCTCCCAGAAGGCCACTCTGGCTGTTTCTGAACGGCCGCCCGAGCAGCATGAGGCAAAACCGTGGCAGAGATGGAGGCACAACGGCCCAATGTTATTGACTCCAGCCAGCGAGCGGGCAGTGTAATCTGTCTGCTTTTGTTCCGTTCGCTTGGTGGTGTGCTCTCATTAGCCCCCCACCAACAGTCAACCTGTCAGCAGGTCTGCGCTCCAACTGCCTGACCTCTGACTTCCACTCATTCTTCCACAAATTAATTTCCCAAATTGACAAATTAAAGTGCACAGTATGCCCAAGGTCACTAAATCACACTGGGTTCTGGTAAATGTCAACTAGCATTGGGGAGAGAAAAAAAAAAGGTAGGGGGAGGGAAGGAATAGAGGGTAAAAAGGGATAAAGGAAAAAAATACTGTATTTTTTTGAAAGAAATGGACAGAAAGTCTGAAATGTAGTTTCCCATTGGCAGAGGATGACGCTGTGTGACAGAGATTAAAATAGAGGCCAGAGCCCTGTGCTCCATCAGGTCTAATGGCTACCCAAAATGGCCTGCGTTGGCCCATTAAAGTGGTGAAATTGCACAGCCTGGGCTGTGTCTCTTCTCACTTGTGGTGCCACCACAGTGACAAGTTGCAGTGAAGTATTTCCTGATTCCTATCAGTCAAATGGGAATCCAATTCAGGGGCTGGACACAGTTGTTAGGTGAGCCAGTGCACACAGATATCCAGGGAAAGGGCAGAAGGGCAAATTGCCATTGGGAAACCCCAGGAAGTGAAGAGCATTTACTGTCATACCAAGCTCCATCCAGCTTTGTGTGCCAGACAGCAACATGTGGCTGTGAGGGACCTGCAGGGACGTGAACCCCATGACCATACTGATTCTGTTGCCGCATTGTACAGTTCTTCCCACAGACCAAATGAAGGCCTTTCTGCCATAACCCCTGCCCATGAGTGGCCAGAAACCCTTCAGTCCACAGTGTATCCATGGTCAATTTGTATTTGTTCATATGCCAGCACAGTGTCAATCTGAACTCGTGCTTTCCTCTCCCCAGTGTATTTACCCACTGCTGTATTTCAAGAAAGGTGCTGTGTTACCTCTCAGCTGCCACTCACTGGGTGATGGAGACGAAAGATGATATGATCCCCTGATGCTCCTAACAGCCTGTCTCTGCACCTGCGCTGGCAGTGCTTCATCTTTCCTAACCACAGCAGACAGCAGTGCTCCAAGGGAGATCTCACCCCTCTCCAGTGGCATTAATACTTGCCTGCCTCTTGGGAAGGCTGTGACTCATATACCCTATCCTCGTATTTGTCTTTTTCCTGGTGGCATGATATCTCTGCTTTTTAGTTACCCCATTAACTAATACACTCAGGTCTTTTTCTTCTACCCTTGTTTTTAGCTGATAAGCTTCCAGCTTATAGTGGAAATTCATGTTATTAATCCCTAAATTCATGACCTTGCACTCTGTAATATTGAATTTCACCCCATTTCTATCAGTCCAGCCCTCAAGGTCAGTCAGTGCTTCCTGTATCATACCCTGATCTTGAATAATAACTACAGTCTCAAGCTTGCTTCATCTACAAATTTCATCCATACACTCCTACTTTTCATCATGATTCCATACTGAAAATATTAAGTAGAATCAGTCCCAAGATTACTCCTTGAGCAACTCTAGAAGCAGTCCCCCTGAAATTTGTTCATTCCCACACCAACACCACTTGTATTCATCCCTGCCTTAGCCAACCCTCTGCACACTGTTCTTCTGCCTAACCCCATCGCTCCCCACTGAATAAATAATTTCCCATGTGGCATCATATCAAATGCTTTGCTAATAGTCAGATAGATCAGCCATGTTTCCTTTACCAGGAAAATCAATTAGCTTTCTTTGATAACATATCAGATTCTTCTGGCACAATTAACCTTTGATAAAGCCAGGCAGCACACAATCTCACTTTCTATTTGCATCCTTTATTCTTTTTATACAGACCCCAAAGATGTTTGCCTTGCACAGAGTGCTGATGAAAGCACACTGACTGTGCAGACAAAAGCAGCAACTGTTGTCCCATTAGGGGTGTTTTCACCTAGGACAACACCAGAAAGAAAATGCCACCATTGCACTGATCTTTCTCTTGCCCTGCTTTCTACAACCCTTCCCCTTGTACAGTGTGGAAGTAGCAGCATTTGGCACAACGCCTGCCCAAATCAAAGTATTGTATGTGATGTCGAATTTGCCTACACTACCAAAAATTGGTGTTCATTAAAAACACTAAAGAGGCTAAAACCAAACACTCCCATTCTCAGAGAACTGAAGTTTTACTCTTCATACACCAAGAGAAAACCGCCAGTCTGTGTTTACTTGAAACAATGTTATGCTTCTCCAGGGGTCAGTTCTGCACAGTGCACTGTACAGGGAAAGAGTTTTGGGACAAGACTTAGGGCACTGAAACCATAGGCAGGATATGAAATGTTTAGATCACTGATTCACTGTAACCTTGGTTGGCAGAGGTTATTCCATGGCAGAGTCACGATTCTGTGAAAGGGATTCCCATATCATTCACCATTCTGTGAGCCGAGGACAAGGAGAAATGACAGCTCTCCCCCTCTCCTACCTTCTTCTTCTCAGGAGCAAGTCCTGACAGCACAAAGGAAAAGTTGGGTCTTCTCCCTCCAAGGTGAATCAATGCTTGTTGAAGGAGGGCATGGTAATACATTCTCTTAAGTTTTAGAGTTCAGCAACACAGTTTTGAGCAAAAATCACTCTGGATTCTCCTGCTCACCAAGTTGTTCTCTGATTTGGACGAGGTTACATGCTTACTGCTACTCTGTCATGACACTTGGAGCTCAGCAGGAAAGGAGAAGGACTCTGCCTGTCAGTGCTCAACATTTGCTGCAGCAAAAACTAATCAGTCAAATAGTCCTGTATATTTTTATGTGTTGGGCTAAAAATGGCATCTTCCTATTATGTGTCTAAGGGGAATTCTTACGCACCTTGACTCCTTTGCACGGGCACGTAGTCTGGGTTAAAGATCAGCTGAGTAAACTCCTAGTCATAACTCACCTGAACATGGTCAGGCAGGTATGAATCTGTGCATATCACACGAAAGCTGTCTGCTTTCTACTTCCCTGCTCCCACATGGTAGAACACAATCAGCATCTGAAGAATTTTGTTCGGTTTGGGGAGGCAATTCTACTATCATTTATCATCCACTTCCCTAGAACACTGACACTGTGCCTCTCCAGCTAGCAATTCAGCTCATAAAATACACTCATCTGAGTAAAAAATGGTTGTCACCCAGAAGCTTCAATGTTATTTTTAAGACCACTAATTGATTCTGCTGCTCTGATATCCTCTTGCAAGGGATTCCAGAGCCTAGAAACATTAACAGGCAAATGCTCTGGCACCAGCTGTCTTAAGCCTAAATCTAGTCTCCACCAAAAGGCTGGCATTAGATGTCTTCTCATTTTACATGTTTGCATTTTTACAACAACATTCCACCGTTTTAAGGCTACTGTAGGTTAGCTGAAGAATCAATTTGGTGACCTACAATCTGCGTCTTACCCTAGGAGAAGAAAAGCATTGACCCTGACAGAAAAGAAAGCTGTACGTTATTCTTTGTGTCACTTATGGAGAGTGTACACCTTTGAGGAGGTGGACATGAACTAGTGTGGCTATATCATTTATTCTCCTGGGCCCAGGGACCTGTCTAACCTAAGTATAGAGGAATATTTTGTACTCATTTTGTTTGAAACGCATGAAAATTCTACTCTTTCCGTCTAATACTGCATGCTGCTGCCCTTACCTTGCTGCTGCTCATAACAACTATGTCCTCCTGAAGGCTGCATTTTCACAAACCACATTGGGCAGACAAGTAAGGCAAACACAAGGGGACAAGAAGGCTGTTACAGCAACTACTTAGCTAACACACTTAGAATATCCAGGGCACTAACCAGAGTCATCTCTTTCACCCTGTAGCATGTAGTGATTTTAATTTAAGAGAGATCAAGTCTCACTCCTTAGTCCTGGTGTCCCTTTTCACAAAACACAGGAAGCAAAAACCACAAACCACAGAGAATGTAAAAAAATTCAGCCAGGCTACTGGTTCAAACCTCTAGCTTGGAGCTGTCAGGGAGGCACTCTACATTTACCCTGGTGCATGTGAGACCAGAGTTTCAACCTGTTTCTTTCACAACAGTCTGCTAGTTGTGATCAGAATCTACACATGGGATTTGCAGCTTTCAGTGTTGTAAAATAAATCACAAAAAAAGCAAATACATAAGTGAAACACAGGCACAGGAAAGAAAGGCAAGATCATTTAGTATAACCAAAACTTTGCACTTCATCTCACCAAGTGGACTTGTCAGTCTCACGTGCATAGCCAAGGAAATCAACCCTAGACCCCAGAAATTATGCTACATATCATATGACCTGCTGGCATATTAATACCCTTTCCTTTTAAAATCTTTGCTCTCCCTTCGGAACCTGCCCTCTCAGTGGGGATCAGACTGACACATTATAGGCTCAGTTTTCTTTCTGAGCTGACAACTTGTTCAGGAAGAGCTGGCTAGGATGTCAGTCTTTGGAGAATACATAGAAAATTCCAATGTGCAATTTGCATATCATCACTTTTCTGGAAGGTATCGTGAGAAGAAATAAATACTTCTCTCTTCTAGGGAAATACCTTAAGCTTTTAACCAGTGTATCCCACTCGAATTAAAAAATTTGTACTGAACTTCACTGGGTGACAATCTTCTCAATAATGCTGAGATGAGAAAAAGCCAGTGCAGAAACAACCGCTCTGGGCAACTCCCTTTTCCTTTCTCCCCACATCTATTTTTGGAAATATTTGGAAATAGAAATATAGAGCTTATTTTTGGTGTCTCCAGTTGTTACCTTTTGAAACCTTCCTGAAAAGCTGCCTAAACTCTGTATAAAATGTAGCCTAGAAAGAAACTTGAGTAATGGATTAGTTGCTTCCACCATCTTCCCAACAGATAGACTCTGATCACAGAAAAACCACACCTGAAGTCAGTATTGACTGGCCTCATGACTGAAAATGATATTTTGGGAGTTTTTACACAGAACAGTTGATTACATAATTATGGGAGTATAATATCTCCTCATAGTTATTCTAGACTGATCATCTTGTAAGTATTTTTACTATGCAGCAGAGGCTTTGTTTGTCCAATCACACTGTAAGTACAACTGTATGGAAATAGAATTAAATAAATTTAGTGGGAGAACTACACCTGGACACCAGAAGCCACATAATCATACCAGTGAACTTTTCAGGGTAGCCCCCAGGTAGGAGCCCAGATTGACTGGTGTCTGGGAAACATGTGCCTCTCTTCTCCACAACTGAGTCCTCTAAACTCAGCCATGGGAATAAAGTCCACATACAGGTCAGCTACTACTGGTGTCTAACTTATGAATAAGCCTTTGGGTGATGTCCATAGTCAAGAGTGGGATGAGTAGAATTCTTACCGTTCAGGGCTGCCAACCCTCAGCTTGGTCCCTGGACCTCAGCAGATCTAGCAGCTAATACAGTAGCACAGAGATATAGGAAAAACACTACCAGCAGTCATGGAGGAAACATGCTCAAACACAGAAGCTTTTCCTCATACCTGGAAGTCCAGCAAGAGGCCACCTTAAACTGAAGGCTATCATATTGCCACCAGCATACAGTGTTCCACCTCCAAAGCTGATAGGTGTAGCCAGCCTGAATTTTGTGGATTTAGTTTTTTTCCTAGAAGGCATAATCTGATCCATGGTGTTGTCCCTATACAGTAAGCTCACAACAGTTTTGAGGAGCTGGGATTTCAGTCAGGAAATCTCTGAAGAAATCATCAACTATGGCTGTAGTTTCATCCACAGATGAATCATCCTCAAGAATAAAAGCCCTGGGTGGGGCACGGACGGGTCTCCCTCCTTGCCCTCAACCCCAATGCTTTGAATACTGCAGTGTTTTGATTTTTAAAACACATGTTTAACAAATGTAGCAGTTATGAGGAACATGTCAATGTGCCATGTTTCCTGTTCAAATTTCCGTTTTCATTTTTAAAGTTCAAGTACGTCTTGATCCCCACAGGATAAACATGAGCAAGTACAACAGAAGTGTATAGAGAAGAAGAGGTGAGAGCTCAGAACCACAATGAAAGACAGAACCACTGAACAACCCAGCTGGGCTCTGCTGGGGGATAAGCCTGGCCCAGCAACCCCATCTCACCCTGATGGACCAGTTGAGAAATATGATCCCCAGTTTTGTCAGGGCCTGTGCACTGCTCTGGTGAGCCTTGTTGTGTTCAGGGCCTAATAGGTCTGTTTTCTCCTACCAAAGAGACAGTGAAAGTTTCTGTGGTCAAAATCTCCACTTCCCTCTCCTGCCCCAACTACTTCTAACAATTTTTTTAAACTTACTTGGTCACCAAAGACCACATACACTGACATTTTAAGTGCCTGAACTGCTGTGTGCTGTGTCCTTGCTGTCCAGAGCTTTGCCTGCCCCAGTGGATGATGCTGATACCTCACAATCAGTACAGGGACTATCACACCTTACACAAAGACGAGTGTCATCCTTCCATGCAGGAGGGCAGATGTTTCAGGAGAGAGATGACAGACAGTTTTCTCTTTCAAACACAGCATGCATGCAGAATCCTCCTCTATCACCAGCCACACAGCTAACATTTTACCAACATGAAAATACTATCCCAGTCTCTTAGCACACACTCTTCAGCATTTTTAGTAAAAAGAGAGCACTTTGAGTCATTCTTTCAATCACAGGCCAGTTCCTGGAGTTTGTGAGTCAGTTGGATCAGTTCATCCTGATACACTTTTTTACGGTTTCTATTCTAAGAACAGCTTTACTGAACTTAAGATTAGAAATTATAAGAAATAGAAAAATCTTGGGGGAGGGGAAAGAGGAAAGAGAGAAGATTGATAACTGGGGTTATGAGGTATATTCAGAGGTTTCAGGAGAGTGGCAAATAGCTACAGAGAAGTTGATTGGTTTTGCAAAAATCTCTAATGAAAAAATACAGTCCAGATATCACAGTAGTAAGGGCAAGGAGATAAAATAGAGAAGTGTTACAAAGACACAACTTTTGAGATGAAATCTCATCCTACTTTAGACAATCATGAGTAGTTAAATTCAGCAAACAAATTCCGGCTATCACCAATGGTTTGACATAGATAAGGGCAGTTCACTTAAGCTATTGTTCAACAATTCATGGCAATCTTTGAGACCAACCAACCTTCTGAGAAGCAGCACTGCCTACTACCACAAGTTCATTCTCATTCTTCTCATAATCTTGCCTTTCAGGAGGATGAATGAGAGTTCTCTTAACCAGTGCCAGCCAACATCTAGAGTTGCCTCTTCCTCTGAAGGAGGCTTAGCCATTATTGGTAGTTTTTGCAATCCTCCCATTTGCATGCAGTCAGAGGGGGTTTCTGCTGTCCTCAACTGTTCTTCACTGCAGTCTAATAAAGCCAAATAACTAGGCTAAGAAATGCGTTAAAGACATTTTTCTTCTATTTCAGCTTCACCAGTGTTGTGATTTTTTTCACATCTCATAAGATCAGGCCACTAGATTAACTCCAAAACATGGGTGTCCAGTGTCATTTTGGGTGATTTTGGGTGTCTAGGACATCTAAGGGAGGGCTGCACCCTTTGGGAGTGGGAGTTGCATGCTAGGTGAGTGTGGAGAATTGCACTGGGTGCTTCTGTGCAGGTACCACGTTTCTTCTTCCCTCTCAGCTGAGCTACCAGCCTCTAAGTAGCCACATTTGCTTTTCCTACTGTAAAAATGATGATGCCTTCTTTTAAAAAATATGGTTTTACTTCAGAATAATCTTGTTTTATAGACCTTTTAAAATCCCTGATTAAGCACTTCCTCAGCCATATTACTGTGGCAAACAATAAATATCAAGACAGCAAGTCTCAAGACAAAACTGCAGAATTTGGCAATGGAGCACCAAAAATCCCCACCAGTTCTTTGTTATTAACAATGACCTTTCCTCTGTCAGATCTTTAAAATTCACAGTACTCATAATGATGTTGATTATTACTCAACAATACACAGGGAACGAGGGATTGATCATTGCACTTTAATTTATGAACTGCTCATTCTATTAGGAAAAGGGAAACATCACTTAAGAAGCTGGACACTGTGACATGTGGGCTGGCAGGGGACAGCCTGGCTGCCTCTTGCTTAAGATTGAGCTGACTGATCAAGTGTCACACTCAAGGTCACCCTGCAGACCCATGGCTTAGAAGGGATTATAGCACAGAGAGATCCCTAGCGACACCCACTCCTGCCCTCTGAACTCTAGACCCTATGGCTCCTCATCAAAATGTGACTTGCTTAGATAAAAATACCCAGTATTTTTTCACACTGGAGCAACTGGTATAAAAAATAATTACAGCCCGGTCTTCTTCTGTTTTCAGTGAGCAGCACAGGTTTTCTGCTCTGCCTATGTTACTTTCAGCATGCTACTACTGGTAAAACTAAAGAGCTAACTTGCGAGAAAGGATCACTAGAAGTAAGAATGGACCCAATCAGCATTTATTGACATAAATACACCTCATCATATCATCAGCACACTTGGTAAGATCAGACCAGTCAATCCATTCAGTTGCATCCAGAAAAATCGCCATCACCCTGAGAGCACCGAAGGATGCAGGCAGCATGCCAGGCTCACTGGGGTTAATGTCTCTCAAAAATTACTCGCTGTGCGTTGTAACCCATGTGCACATGCGGGAACAAATCAGGTTTTGTGAGCAAGCAACTCAAGGGTTCAGACACACAGCCTGTGTGTGGGGCTTATGGAGTTGCAATATGTCAGTCAAACCTCTGTAATCGTCTGTGTCTGCATTTTTTATCTGTTTCAGTTTAAACTTCTTTCAACAAGTTTTCAGCTAAA
This sequence comes from Campylorhamphus procurvoides, assembly GCA_013396655.1. Classification (NCBI taxonomy): domain Eukaryota; kingdom Metazoa; phylum Chordata; class Aves; order Passeriformes; family Dendrocolaptidae; genus Campylorhamphus; species Campylorhamphus procurvoides. The sequence continues at coordinate 2,696,202 of WBMV01007695.1, read as the reverse complement.
TGACATTACCTCACATCTAAGGCAGACCAAGACCATATATGGCAAACAGCTATTGAGGTTGCCACAGCCCAGCTGATACGTGGTGGCTTGCTAGGGTGCTGCTGCTTGCTCGTATACAAGAGCACTGCATAGAGGAGACTCACACAATCAGGTGAAAATGAAGAGTCATGGGTGAAAAGTACCTCTGTCCTTTAATGTTTTCTTTCTGAAATACAGAAAGCTCAGAAAGTTTCTTAACAGAGTAAAGATCTTTGGGATGGGAACCAAATGTCAGGTTGCATTATTAGGTTGATGTCACTGTGTTTTAAATATGAAGACTTTTACTGGAAGTCTTGCTGCCTGGAACTAGAAAAACCTAAGAACCAAGCATAAATAGTGAGATATTCCCTGCCTCAAGGCAAAGCACACTTAGTGGAATCTTTGATGATGTAATAGGTGACCCTTACAATGAAATCATAAACTTTAAGTCATTGAATATTGGGGCTGCACAGGAACTGAGTCCTCAAGAGGCACTCAAAGCTGGTTACTGAAAAGAGCTGCTGTCATGACATTTCTAAATTTCTCAATAAGATATTGAGTATGCTTAATTTTGATTAAAGCTATAATACAGCCTATGTATCATCAGTTACTTTCTGCAAGTGAGGAACATTCATGGCAATTCAAAGCTCAATAAAAACCCCATCACTCTGCCAAGAGGAGTTCAATAGAAACATGCTGCTATCTGAGGACAAGGGAGTTGAGAGAGGCCATTTAAGCTGGAAGGAGAGTGACCACATTTCAAACACAAAATGCCTAGGACATTCAGACATGGAAGTCTCTTTCAGTTTCATTTTCCATCAGGGTTCCCTGCAATCTCAGCTCCACAGCACAACTTGAAGCATTTGATTTTTTTTCTGTATCTTGACATCCTTTCTCTAAAGAAAGGAAGTAACTCCAGAATTCCTTGCTGGAGATCTTCTGAGATTCATTTCATGCCTGCTTAGCAAATTTAGGCCTTCAAAAAGAAGGTGAAAAGAAATACAAAGGAGGATTATTATTAACAGGTATAGACCCCAGGGGTAAGAATATCTTCTGCTACAGAGAAAAATCTCTGCACTTTTCAACTGTTGTTACTTGAACTTGTGACGTAGTGGAGCTGCTGGCTTTCTCAGTAATTAAAGCTCAGTTTTTACTGAGGATATTTCCAAAAACATTTCCAGGATGGAAGGATGAACACAAATACCCAGTGCTTTATGAGCAGCAGAGGAAGCATTTGCAAGCAAGGCTTAGCCCACCTGGCTGAAAATCTACTTGATTATACCAACATGTAGTGGTGTGATAAAGACAATCACTTGTTCAGTAACTGAAACAAATGGGGTTTCTTTCATTTCATTTAGGCCTGCCCATTCCTGTGACAAGAAAGTCATCTGGGGTCAAAAGTGTCATAATTGGGCCTTCATTAACTTTGGATTGCTGACAGAACATCCTTCTTTCATTTTCTATCATTCTGTCTCTTCCCTAAGAGAACAATGGGGAAGCAGCCCAGACAGTACATTGTGTCACAAGTCAGGTGTTTGCTGGAGGACCTCAGGTGTCCTTCTACAGCATCCTGAGCTGAGGACTTTGTTGGATCCAGTTGTTCAAGGCATCATAAAGAAGCCTTTTATCAAAGCATCTGGTTAGTGGACAAGTGAACAACCTTAATTCCTCAAAAAGGGCTCTTGAACACTGTCTCAGGATATCCCAGTGGAGGTTTCTGTCTGGAAATGAGGTCACAGTTTCTTTATACTTCATCAAAAATGTGGTCTTGTGCCACCAACATTGTCAACCATCCTTATCACTTCAACCAGTATAATCTAAAACATGCAAAGAGCCTCTGTTCAGCCACTCCCTCTGCCTCTTTCTGAGGTGGTCACCCACTTTTCAAGCATTTCAGGAACATATTAAGTCATTCTAGACAAGGTTTGCTATGCAGCTAACAAATGACCCTTTCTGAGCATCAAGGAAAATAAGGGCTTGGGAACAATTGGAGGAAGTGAACCAAGCAGACGCTCCTGCAGTAATTATCATCATTCAGTTAGGGAAGAGGGGGAGCAGGGGAGCACCCAAGCTAGGACCACCCTCTCCTCTGAGGCTGGGGTCTGCTCCCATTGTTCTCACCAGGAGCCATACCACTGCCTCCAGCAGGAGCAGGACCAGGTCTTTTAATCCCCATTTCCTCTTGGCCGAATGAACTGTAGTGTATGCCAGTGACAGCTAAATGAAGGATTCCTTTTTCCAGAGGACCGGCAACAGCTCTTAACTCATAAACTCAAGGTAATTGACATTACAAACAAGCTTTACCCACAGGGACCCCAGAGCAGTCAACAATTGTGCTTTAATGAGTAGGAAGGGAGAAGGGGGGAAGTCTTTATACACTGCAGTAGGACATTCTAAGAAAAGCTCTTTCCCTTTTCCAGGCAAGGCAATGATTAAAGTCTGTGCGTGAAACCCGGCAAGGAGGGAGGTCTTGCTGAAAACGCCTTTCTTCCTGGCTTTCCTGTGGAAAAACAAGGGGCATGAAAAATGGTTACTGGGACTTGAGAAGAACAACAACAGCCAGCTAACAAACCCAAACAATAAAGGAGGAAGCCAAGTTCAAATGAAAAAAGTTGAAGACCCCAGAGATCTGAAGTTTCACACACAAAAGACATCTAACAGAATTCTTATACTAGTATGAACTTCTGCAGAAGGGCAGAGAGTGGGGTGGAAGTATCAACTCAGGTATTACATGAACTCAACAAACTGACAAATCTGACAAACTTAAGGGAGTATTCTGCCTCATGTTCTCTCTTCTATTCAGCACAGCCATGGTCAGTTGGGTGTACTTTGTCAGCACTTCACAGAGTGACACTAGTTCTGATCACAGAGGCGAAATGGAGTAAAAGAGCAGTACACAAAAGCATAGCTTTTTGCAGGACTGCAGTTGTCAATGCTTATCTGGCACTGCTCAATATTCACTTTACTTGGGCACATCATAGATATATTTTTTGTTTGAATGGTTCCTTCTTCTGAAAGTCTCATTTGAAGGCAGCTGACCCAGAAATTGATTAGACTTTTGTGCATATATTACATACAGCATAATAGCAATTTATTGGGAAAAGAATGGCATCATGAAATATTTTTTTTACCAAAAACTCCTGTATAAAAATATTAGTGTTGCTGATCATGTTTCTAATAGGAGATCACAGAGCAAATGGACTACTGGTTCTACAAAGACAGCAAGTAGGGATGGGCCCTGCTCAGCAGTATTTTCACATATATTAGGAACAACAGGGTGATACAGAGAGACAGGGAAGAAAAGAAAGTCAGGGGTAATAGGCAGTGGCCTCAGCCCGGCAGCTACCTAACAGGTATTGCACTCTGAAGAAAGTGTGTTTTTCTGGAGGATTAACAAATGTTCAGTCAGGACAAGCTACACTGAATGATATAAGTGAGATCTGGTCACATCCAGGGGCTGAGGGGCAGGGACAGAGTGTGCAGATCCAAATATCACGGACTGTTTTGGGAAGGGGGGAGCAATCCACATCTGGTACAAATACTGTGCACTGGCTGATGGTCCCAGACCAATGCCAGGCAACTGCAGTTGGTAACAACAGTTTTCTGAGTTGACAGCTCGTAGGAAAATGATTGCAAATAAGTAGCAAAGTCCTAAGATGGAAGAAAGATATTTTCCTGTCCTGAAAAGCCTCTAGCAGAGGGTCAAAACAAGAGATGGGAATATGCAAGGTCTGTCCCTGGGAAGAGATGGAGCCAGCTGTTCTCTCAGTCCCCATGCACCTCTGAGAGGTATCCCCATCCTCAGGGTGCAGAGCAAGTGTAAGACCTGGGAAGTTGCTCTAGCAAACTCAAACAAAATCAGGAGATTTATAGTTTCTGTACACTATTGTTTTTGACTGATTGGACAGTTTTCTATTGTTGGACCTTTAATGTGAGAAGCCTGAATCCTGCATGTGTTTCTTCATAAATCTCTGGTTTGTGATGGTCCAGTTGAAAGGGACTGTCTCACCTGTATCCTGCCACCCATTCCCACCATAACAAGAAAACTGTGAGGGACTCAACTGCAGAGGAGTTATCTGTGAATCCAGCAACTGAGGAATTAACAAAGTAGCACAGATAAGACATTACCTATGTTTTGGGATTATGTATCTGTCATATCCATTACTTCAGTCTGCTTTAACAATATTCCCTGCCAAAGCTGGGTCCGAATAACACTCTTTGGTGATGTAACAATATTCTGAGTTGAGTTTGAGCCTTTTACTTTTATCACACACAGAACTCCCAATATTTGATAGTGGCAGGACCATCATAGTCACTGGAAGTAGCTAGGGCTGATGTAACATGATTCCCATGCTAGCATTGTGCTCTAAATACAGTAAATCTGAGCAGGGCAAAACAGAGACAAATTTAGAGTACAAACTGTTGTACAAAACTGACTGTGAATTGCCTAGACCGGTAATATCATTTTGCTTGAGACCTCAAGCTGAACCCAGACCACGTTCCCAACTTTGAAAGGCCAGTGCATTATCTGCTAAGCCACCCATCCTACTGGAAAATCTTGTCCATGTTCATACAAAAGGAAAATAAAACCCAGGCTGGTCTGGGCTCTAAGCCAAGTCTGAACACAGCACACACACTCCTCAACAGGCAGGGTAAGTGCTGCACCAGAGTTTGGCAATTATGAACAGGCACCAGTGGTGGCAAACTAGGCTTTGCCACACAAGTCTTTATGCTGACAGCCTTGAGTATCCTCTGTTGTTTGTAAGCTGCAGGTACATTTCCTTACTAGTGCTATTGCACTCCTCCTGAAAGGGAAGGCAAAGCTGCAGTATGCTAGCAGTAGAACAAAGCTATTTATAAAGAGACTTCTGAAATGCAGGACACCATTTTGTTTGTTCTTTTCTTCTCTGCCCTTTTACACTATAAGCACCTTTATTTTACCAGAACAGTACAGAGAACAGGTAGGAACTCAGGACAAGATTTTCTTCTTTTTCTTTGCTAGGAAATCTCTGGTCACTGCAGTCTCTTGTGAAATTGTGTCCTATATTCCATGATGGAAACTTCCTCTTAGCTGAGTTTTAGTTATTCTTCCAGAACATGCCCCATGTGAGATTCCATCACAGTGTAGATCTGTTGCTACTCACACTTCAACAATTTATTGTTTTGTTCCATACCAAAGCAAGGCACCATTTATTACTCTTTATCAAAACCCAAAACTCCCCCTGACGTCACCAAAAATGTGCCCACACTCCACTATGTTATATTGCAAATAAGCTGATATAGCACCCATACTTTGGTTATTGGCTAATAGTTCTGGGCTGACACTTCCTGAAATTGATTCTGAGGAAGGTCCCTGGGTTTTCAACTGGGAAGCTGAGGACTGGCTTAATATTAAACAATTGCTATGTTAACTGCTCAAACTGCAAGAACAAGGTAAACAATGCTGATACACCCCAGAGTCAGGGAACAGGTTCACCACAGCTGGAAATATGGGGTTTAGTCTTTACATGAAGGTTAATGCAATTATGTGAACATGCAGCAGTCTATCCCTGTCAGGACAACCAGGGAATCCCGCAGCAACATCAGAGACCAGTTTCGCCAGGGAGAGCAATAATTTCTCAGTGGCTGTGAGACACTGAAAGCCCATTTCCAGGGGATATTGCTCGATATTAACAAGGGATTTCTGCTTCAGAATAAACAGCCCCATCAACCTTTCTAGTGGTAAGTTTGAGGAAAACAGCTGCAGTGCTGAGGGATGGCTACAGTCCTGTGGGATGGTGCAGTGCATGGCACTGAGGTGAAGGTAGAGCTCTGAAAATGAACTGTCTCCACCAACACCAGGGTATACTCTCTTCAAGGTCATGCAACTACTTCCAATGGGATTTTTTTATCATGGAAAGGCTTTTCTGAAAAAGTAAATGAGATGTATACACAGTGCTGGAAGAGAGCCTGACAGCATCACAAAAGACAGGACAGAGGGGTTATTTTTTGTATCCATGAATAAAGACCAATGCAGACATGGAAAGAGCAGGAGCTGTCCATGTCTTTGAAAGAATTGCAATGCTGTTCTGAATTAATTATATTTACATCTATACAGCACAGACATCCTGGAAGGCTTGAAAATTCATGTACAACACTGCACATAGCATGTCAAGAAAGCTAAGGAGCTGAAGTCAAAGTGCATACAGCAGATGTGCCTGATTTAGAGAAAAGGAAATTTATTCAGAGTCCTTCTGAGTAAACCTCTACTTTTATAAGAAATACCATGAACTGCATGCCTCAGCCACTTCTGCCTAGCAAACTGTTTGGTTTATCAGTTTCAGAGTGGTGGAAGGCAGTATCAGTTTTGTTTAGATTTGTATCTGAAGTCACAGAGTACAGAGATAAAATAAACTTGTGTTTAGACCACAAGGCAAATACTCTTACTCCCTTATTAGGGTGGTTGGATCTTTTACCACTTAGGCATTGCATGAAAGAGATAAACTGACACTAGTTCACAGAATCACAGAATGGGTAAGGTTGTAAGGGATCATAGCGGGTCATCTGGTCCAACCTCCCTGCTCAAAGTTATCTTAGAGCATATTGCACAGGCTTGTGTCCAGGCCATTCTTGAATATCTACTGTGAGGGAGACTCCACAACCACAATATTTTAGGAGCCATTAAAATGCACTTTAATAAACAGTGTGTGTACTCACTGGGACTGTAATTGTGGACTCTGGGCATACCAACGGAGCAACGTAGTGCCTAAAGACTTGCCAGGTGATGTGAGGTGCTTCCCAGCCACTTAAGTGTGGAAGGAGAGTGAGTTTGCATTTGGCAGAGTGAAAACCTTCCTAAGTCTTGGCATTTGATCCTGTGGTTACCTAGGAAAGGCTTTGGTTTCCCTGACCCAATGAATAGCCCCAGTGTCTGCTCCAAGTAGTGGGAGCTGTAGGCACTCAGCACCTGAAGCACATGGATTTAGAAGTCTAACCTTTATTCCCCATGATCAATCATTTTAACCCCACCATGGTGTTCAGACACTTAGCCAGAGGGGCATGCAGCAACCAGGGATCAGACTTCTGTGGAGTGTAGCCATGTAAATGTCTCATCAGCTATGCAGCTATATAAAACTGACACAGGCATTTGGAGAAAAGGAGAAACACTTGAAATCAGCATCTTTTGCTCACCAGGCCAGACCAGCACAGCCCTGGTGCACACCCCATTGCCACAAGAAGCACATGCTGCCTGCAGCAGCAACTGCTATTCAGAGCAATGGAAGGAGCCATTTTTTTGTCATTAACAAAAGGCAGAGTGTCTATTAAAAAATAAAAGGCATCACAAAACAAACAAAATGATTCATTGGGATTTTAGAACTCACCTCCAGACACAGCAGGAGGTGAAGAGCCTGCCATTGCCCATTCTAGCTGCAAAATGGGATCAGCCCAGGAAAAAGCATGTTCCCACAGTAGAAGGTTTGAGCTTGCTTTGTCAGACACTGAGGTTCAAATGACCTTTCTTTTTTGGCACAAGGATTTTGGCAGCCTGCAAAGTGCTGGTGCTAAATAACAGTAACACCAGCTTTTCCCTAGTATCACATACAGTAAGCAATGCAAACAGTGTTTCAGGGACTTGATGGGGCTCAGCTGCCAACTGGGATGCAAAGACAGATGAAACTTTGGTTAGAGAATGAATAGTTCTTATTTAATTGTAATTCCTACCTTGGTGGGGGACACACACATACATGTGAGAGCAACTCCTTTTTCAAAAGGAATTTTCACCGTTCCTGTCTCTGTGCTCTGCTTCTTCCAATACCTTCTTGGATGTCATCCCTTCAGTTAATGTGTCATGCAGAAAAGGTATCCAGTCACAGGAACAATATTGAGAAGCAAATGTGGAGTATTAACAGCTACAGAAAAGGCAAACGTAATGCCACACTGCAGGTTTTCTACCTCAAGTTACCTTTTATTTCAGCTATTTGTGACTTTATGTCAATTTTTTTGTTAAAAACTTCTAAATATATTTGACAATTTCAATGAATTTTGACAGAGGGCTAGAGATAGTTTGTACTTCACCTTCTCACAAGGTTTGTGAAAGGCTTTTGAGGAAAGAGTCCCTCTTAAGTTTGATACAGAAGGACTCTACTATCTGGAGTCTCTCAGTCATTATTAGACATCAGAGAATCCAGAGGCTTGGCCAGATCCCTTTTCTAGAGCTGTCTGGTCTGCATCTTACTGAACTGCACTGCACTCCGCTCCAAAAGAGTGAGCACACGGGTATCTACAGCTCCCTTCAACTCCAAACAGGAACAGACTACTCAGAAGACCAATAGAAGGCAAGAAGAGACATTTCAATTGAAGATTAAAAAAGAGGCAATCCAAAAACCGATGTGTCATTATCTTTTGATCAGCTTTGCTTTAGATTCACTCTAGGCAGCAAGGCAGAAGGCTTACTAGGAATTCTCAGATGCAAGAAAGGTATTGCATGGCTCATTATTGCCTGGAAATGTTTATTTCCTGAAGGCACTCAAATGCATCAACAAGTTTACTTTCTGTCTGGCTGTTTTTCCCCTGCTCTACTCCTAACCTCACTGCTAAAAGGCATATTTTGAATTAAGTGTTTTACACATTATTACAACATTTAAATGCATCCAGGTGGTAGTTTTCAAAGGGGCTGAAGGTAGAAAGTCAACACCTCTTTTCCTTTCAGAACCTTTGAAAATCCGCTCTTCAATTTCAATCCCAACTCCTTGCAGCAGTTAGTGCAGCAGTTCATGCAGGAAGGACATGCAGGGAGGGTGCAGTCACCCACCAGCTCAAAAGATTAACTCAGACAGTGGTCATTACTCCCTCAGAAAGCACTCAGTATACTATGGTATCCACTTGGTACGAAGCTATGTCCTCTGCACTCACCAGAAAGGATGTGGTGATGCAGACTGAGCTCCCACAAAAACATGCAGCTGTCCAGGTATCAGGCTGCAAGAAGTGCCAGAGTCTGGCACAGGAACTGGATGATAGCAGAGATAATAGCTGTGTGAGATGCAACCAGGCAGATTATCTTCTTATCATGGTGGCAGAGCTAAGACGGGAGGTGTAAAGGTTAAGAAGCATAAGAGATTCTTAGGAGATTGACTGATGGAGGCACTCTACACCATCCCTGTGGCAAATGCACCAGCTAGCTGCATCACAAGAAGTGGAGGATCCCCTACTGTCTCACTACCAGACAGAAGAAGAGGACCTAAGAGATGGGGGAAATGGAAGCAGGTCTCTGCTTGGGGTAGTAGGTGAATCCCCTCCCAGCCTACATCACCTTCTCAGGTGCACTTATACAATATATGAAGCTCTGTGAATTTGAGTTTCAGGTAGTCTGGATGAAAGTCCATTCAGGCTGGAAAAATCATCTAGGGCAAGTTAGTCTGCACCCCCACCATTACAAACTCATCAACCAAGAAAAAAAGAAGTGTAGCTGTCAATGACTCCTTCTGAGAGGAACAAACAGCCCAACATATTAACTAGACCCAACCCCCAGGGAAATGTGTTGTGTCCCTTGTGCCTGCATAAGGGGCACTACCAAGAAACTCTCTAGTCTGGTACATTATTATGGTTTTTGTTATTATGGTTTTTCAGGTGAGCAATGATGAAGTCCAAGTAGGAAGTCTGAGAACAACCAAGCAGCTGGCCAAGGAATCTGGAGAACAAGTAATGTTATCCTCTATCTTGCCAGTTGCAAGGAGTGATGGGGTTAGAAACAGGAAAATTATACATATTAAGATATTGAGGTGCTGAAGCATGTCCAGAGAAGAACAGTAAAGCAGGTGAAAGGTTTAGGGAACAAGTCTGATGGGCAGCAGCTAAGGGATCTGGGATTGTTTAACCTGGAGAAAAAGAGACTCAGGAGAGACCTTACAGCTCTTTACAACTACTCAAAAAGAGGTTTCAGCCAGGTGGGAGTCAGTCTTTTCTCCTAAGTAACTAGTGATAGTGGAGGAAATGGCCTCACTTTTCANCTGAAGCATGTCCAGAGAAGAACAGTAAAGCAGGTGAAAGGTTTAGGGAACAAGTCTGATGGGCAGCAGCTAAGGGATCTGGGATTGTTTAACCTGGAGAAAAAGAGACTCAGGAGAGACCTTACAGCTCTTTACAACTACTCAAAAAGAGGTTTCAGCCAGGTGGGAGTCAGTCTTTTCTCCTAAGTAACTAGTGATAGTGGAGGAAATGGCCTCACTTTTCACTAGGGGAGATTTAGACTGGATATTCGGAAAATTTCTTAACTGAAAGGGTGATCAGGCATTGGAATAGTCTGCCCAGGGAAGTGGCGGAACTACCATCCCTGGAAGTGTTCAAAAGGCATGCGAATGTGGCACTCAGGGATAGGGTTTACTGGTGAACACTGTGGTGCTAGATAAATGGTTAGACTTGGTGATCCTAGAGATCTTTTTCAGCTTTAATAATTCTATGATTCCAATGGGGATTGAGGGTTTTAAGTTACCAAAAAATTGTAAATAGCCCAAATTACTCTCTCAGTTCTGTCCCCAACAATGTTAAAGCCTAGAAGGCAAACTTTCAGTACTTGAGTCCTTGACTGAATTTAGGAAAGTGTCAGAGGACATGAAGATAGATACAGTCTGCATGTACATTAGTGTCCTGTCATCTAAATTTTCCACCTGGCAGAAGAATCTCCACCTTGTATTTTTGTTTTGCTTTTGCTATAAAGTCACAGTGGTGTGAAAACCCAGCATCCTATGGAGTCAGTCCTGGAGATGTGAGCTATAAGGACACCACAGACCTTTCCTAGAGAGGCAGCCTCTCATCTCCTCCACAACCATCATCCATCCTCACACCTGGTTCCCAGCTAACTTGGCAGGAAGATCTTTACTAAAAAGCAGGTTCCCCTTTCCAACAAAAGGTAATCAGGGCCCTTGCCAGCTTTGATCAGAGCTGAATCAGTGCTGAAGACCTAATCTGCCAGACAGAGTTGTCTTCCTCACACCTCCTCCTGGGATACTGCTGCTTGCAGACTTACCCGCAACCATTTGGGTCTTCTGTGGGACTTGGCAGCAGGAGATGTTTGCTGAGTGGTTTGTGGCTGAACATTCCACTTTGTTATGCATTTTGTGTTGGAAATATGTGAAAGAAATTATTTCGTGTGTGTGGTACTTGAACTTCTCCCGCTCTGAATTAAAAACAGCATGGTCCAACACCAGACCTCATCTGTCTGGTTGCTTCTAGGCAAAGAAGAAAATAGAAGCAAGGAATATATCAGCATCTTCCACTTTCCACAGAGAAATCTGATATAAAAGTTCTTTGAAAAAGAAACCGGTTTTCATATTGACCTGAAATATACTGAAAAACACCAGGAGGTATTTGTCTTCCTCTGAAAACTGATGGTACTAGTTCTTCCACAGAAAGAACATATATGTGTTATTGCTTTTGATCTGTTCAAGTATAAAAAATACTACCTTAACCTCATGGTAGCAAAAAAATTAAAGATTGAGTCAAGAAAAACTTGCAGAGGATCAAACCCTACTACATGCTGATTAATATCTACTCTTAAGCAGAGTACTTATCTTGCAGTATGAAACTATTGCTGCTTTTTACAACAGAAAATTATTTTTCTGAGAAAGGTGGGTGCCTGGCATTTTTTTATAGTACGACTATAGATTATCCTTTTCTGTATCTTTCTGCCTGTCCATCTACGGATCTATGTGGTTCTGTTCTCACCACAGAGGTACCTGTAACACCTCAGATATAAATAACTTCAAGTTCCTTGGAAAGGTGAGAACAACACATGCTCTTTCTTTGTGAGGATACCACTTTCTCACCAAGGAGGTGAGGTGGTGCACTGAACAGAAGAATCAAGGGGTCCCACTGTTAGTGAAAAGCAGAAGAGACCTAAATTAAAGAAAATAATTGTATATTTTTCTATTTGTCCAAAGGAAAGGCTGGAGACTCTCTACAGGAGCAGCATGAATCAACACAGCTAGCAACAGGCATTTGGTCACTTCAAGTAGAAATGAGTCATTTATATTTAGGCACATAAGCAAAAGCATCATCTGTTCAGAAAGATGCTCCCTTATCTAACTGTAGTGCAGGTATGTGTCCACACAGATGTCAGTGGCACAAATTCTATTTTTTTAAGTCTGGTCAGATGAGTCAGGAACATGAATAACAGATTTTCAGGACCAAAGGAATGTTGAAGGTGGCTTGGTCAGCTACCTGGGTATTAAGGCACAACCCATTAAAATGCTAAGAGAGTTGTTAAATGTTTCTTCCATTAAACTTAATCAATGATACCTCTGCTTTCCCCATGGGCACATGTTCATACCACCCAAACCCAGTCTGATCCTTCTTGCACCCCTTATATCCAGTCCTGTCCCCAGTTCCCAGGCCTTTGCTCCCCACCAGAATTAGAGTTCTGTCTCTCTGCTGTGACCTCTGCCCAAGGCAGGCTGCCTGGCTGCCGCTAGTGATGCTCAAAGACTGTAGTGGATGGTATAAGAGCTCCTTTCTACTTCTGCACTCCTGGAATGAAATGCCTCATTTTCAAATCCAGACAATGAAGTTCAGAACCCTGACCCTATATCACATTCCACAAGTGTCTTTTAGACTAGTAAAACACGTATTTAGAGACCAGTGCACTCATTTGAATGTTCAGACACAGCAATTCAGCACCTGATCCTGGTTTGAAAACTGGGTCAACTGCTAATTTCTCCTCTGATCTGACTTTTTTCACTGGTGGCAGTCAGCAAAAGCTACTTTTCTAATCTGAGGAAGCCTCACAGATTAATATGGGTGAACATTGCCAGAGAATTAGTGTCTATGGGGCTGCAAAGCTATGTGACTTACTGAAAAGCTAGGATCTCAGCAGCTTTTGTAGAATTACATCCTGAGAGATAGGACATCTCTCCCAACAAACTGATGTGTCCAATGTGAGAGAGCTCTAATGTGTCTTCAATCCTTGAAATATTTTCATGCCCAGGACTGGGCAGTACTGTGAGCATGTTCAAAGACAAAAGCTTTCAGCTTCCCCTCAACAGATGCTCAGGTAAAAGACCATATGAAGGGCCGCTGGAAAGACTGAACAGGGGAGTGATTGTGAAAAATATATTTGAGTTTATACAATTTTCAATTCTAGTCACCTATGTGCCAACACATTAATGAGGGCTTGCTCATGCTTATTGCTCCATTTTAATATTTTGTTGTGTCAACCCTGTACACAGAGCTGCCCACAACCTGAAAGCTTGGGATTCTATCTATTTCAATTTAGAAATTACCAAGGTAAGAGCTATTGACCTCACGATCACTGTTTACTAGAACAAAACCACATTAACTCACTTGGATCAACTACACAGAAAAACCCTGATCAGGCTGGGTTCAGTATTTTACTGGGCTGTGCCGATCCTGAACCCCATCCCCTTCCATGAAGTCTGTGAGAAGGGATGGCTGAGGCAGGAAAGCAAATCACAGAATCAGGGTCTTGCTGCCTTTCCATCAGAGAGATCAGGAGCCTATTCCCCAGTCCAGCTTGTCTCACTTGAAAGTGATGCACTCCTGGGTGAACACACAAGCATCATCACCAAGCCCAAGTGGGCACTTCAGCATAAAGGCTACCTGGGAATTCAACAAGGTAGCCTAGCACCCACTGACATCTTTTCAGCTTGAGTCATTAACATAGCTTCCTATACACCATAATTCCAACCCCTCTGGTTACTGTCTGCAACCTACCATTCCCTCTGTGTCATCTTGTGTGAACTCCTGCCAGTTAACCTTCATTCCACTCCAAACCTCCTGTAAATATTAGATCATCCTTTCCACCACAGCAGCAACATCTACTGTGGTGAAAACATCCTGCTAGATTTCAGCCCTATGCTACAGACACCATCCTTGGTGTTTCCTGGCTCATCCACAGAGATGATATACTTGAAGCCTCTGGGATCTCGCAAGGGAAAGGAATGGAGGTGACAGTTCTTGATTACCTTGATCGTAACTTTGAGTGTTACCAGGAGCTGCTTGCAGTGCCTTTGTGCTGGCCTCTGTTGTTCTCAGCATGCTGAACACACTTTAATTCAGATTATCACTTATACTTGGTGTTTCAGCATCACTCTGTAAATTCAAGTTCCCATTTTGAGCAGCATGCCTCATGTTTATGATGATAAGTTGCAAGACACTCATCGACAGATGCTTGTTGCTCAGGCTGGCAAATGATGTCTGAGATCATATACTGTGTTTTGGCTATGATTATTTTTAAGTCTCAATTCCAGACAATTTTTTGCCAGTTTCAAAGCACAGCCAAACTACCAGAGGAACTCATGCATAGCCTGGATATATTTACTATCAAGTGTATCATTACAGCTCCCTTTTCTCTAAATTCACTGACCTTGTGCATTTCCTTTGATAAAGGAGCACGCCTGATTGTTTTTCTGTTTTGAAAGAGACGTTCAGAAGGAATAAGAGTTCCTCAGTGTTCTAGTGAGACCTATCTATCTCCAAGCCCTATTTAAAGAAAGATACCCTGAAGACTCCTGTGGTGTTGGCAGAGGCAGGCTGCAGCAGTGTGTCATCCCAGCCATCCCCTCCCAATGACAGGCCAAAGCGGGAAGCAGTGAGGGCCAGCTGCACAGCCAGTCACAGTTCCAGCTAGTCACATCAGGATTTCTCCACACACAACACTGGAGAGTAACGGAATACTGCGTCAGCATAGGGAATGTTTAAGTCTTCCAGAGAGTTTGTTTAGATCTACTATCCTGCTAATAAACAGGGGGGGTGTTGACCTATTTCACATCGTTTCTTCTTTTCCTTATTGCTTCTTCTGTATTTTTCTTATCGGATGTTCCTCTCATAAATGCTGTTGCTGGGTGGTGAAGCTTCTAAATTTTAAAAAAATGGCATTATAATTTCTGAAGGCTGGCCATGCTCCTCTCTTTGTTACACAGTGCCTCACTATGAACTGGGAGGATGAGCTCCACGGCAGGACCCCCGCTTCAAAAACACCAGGGTGCACGTGTGCATGAGCGCGTGTGTGTGTGCAGAAAGGGAATGTGAGAGGGAGAGAATGTGTGCGTCCCCAGTTTAATTAGAAAATTTAATTGGATGGAGTTTGGGTCATTTTTCCCCCTCCCCTTTGGAGCTGGCTGCAATAAACAGACTTTTCTCTTTCCCTTTCATCCTTCAGTGGTTTGTAGTTCTGCATCTGCTCTGCTGGCATTGTCTCTGCTAACGGCCATACCGATCAGGAAGCCAGAGCCAGGAGGCAAATGAAGGGACTGCATTGATACCACTGATCACTGAGCCCCACATAACTGGCAACTGTTTCTGTCTTTTACCTCTGGAGATGAGTTGAACAGATTGTGTAAAATTTGGTGGCTTCCAAAAAAGGAAGGGGGGTGAGGGAAGAGAGAGCGATGTCTTACTGCCTTGGCCCTCTCGCTACCTGGTACCCAGGGGTCTGTTGAAACAACATCCTCAGCACAGGAAGCAAAAGTGAAAAATTCGTGGAAGTGAGCAAATCCGCCGATTTCAGGGAATGTTTGCACAAAAGAGTGAGAGACTAAACACACTGCTCCTTTTTCTCGGTGGGCGGATGCTACAGGCTTGAGTCCTACCGCAGAACTCTCCACCTCTCTGCTTTGGTTCTGCTGTGGCAAAAGAGCAGAGAAAGTCTTGCACCATATGATTGGGAAAGCGCTCATCTCGGACATAGAGGAACCAGTGCCAGGAACAGTGACTAACATTTGAGAGAGCCTGAGGATGTGGGACACTTCTCACAGATGCTGTTTTGCCTTGCTCAGCAGCATCTCATCACACAGGATATAGGCCACAGTCATAAGGTGAGATGGGTATTTGTCATCTCTACCCAGAAGAAATTGCCTGGGGGAAGATGATAGATGGCTTTCTTGCTCTCCTAATCTCATCTTCCAAGTGAGACAGTAAAGATCTTCTCTGTCACTGTGTTCTGCCACCTTTCTGTACACATTAGCAGCTCTCCTGATCTTTGCTGTGTGTTTGAGTATGCAGATGACTTACATGGAGGTGGATGCTTGCCCATCCTTATCTAACATTGAGGAGGACTATGAAAAAATAAACCTCTAACAGAGGATAAATTTTGATTCAAACAGTTCCTTTCTCTGCATTTGAAGACAAAAGGGACAAGGTGGGCCCCCAACCATATCATCCTGCTTGTTCCTCAAGTGGATCAAGTTCAAACACAGGCATTATATGGTGCACACACCCTATAATCTCTCTCTCTTTTAGTTCTTGCTCTCCCTGCCCCCTCACCACCACATTACACAGTCAGGCTGGGATCAAATTCAGCTTACTTGAATGTATATCATTTCCAAGTTGAAGTCTAATCTGCAGCCTTGTCCCCAGTGAGATACTCAATTTACCACTGCTGTAACTAAAGCTCATTGTTACGGCTATAATAATCAAATGTATCACTTTCCTAAAGGATACTTCTGGTCAACATTTTGCATTTTTTAGAAAGTTCTCTATAAAACTCTTCTCTTTGTTATGTCACACTCAGGCTTCCTGCTCCATTCAACCTTTCTTTTTCTTTCTGTGTCCTATTCATTATGCCAATGTAAACTCAAAAAAAAAAAAACACAACTATATTTCCCTTGGAAGAATCAAAACTGTTCATGTCTATGAAAGAATAATAGCATGACCAGGGGACTACAGATCAATGTTATCCAGATCAGCACTTAAATGGAAATCATTCTGCATGAAAAATTCACGATGCTCTCTATACTTTACAGGGATAATGGGGACATCTGGTTACAGCAGACAGAAGCATTTTACACACACATATATGTGCTTGTGATATATGGAATTGTGTGCTTTCAGTGTAACCTAGACAGTGACTGACACTGCCAGAATTAGTTATTTTGCAACTGTTTGAGGAGACTAATAGACCTTCTCCTAATGAATATAAGTTCCTAATGGAAGCATTATCAGGATAGGACAACAGGCTAGATAAGATCACTGCTGAAGCCCCTGTGATGCCTGCAATTTACCTTCTTCTATTTTCTAACTGGTATTTTTCATATTGATAAAAGGAATGGTGGCCAATCCTCTTGCCTATTCATTTCTCCTTCTCTGACCTCAACCCCAGTGAGATTCTGCAGCCCTAGAGCTCTTGGCATCACTCACATTAGGAAGGAAGAAGTACAGACCCCCTCTGCACTCCAGACACTTTGCATGCTTTTTGCCCGCTGGTGTCAAAAGCAGTTTATGCCATGACAGCCTCACAGAGCAGCTATGGAGAAACTCTGTCTTAAATCTCTGACGACCCTACTGAGGACTGTACAAACCACATGCTTACCTACCACTGACTCCCCTTCTGATGGCTAATGCCTTGGTACTTTACATCCCACGACTGAACAGGTCTCTCTTACCCTTTAAACACAACTCAAGGACAAATGTCAACAGCTCCTCTGGCTTTCTGATGTGGTGTACTTGGTCTAGAAACTGGAAAACCCAGTTTGGTCTCTTGCTCTGGCACACAGGACTTGATCCCATGCTCCTGCCAGTCTGGGGAAGGAGTGCCTTGAGGAAGAGGCTGGGAATGGCTGAGCAGAGAGGTAATGCCTCCACGTCTCCTCCCATAAGTGGCCACGGCATGAAAGCTTCTCAGGCTAGGAGAAGCAATGTCAAACAGAGCCCTGTGCTGCAGTCTCCACATTTAAAGGCATATATGAATCTCAGTTTCTCAGCCCTATCCCAGTGTGGATTTACACTTAACATGATCCGGTCTTTTGACAGAAGTTGCTCATTTTGATTTGTAATGGGGATCTCTCTGTCTTTAGTTAGGCTTTTGAAAAGAACATTAGACCTGTATTGTATTTCTTCTCACAAAACTCTCATAGTTGCTTCAGTTTTGCCTGAAAACACATTAGAAGTTTAAAGAAATCATTAAGCTTCCCTCTTCTTTCTTGCGAGGTCAGGGGTCAGAGTGCAGTGTTGTGCAGCACCCCAGAGTCCACAGGGTGCAACTCCTGCCTGTGCCCACTGGTAGCCAAGGCCAAGGTATAGGAGGGCAAGTTCAGGGTGTGGGAAGGGACAGAGCAGCACCTCACCAGTGTGCAGTTGAATGGAGGAAGAAAAGGTGGGCAACAGTGCTGCTTTGGGCAGAGGACAGCATAGAGAGAAGATCAGCACAAATGGTTTCAGGATACACATATACAAAGGTGCACAGATGTTAGCATTAGAGATTAAGACAAAACCTGTCTTATACCTGCAGAAAAGACAGGAACAAAAGCTCAGTAATCCAGAGACAGAAATCATAGCACATGAATCAAGATTACCTCCCATCACAGAGGAAAATCGTGTATCATATTAGCTGTTCAAGTTAATGATACATCAGCATATGCTTTTATTATCTATATATATTTAGCTGTCTTGGATAATATAACCAGATGAGATCAGCACAAGAGGATCCTACACTATGCACTTATGTCCTAATAAATATGCACAAGAACTACTTCACACGCTGCTCAGGCCAGAAGCTGCTATCTCCATTGCCATTAATATTGATTGGTGTTTAAATGGAACTCAATGTCAGTCCATTGTACCAGCTCTAATGTGACAGCCATGGTTAGTGCAATTTCTGTTTCTAACACACTTAGAATCAGGCACTTTCTGATTCCTTCAGTACCTGCTGTTTCCTCAGGTGCTGCCTTAATCATATGAAGGTCCCAGATGTGGTTTACATAGACAAGAATTTTTCATATATTAAGTATAAAATTTTTTCCCATCATTCACAAAATTTTGAACATTCAAATGAGGAAATTAACTGTTGAGTGGTACAGACTAGATCTAATCTCATTAATCCAACAATAATTGAAATACAGGACTTCCCCTGAGGCCATGGATTAATGACCAGCTAGGTGGAGCTGCTGACATGAAGCACAGCCAAGTGCTATTAACCCCAGACAGGCATTATTTAATCCCAGAGGAAATGTCCTGTGCAAAATTCGTTAGTGCTTGGGCGAGAGGAAGAGGGAGGAAAAGGGTGCACATGGGCTGGGTGCATGGAGGGCACCCTTCCGGCTGTTGTGCACGAGGCATTCCCTCATGCTCCCCTCACCTCCCAGCTTCCATTCAACTTTCCTGCATCTGCCCCAACCCACACTGACCAGTGGACATATAATTAAAATGAATTAATGATCTGAAGCAGAAACTGTGTTTAATGAAGCCCCACTCAGACTTGTGTGTTAATGCCAGCCCTGTTTGCTGACAAATATTTACTAACCCTCTGTGCATAAAGTGACAAGCCACCTGTTCTCCCCTCTCATTACGTCTCCCTAAGTCTAAAGGTAGCACTGCCTGGTTAGACCTGCAACTTCCAAGCCACTTAAGAGGCTCATAAGAGTCTTCAACAAAGCAAAGCCAGATCTGCCAACCTCTGTTTGTTTCAGTCTCCCTCTTTTTTCACTCTAGCCATTGTTCACTTCCTAGATGCAAACTCAACTAAATGCTGTTGTCTCTTTTAGCATAAGAGGTAATTTCCTGGCTAAAGGTTCCCACCAAATTTCTTTCCAACCAGAAATTGGAAATCCTTTAAGATGCATAAGTTGCTCCCAGCCTCTAAAAAGTGTTCCAAAAATAAAGAGGCAATAAATCATATTATCAGTTGTAATAGTGATACTAGTAATAGTAATAGTTGTAGAGGACTTGTAGTCATAGCAGTAATATTTAGCATCGTTGTAATGCAATTAATAATAGTAGTGATTTAAGAGTCTACTTTTGTTTTCATTGAACTAGAGGAGAGTTTAATTCAATGGGAACAGGTTCAGATCCTGAACAAGCAAGTGTTATCCTACCAAATTTTTTTTAAAAAAGGGGAAATCAATATAGGGTTAAGCCTCCCTCCCCTTTCCACTCTAAGTAAAAGAAAACCAGGAAAGATTAGAAAGCTGTAAGACAGGCAAACAAGAAACAAGTGGAGGTTAAAAAGCAAACATAGCACTGAGTGGTGCCCCTATTCACACCAGCAGGGGAATCTCCACCTGAGAAGTCCCTCACCAACAAGAGTGAGGGACTCCATATACAGTTCCTCCAGAAGGATTATAATGTGTGTCACATTTCACCTCTCTGCCCAGCAGTTTATGCTTTGATGCTGCACTGAGGTGTTAGGTGCTCCTACATGCTCAGGCTCCCATCCATCCCAGTGTGTGAGCATGGGAAGCTCAAGGATTCACGGGAGGAGACAATGCTCCCACACAGGCACGTAACTCTCCTCCTTGGGTGCACAGGACGGAGGTTGCTGCACAAGCCGATACACTGAGCGGAACAACTGCAGTTTGGACTTTCAAGTCACACCAAACATGTCTTTCTCTACAGCAGGCCAAGTCTGAGCTATTAAGAGCCAAAGCTGAACCGTATCATACCCTGTCAAAGGCCAGGAAAAAGAGCCCCAGACGCAGCCCTTGCTCACACTGCACCATATCCAGCAGTTTTTGGGAAGCTTGGCCAGAGGGGCAGCTTTGGCAATGGAGGTAGGCTGAATCATGCACTCCTGGTTAAAGAAGGAAGAGTAGTTGTGAGCACAGATGCATTCGGCAGCTTTCTTCCACCTCTGTCTCCCCTGATCCTGCCATCAGTTACAAAACTGTATGTCTCACATCCGTATTTTTCTGAAAATGCCATGACACAAAGCAAAGCTCCACAGTATTACAATGTCATGAAAAAGAAAGGGAAGAAAAAGGAAAATAAGAAGGTACTGCCTGCTTATTCCTCCATCTCACAATAGCCAAACATTAACAACTGATTGTTCCTTTGTAGATAGTTGACTGCTTCCAGTCCTCACATGTGCAATTGCTTTCTGGTGTCCCACCCAGTAAAGCACAGTGTGAAAGGATGTACACATGAAAGCTGGGGTAAATTAAAAAATATCAGGGCCAGGCTGCAAGGGAGCTTAATTCAATATCAGCAAAACATACAGGAAAGGACAATGTATAATGGAAGTAGAAAGGGACGGAGAGGAGCGTGTGCAGGGGGAGGGGCTAACATAAACATTCACGCATGAAAATATTAGATGATTCTTGTTGCACAGTGACTTGAATTCAAAGTAATTATGTGGTCATTTCCATTTCTTTTCCCAAGAGGGTGCTGGGACTGGCATGGCTGTCAGAGGACTGTGAGAAGATGCCAGCACAGGCAAGCAGTTTCCAAGGCAGAACTACAGCAATGCCTGATATTGTATTAATGTGAGTGCTGGCCATCTGGCCATTAGGGACAAGCTGCTGCCAGGGTGTCTCTCTTTTTCCATCTCATTTCAGAAGCTCTGGAGCCTGGGACTGAGACCCCTAGGGAGATTCTGGCTAAAGATCATTCCAGCATCCACTCAGATGTTGTAGAGAAAAGGCCAGAGAGCTGATAAGGCAGGAGAATGTGCTCACACCCACACAGAAAAAAAAAACAACAGAGAATAACACTGAATGGGGGGGTTAGACGTAGAAAGAAAATGAGAGCAGATGAACAAGGGAATGGTTTAAACAAATAAGAGGGAGGAAGCAGGAAAAGGAAAAGAAAAACAAGAGGCACAGCACTCACTCAGAGAAGCCTTTAAAGGAGGAGAGAGGAACAGAGAAGAAAAGGGATAGAAAGGGTTCAATAAGGAGAAGTAGCTATCACTAAAGAGGCAGGGACTATGAAAGGACCACTAGCACAATGCACCTTTTTGGATTTTAACTACTCCGGGCTAAAGCAAGGGCTTTCAATCTGCCCTCTTGAATAGTACCTTGTCCCAGGAGCCTACTGAAGCCAGTGCTTGGGCTAACAGGTTAGGGAGTTATGGGTAAAAGTGCCAAAACTTTGCCTTGTCAAAATAAATGCTCCTCCTTATGCTTGTTTATCTAATTCTTAATGGACATTGGAGCTGCTTAGACAGGACATTTTTTCAGTGTATAGAAAGTTAATTACAAAGTTGATAGTCATTATTTTATATCAATATGGAAAATTGCATTTCTGGAAATGTCAGTGGCTTTACTGGATTTCTGCTAAAACAGAAAACTGAAAGTAAGAAATGAGGGCACCTAATTCTTCTGTATAAGAAAGCAAAACCTCTTCCTACAAAATAAATCTTGATTAATGCGTGAGGAAGTGCTATGAAAGATCAAGAGTACTAGAAGGACAGCCTGGTGAAGCCTCACTTCCTGCAAAAACTGCTCAAGAATCAATGCTACACACTGTGATTTCCTGAGTAAATTTCTGAAATGTAGACATGATACAAAACTGTTATTTCTGTTGATATTATTACTATACCGCTGGTATTTGGGTCCAAGAGGAGCTGCAGGGGAATCTGGCAGTCTGAAAACAGGATGCCTTCTGAGGTTTCCCATTCTTCCTCATTTTACTTAATGTATTTCTGATGGGTTTTAAGGGATGCTTTTCAAAAACATGCTTCTGACATGAAAACTGATGCATTAACTCATCACAAAGGAGCCTAAGTCCCTCTCTGGATCATGGTAAACTAGGAGTGGGAATCTGAACTGCACTGTGATACAAAGGACATTCGGGTCTGAGTGCTGAGTCTGGTGTGGGTCTCACAGTTTGGGGTTATCAGTAGCTCCAGAGGACATGGATTACAAGAGTGGGGAGCTAGGAGAGCTGACATGGTGTCTCACACATCAGGAGACCTATTCTGGGAGTGCTCAAAGAGGGTATCAGTGTTCTGTGAGGCCTCTAGGTTAATTTGGTTGGACAAAGCAAACCCAGAGCCTAAGTATCTGCTGCTCAGTGGGGTTAAAGTTGAGAAACCAAGGTGTCTCCTTCTCCCTGCAGATCACATGGAGAAGTACAACCTTTCCCCACCTCTGAGAGGCCTGTGACCATTACTTCTTCCCCAGGGAGATGACATGGAGCACATCCTGTCTTGGGGCAGGAGAATAGAGCAAAAGGCTTCCTTGGGACACTACCTGCATAGGTGCACTCATGGTCCTTCTGCTTATTCTGAGGCCACCAGGCAGCCCCTACTGCTCTGTGGCATCAGTGACTCAGCTGGGACAGGGATACAGCTGTTTGTTTTGCCAGGAGTGCCTGTGGAGAGAAGTAGCACAAGAAGAAGTGAGATGGAGACAAAACTCTGGGAAATCAGACCAGAATACGGCCAGCACCTGCCAAGACAGGAGTTTGCAATGGGCATTTCATAGAGCAACCCTGGTCATGAGACTCTCTCAGTGTGGTTCTGTGCTCTTGGCTGGACAGAAAAGCAATGATGCAGAAATCAATGACAAGGTTTCCTTTCCAGAGGGTCAGTTGCATCACAGAGCAGAAGAAAGCTGAAGATCATTCTGCAGGAAAGCACAAGCCTCTTGTTTCATAAGAAGTGTTAATCCCAGCTTTACAGTATTTACACCTCATGATTATGATATTCCCTGGTTAGGAGAACAACTAGCTAATAGATTACTTGTATTGTTTGGGATTTGATTTTACCCTGTTCCATGAAGGCAGAAAAACAATGAAGGACTTATTATTCAGAAATAAGATAATTCACCATCCAGAAAAATTAATCCAAATGCAATCATTTACAAATATATATGATCTTTTTCATAAAGTGCACTTTAACATTAGAGCCTAACCTTGACATGTCCTGATAGGCCAAGTTCTTCAAAAACTAAAGGTTCTCATTACTTTTCAAGACCAGCCTTTAGCCCCAGTCTCTCCTTAATGTTCATATGGAACTTTCTTTGCTTTTTAGGCTTGTTTTTGTTTTTAACCAAGAGCCAATTAGACAGATTTTGAATAAGGTCGGAGGACTTTTTGTTCAAATGAAAAATTTTTAGTCCCTTGAAGTGTAATGGGTTTTCAGTAGAAATCCTCTCCTGCTGTGCATTGATCAGCTATTGATTGGTGAGGATTTAAACTAAATTATCACTGCCAAATAAAAGACTTTCAGGATGAAGGAACTGAGCTGAGCACAGTGTTATATGAAGAGTAAGCCAATCCTTTGTGATGGAATCGAAAGGCCCTGGTCACTCTTGAAAAAAAAAATGTTAATTGAAAAATTCCTTAAATAGGTAACAGCTCTGAAAGTCTGCTTTACATAAAAGATATGAAATCACAATCAGCCAACAGAGAGAAAAGGATCCTGGAGCTCAAGTGGTTTTTCTCTCTAAATGGTGCTGATTACTTTCCCATTCATGGATGACATGGAGTGATGGAAATTAGTCATTTGAGAAGAAAAGAATAATGACAGCTGAACTTGTGGGCACTGAGGGAAGTTTGATGATTGGCTCCTCAAGACAAAGTTAAAACAAAAGAACTTCCTATTGGGTGGAAAGATTTATCCCAAACCTAGCAGGAAAACAAATACACAAGCTTGGTTAGGCTTCAGAAGATCTATTTTTTAATTTTTGCTTTCACTAGCAATCACAGGAATTTCAAATTTTGTCAAAAGAGCAATGAAAGATAATTGTGTTGACCACACACAAATGGCTACTAACAAAAAGAAGTTCCCAAACAAGCCTTTTATCTTTACAATTTGGAAATTAGAAGAATGGATTTTGCTGAGCATCTGAGGCAGGTATGGAAGGTCAGAGCTCCATCCAGCTGTTGAAATTTCAAAGATCTGATCTACAGAGGCACCAAAAAGCTTTTAGTAACTCCCATATAAGTTAGAAGGGAGCTCAGTATTCTTAAGTCAGGCCAAATCTTTCAGGAGCTACCTCTAGTTACCTGTATCTCAACATGTGAAGGACTGCAGGATCTGCCAGAATTGCACCCTACCAGAGTCACAGAGCACTGCAATCCAAGTTGTTCCAAAGTCTCCAAGCTGCATTCCCATATCCACGCTGGAGCACACAGATGTCTTGCCTTGGCCACATCCATGCCTGCATTCAGCTCTGTGTCCATGCTAAGAGCCCCCCTGCACTTTCCTGGACACGGCTCTGCTGGGAAATGTCTTTGCTGCCAGTCCTCGGTATGTCTGTTTATGGACCAGGTAATATGTATACTAAATATCTTTCTTATCATACCAAAGGGTAATACGGAATATGATCCTTTAAGCATGTCATTTTGTTACAAACAAAGTTATTTCAGGAGAACAAATCTATAACCATGTCTGCAAGACTTCAGTACCTCAAAGTTCAGGATTCAGGACAATTTTTTTCCCATTTCTGAACAGCTGGCTCCACAAGTCAACATGGATTCCAAAATATCATCATTCAAATTTGTGTTTACTTGGCTCTGTAGTGTCCTGTTCAGGGATCAGTTTAGTTTGTTAACCAGACCACTGGAAGTGAAAGGTCTGGCCTGGACTCCACAAAAATTCATTTTCAATATGATACTTTGCATAACAAAATCATCTGCATTTCAAGATTTCAAAGATGTCAGAGCCAATGTGGTTTCTTGCTTTCTTTTAGTCAGAGGAACCATATCTATCTAATAAAAGTACTCTCTTTGATTATGTTATGCTGTAGGCATTTAGCTGCTGGTAGTTGTAAACTGAGTGTTTGCCCAGATTTTGATACAAATATTTCCTCCAAAAAGATCCAGTGTAGAGGCCTGCCATATCTTCTCAGGCAAGCAGGATATCACAGCAGTAAGACAATAAATATTTCTCTCTCATAGCTTTGCCAGTATTGTAAATATGTTGGCCAAAGCCAGAGTCTTCAAAAGATTAATAAAATGCTTCATAAAATCCTCAATACTGTAGCTGTAGATACTCTGAATGTTGGTGTCCCAGAAGAGCCTCTTCATTCATAATGAAAGACTGGATAGCATTCATGTGGGTAATATTTTTATCCATACTGGTGTCTACTGATTTTTCTTTTTTTTTTAATTAATATAAAAAAGTTGTGAATTTCATCAGATAATCATGGATGCATCCAGAGAGGACAAGTTATGCTTTAGGCAAGCATATATTCAACCAGGCTTGAGAGAAAGCTAACTGGAAAAAATGTACTTTTTTCTGATAAACAGTAGGTCAAACCAAATTGTATAATTGTCCCATCTGGCTCACAGCTCTGTGAAACAATTTAGCATTAAAAATGACTCCCTTCTCTTCATTTTACACCCTCTGTCTTTTAACTGAGAGAATTCATTTTAGGAAGTACCATCTATCCCCAGTGCAATCTCCTGTTGAATACATAGATTTCACCCACTTTTTCTTTGTTTTACAACAAAAGAACATACTGAATAAAGAAAACTCAGACTTTTTACTGTTTTAGTAGTGATGAGTCACCTGGCTTTGGTAGGAGAAAGATCAAGCCATAGACCCTGAGGCAAATGAATCTGATGATACTGAAGATAGCAGCCTGGCAGAAGGAAAATGTCTTCAGAGGAGACTGAAAATATTTTCTTTCCCTGCTGTGCACAAAGTATCTTCTTTCTTGCTCATCCCAGCATATTTATGCAACAGACAGATTTATAAATTAAATAGTGCCTTCCTAATCTCTGATCTATCCTTAGCATATGGATACAATGTGCTCCAAATCCTAACTCAATAATTAGGATTAATTTTAGACTAAGAATTAAAAGAAAAACCTCTAATCAGGATGTGGAAGTTTATCATCCACATAGTAATATCTACCAAATCATATGTAGCAGAATCTAGTGGTTTTATTGGAAGTCCTGATTTGACCCACAAGTTGTTGCCAGATTCCCTGTTATGTCTCTAGAAAATCAGTGCTTTGGGTGGCCAGGAAGGTCCACTCCCCTGGAAAGTGAGGTTTCTGGGGCAATGTTGGGTGTCTTCACAGAACACATAACACAAGCCTAGGACCAGGGTTTCAAAATAGAAATTCAATAAAAGGAAGTCAGCTCTCACCTCTCCTGCACCTTGAATTTCATAACCTACATTTTATGTGTCAAAGTTTCAGATTACAACCACCTAACTGTCAGACTTTGGCATCTGACACAACATGCCTACTGGGCATGTTTTTCAGACTCCACAAACTGACTGGGAAAAGAAGAATAATTTGTTTAACCATCCACACTACTCCTTTGATGCGGGTATAATGAAAATGTCTATTACACAACAGAGAAAACTGGGGAATGAAAAAAACATCACCTACCTAAGGTGAGAAAAACAGCATCACAGACAATACTAGACTGCAGATCCTCCAATTACTTGACTGTGTTCTCCTAATTGCCAAGTAAAACCACAACCTTAGCAGTGGAATCATTATGCCATCATCACTATCCTGTTTACTCAACAATCCAGTAATAGAGCAATGACTGGGAGAAAATATGTTTTAGTTTTGAAAAATTATCTCAGAGGTTTGACAAGTCCTCACCCAGAGACCTATAATGAGTTCAAACTGTTCTTAAAATAAAACTAAAATCTGAAACAAGCTTCTGAAAAAGAATCTGTGTCACTTTCTGAAATGAACTGTTCATTTACATTCCTTTAATGATCTGACCGTATTGAACCCAACGCACTGAGCAACCCAAGCAAGAAAGCTCATTTACACTTCCAACTTTGTTTTTCCAAGGGAGTTGTATTATTTACCTCCTCATTTCCTTTGGAGCATTTACGACAGGAGCTATAAGCTAAATGTTTCAAGCAATAGATGGAAGATGAAAGGTGACCAAATATATTCAAGCGGATAATAAACAAAGAGCATTTGTAGGTGAAAACAACCAGCTTGGCACGAGAGAGAGAGAGAGAGAAAGAGAGAGAGAGAGAGAGAGTGAGAGATAATGCAGTGGGTTTAATAGGAGGCTTTTAACATTTCCTGTTCAGGATTGGCTGGCTTATTAATGATTTAAGCACAAATTGAATTAACCAAATATTGAACATATGTTCTTTTAAACTCTCTTAAATCTACCAGAGCCTTGCATGAGAGAGTTATACGGCCATGCTGTTCAAGAGGGGGGAGGATGACAGGGGGGTATTGAGGGTGACTGGGTAAGTAAAACATAACCTGAAGGTGGTCAATTTAATGCTGTGTTAGTGGCCTGAACTTTCAGTTCCCAAAGGGAAAGGATGATTAATGCCACTACCAAATGTATACCCATACCTGACCCTGATCTCATCAAATCCTGCTGCCACCATCTGCTGTTTTTAATTCCTCTGCAATATTTGTATTTGCTACCTCCCTCCTACAAAGGGAGCGAGAAAAAAAAATGTTCCCTGCTTATGAATGGTGTGATCTGGTTGTACTGGCTGAACGCTGGCCAGGAGGCATCTGTTGCTTATAGTCCTGACAGCATCTGCTACTATTTCTCACTTTTCCCAGCATGCTGTGAGATATGGTTTCTCCCAAAGGTGGCCTTTGTATGCACCATTGTCAATTCCATCATTGTCTGCCACAGCCTGTTCCCACGATGCAGTGGTAGTTATTACGACACTGCAAAACCTTTTCTTGCAGGCTATCTGTAATCTAACATATTATATGATTGAGTTATGCAGTTAACCTTTTTCCTATGCATCAAATCATTAAAATTAAAAGAAACAGAGTATACCATTTTTTGTAGGAAAACCTTCAGAGCTTGCAATGGATGGGATTTTTTTTTTGCTAAGTTATTTTTGTTTCGAATTTTTTTTCTTTTAAAATAATGACAGTTTGCCATTAAGTCAAAGTTTAAAAACAAAGAAACTAAAAGCAAAAAAAGTCCTAACTAGCAGTTTTAATTCCTTTAAAAATACTATAAAGGACGCATTGTTTTTTCTCCTGATTCCTGATACGGCTATTAAGCATTGTAACCAAATGTGTGTGAATGCTATTATTTATGTGTCTGATCTTTAAATACCCTCTGCTAGTGGGATACAGACTGAGACTTCTGATGGACATAGGCGTCCCAAGCTGTCATCTTGCCTTGTCCTTCTGTCAAACAGTTAGTGTGTCAAGCGCTTCTCCTGGGAACTTTTAGAGTAAGAGACTGTAAGCACAGAACGGCCCGGTCTCCAGAGAGCCACTTTTAACTCATGACAATATCCTTGGTGTCAGCTCAGAATAGCCCACTATGGGGCAAGGAGAAAGAAAGCGCAACAGATGTTACTAGTAAAACCATGTTTACAATTCTGTAAAGTTATTGCCCTTATGTATCTTCTGGCCAAAACCCACTTAAAAGATGGACAGGTTCCTAGCAGTCAGATTTTTAAGTCAATTTTGTTCACATAAATCTTCACATAGGGAACTGTTGCAACTAAAATAGACATCACACCTCTCGTAAGTACGTGTCCTTCCCATTCCCCCCAAATCATTTGTAAAACTGTGTACTTTCAAATAATGCAGTTATCACTTTAAATTGTATTTATGGCAATATCTATATCCATACAAGCAATGTAAATATTTCTCCCTAAAATACATAAATCACAGGTGGCATTTTATCTCCCCAAATGCATTCATACCTTTATCTTCTTTTTCCCTTTCTTTTTAACTTTTCATTAATTTGGGGCTACTTATTACATATGGAATCACACCTAAATCCCCTCAGAGGTACTTTTACAATTTTGTAATAGCTAAACTAAGCAAGATAGCTGACTCTGGAAGCAGTAATGATGATCAGCCGATTTTGTTAATCCCTTTTAGAGCAGACCAAAATATTGGAGAGATGGAGAGAGGAAAACTACCACGGAACTTGGAAAAAAGCTTTTAAAACTAAGCCCCACACACCCCAAATCCTCGTCTCTCCTTCTGCCCAGTCCCAAGGAACTGTCAGGCAGTGCAACACAGCACATGGTGACAAAACAAATACCAGGGAATCATTTACTAGACTACATTTGGCTACTGTTCCCATTAGTCTCATTTGTATTATATAAAAACTATACTTTTACTCTGTCTGTTCTAATAAAGCCAAACGTAGTACTAGCATGGAAGGAACATAAAGAACAAACATTGCACAAATGTACAACTCACTTTAGCACCAGTTCATCTGGCCTTCACACTTTTGCTAGTTATTTAAAGTCCATTTTCAGTGTTATCATAAATTTAAATGAGGACGTCTGTTTTAAAATTGGTTTATGTTCTTTCTGTGCATGTACAAGGATAGGGAGAAAAAGGCACTTCACAGACTAAGCCAGGTGTGATGTTAGATAACAGACCTGCTGAGCTGATGCTGGTTAAGACCATTTGAAATACACTGCTGAATCCATGACCAAGGCACTCTTTGCACTCTAAAATCGTTTTTCTGGGGGCAATTATGACAGATGGAAAACCATGGCTGGGTAACACACTTGCTACTTTTCTACCACTAAAATGGGATGATCTTGGGGGAAGCAAAGAGAGTAACCTACAGCTGAACCTCTGGGCTTACAGCATCTAGTCTCCATGATGGCTGTAAAATCTGCACAGGCACATTTGCATCGAGAAATTCATTATTTCTTAAAAAATGAAGGAAGACAAAGAGTTCATGTGGAGGAATCCATTTATGAAAACCGTGTGTGATCCACTTTTAAAAAATTCTATATCCATAGGCAGAAAGCAATAAAATTATCCTAACAGCCAAGTAACATGACTTGTGACAGAATCATTGAGCAGGATTACAATGTACAGATGCTCTGAATGACAGGTTTCTGCCTACAGATTCCGCCCAGGTTGGCTGCAGATGCTCAGTTGCTGCAAACCTACCATTGTACTACTCTGGGGCACTCCTGTGCACTTTGCTACTTCCATTAGGATGTAGGATCCTTTACTGACAGATTTTTTTGCAGGAGGAGCTGTGTGTTTATTATTTCCTGTAACAAGGTGAACCGTGACCTTCCCAAGATCTTCAGTAAAACACATTAAACTTCAGGTGTGATGTAAACAGGCACAAACACAAAATCACTGCTTTCAGCAGGAATAGATTTGCACACTAATGGTATAATATGCCTTCAACAAGCCTCACTGGATATTTTTTCCAATTTCAGGTCAACCATAGGGACTCTGACACTCTTTGTTTTCACCGCTCTCTGCTCATGTTCTGGCTGAAGTCAGTGAATGGCTCCAGTGAGAGGTGGGCAAGCTTGTCCCCTCTCATGCCAGCCAGGGGCACAAGCCTCACCCATGGTAGGAGCCAGAACTAGTGTCAGCCTGCCAGCAGCTTCCCTGAGTGAAGAGCAGCACCGGCACGTTTACAGACAAGCCTGTGTATAAACATTTTCCCGAACCAGGAAACATTGCAGGGAGGCAGCAATGTTTTCTCTGTGTTGTTTCAGCAGCAGGAACAAGTATGGACAAAAGTCCTTCCAGGATGGGTGCGCAGGGTGTTTAGGCGAGGAGCTGGTATTTAGGCAAGGAGCTGTTGTCTCTTCTCCTCCCTCCAGCACTACTGTCAGCAGATCCAGCTGTAAACCAGAAAAAAGCTTTGGGTAAAGAAAAGGTTTGGATAGGAGGAGTGAGCTGCTGGCTGCCCTTGCTCACCCACTCTCCTTTCGGTGTTGGTTTAGCCAAGCAGCTACAGCTCCCGCCCTGTGAAAGGGAGACTAAAATACAGGAGAGGCAGGAGAGGCCTGTGCGAGATGAGGAAGGGCTCACTGGAGCAGCAGATCGCAGAGCAGGACGGCTGCCCACCCCACCTCAGCAGCAGCGCGCTGCCCAGGTGCCGGGCCCAGGTGTCCCGGCCATGAGTGCTCTCCTTCCACCACATCTGAGGCAGCAGCCCACGGCCTCCACCCAGCCGCCCCACAACCCCTGGCCTCCTCCAGCGTGCCCCGGCCTCTCCGCAGCCTTCCTTGCCCGGCAACAGCGTGCCGGCAGCCAATGGGGCCATGGCGGGTCAGGGCGGCATGGTGGCGGCCGCGGCGGTGGCGGCGGCTGCGCAGGCCTTTGTGCGGGGTGGCAGGTGACCACGGCAGGGGAACAAAGCGGGGTCAGCGCGGGAGCCGGGGCCCTTTTCTCAGGCCCATGTTCTCCACTCCTCACAATCTGTCTGAATTTAACTTGCCATTGAGGGCCCTGCCTGTAGAAAACAGCTTTATGTCGACTAATCCAGGCAGAAGTAAGGGTAGACACAGAGACAGGTTTGAAGGCGGGGACGTGGCTATTCTGCTGCCTCCTTTTTTTTTTCTTTCCTTTCCCTCCCCCTCCCTTCCCCTCTGCCTCCAGTGAAAAGTTTTCTGAACAAAAAAAAAAAAAAAAAGGGAAAAAAAATGGTGACAAGATTAATCAGCCCGTGGAGCTGAAACACATGCTTGACTTAAACAACCTCTTTGCTGTTATTAACAACTGCTCCAGCATTTCTCTTGTTATGCTAATGGTACAGATTAGAGTAAAATCTATTCCTTCTTTGCTGAACAGGCCAATTGATAGAGGCCGATCTATTTTTCTCACCCGTTCTAATTCTTTTTTTCTCCAGGCACAAGTGTTTGCGGCAGCAAGAACAACAGAACATGAAAAAAAAAAGAAAAGAAAAAAGAAAACAAAACTAAAAAGCGAAGTTGCACATAACAGTGAATGGCACCCACATACACTAAAATCATTAATAAATACAAATCTATATCAGTCTCTGCTACAGCCTGGAAATAATGTCGCAGTATTGTAACATAGCCTGACAACAAAAGACAGGAAATTCAGCATAGTGTCTGATGTCCTGCCTTTAGCCCATTCATTTATTTTAACTCACAGACACTGAGCGCATGGTGAAGGAGATGGCTTTGATTAGTTCTAATACCTTCCTGGGATGAAAAACGAAGGAGAAGGGAGTGCTGCTGGCAAGCCCTGGAGAGGGCAGCTTGACTCAACACCACACTATATGCTGGAGTGTCATTTGGAGGGAAGGAGACAGTCCTGTTGCCAGCACAAGCTGTAAAGCCATTTGCTCTATGGCATCACGGGGAGCAGGGTAGGTGTCTGCATGTCAATCTGGGCTTGATGGTTTGTGTTTCTTGTTACTTGGGCTGGACCCTAAGTGCTCCTTAGTTGTACCATATTTTTCCCCAACTTTTAAATAGTCAAAGACTGGGACCTGTGCCACAGGTAACAGCAAAAATGGTATTGCAATCTATGCCTTTACAGTAAGCAAAATATTTTAAAGCCCAGCATGTCTGATATATCAGAGAGGAACTTTCAGCAGGTAATAGCCATTGAATGATGATGAATGCACCTTCAACTTCCATGTGTACAATATTTATATTAAACCCTGTATCACTTCCTCTGGATTTGAACTGTTCCTATTTAAATAAGTGGAAACATCATGACCCTGGTTCTGCACAACCCTAAATCAACTTAAGACAGTGAGACTCCTACCACTGTTTGCTGATTTCTAGATTTGCCCCTAACACTCTCATAAGTATACAGTCACTGCCAAAAGGTAAACTGCTGCTGCCAACCTCCTTCTTCAGCCTCCCCAGACCCACTCACAGCTGGTAGATACTGTAAACTTACTCAGTTTCAACATTCCATGACCTCAATGAGTCCAGGATCCACTTGCGGTGCCCACAGTGACACCAGGTTGACCTGCCCGTGTCCAAAGATGTTAAAGGCATTCCTTAGCCCAAGCCTAGATTTGGAGGTCAGTACTTTGCTAGCACTGAATTTAATTGGACAGATTTCATAATTGCAGAGAGTCAAAGACCACAGGGCTTGTTAGATCATCTGCTCTGACTTTCTGCATACCATATGGCATCATATTTTTCCTAGTTATTCCCATATTGAGCCTAATTACCTGTACTTGATTAAAACAGATCACCCATCCTGCCCTAATGAGATGAAAATAAAAATTAAAAAAAAAGGAAACTGCTACCTCCTGTTGTAGTTTGTGTCAGTATTTTAGTGACTTTCACTCTTTGAAAATATGTACCTAGTTTCTCATTTGAATGCACCTGGCCTCAACATCCATTTTTGCTTGATTTGGCTCTACCAGAGTTAAAAAACCTTCCTGAACCTGACATTTTAATCTTGTGAAAGAATGTAGACTTCTTCACAAACATTGTGTCTTTATGTTTTGGGGTTTTGGGGTTTTTTTTTAGTTTAGTCAGGTTTTTTTACAATATAAACTGCTTAAACTCCTTAAGGTGTTCACTGAAAGCCACTTCCTTGATCTTTCTTGGCTATTGCACGAGAATTGACTACTGTCACTTGATAGTCCTGTGCAGGCCCCCAAGGACTGGTTTGACCCCTTTTCCACTGTATCAACCCTTTCCAAAATTCCAATATTCCAAGAGGCAACCCCACTTTTTCCAGGAATAACCCACTTACTTTGTTCCTAACTATGTACCCTTTTTGTAGTTTTAAAGACATTTTGTTTGTCTGACACATGATTATGATACTCCATAAGACTACTGTATCCTCAAGCATTCTACTGATATTTTTATATAAATTCCTATTTAGGAGGGCAATTTTTTAACTCCAGGATGAGCAAGATGAGGCTTGCATCTGGCTGCTCTCAAGCACGCTAGGAACAGTCTCATGGAAAGACAATTACACAGGAACACCTTTTCCATACAGGCCAGTATCTAGCTATTAATCTATTTACCACATGATCTAGTGATATTTTAAAGTCTTATTTAGTGTCTCATAGCTTGAATACTGTATGAAATATATTGTATTTTTGTAGTTATTTTTAAAAGTTGAACTCCCAATCTCACTGAAGGAGTTGGCAATTATTTGGCAAGATCAGCTTTCTTTGGCATCATAAATACCAAAATATCTCCATATTCGAATTCTTTATTGATTAAAATCTTTACCAGTGTAAGCATTATCTCCACTCGGATAAACAGTAGGCTATTTGGGCCATTGTTACTTGGATCATCCTACTTGAACTCTTGATTATCAGTAGGCCATTTGTACTCTGTACAGCTGGAATATCCTTGGTACTCTGAGAAGAACTTAAACTGAATGCCAACAAGCTGAAGATTTCATCAGTCAGTGGTTTCTGAACTTCTGGGTATGTTACTGATCCCTGATAAATTATTATCATTAAAAGATGATGTCTTGTTTTTCTTCCAGTCACTCAGAGCCTGAAAGGAGCTTCTAAGAAAATAGGAATACACCATGAAAATTTAAAAAAAAAATTAAAAGCTGTGAAATACCTATTTTTCCACATGCAAGGAGTCCATCTTTCTAATCTGCTTCTCCACTATTTATATCCCATTATTAGGATTTCTTTAGTTGCTACTATAGTTTAAAAAATCCTGCTCATTTTCTTCAGCAAATCCAGATAGCGATTTACCAAACTTTGGCTTTCCCTTAATAATTTTCTTTCATCCCTTATTATACCCTTGATTATTGATTTTAGCTTTTTCACTACATTTTCTTATTTCTGACTGCTGATTTCAATATTTTGCCAGTTGTTGTTTTGTTTTGTTGTTTTTCCTTTTAAGTGCATAGTTATCATAAATTATCACTCCTATTCAGAGAAAACGCAACAATGTACTGCATTTTTGGCATATCAACACTGTGATAGACTCCCTAAAAGAAACCTAAGCGATCACAAACTCTCTATTAGTCCATGCAAAGCAATCCTCTTTCCAAGAGGAAAGAATATCTATACCAACATGTCAGTGACTTCCATGCAGCTCCAGTCCAAAGCTGAAGACTGCAGCACTGTATTATCATGTCTGTGTCACACTGGCTAGAGCATGCACAGAAGGCATCAAAACTAGTTCAGGAATTCCTAGAGAGAAATGTGGATGTGTGTGGCATGAGGTAGATGTGCAGTCACTGGCATGAGTGTCTTAGTATGCTGTAGTCCTGCCACCTGTGAGCAATGGCCATGTCAGCTGGCCAGAGGCACCGCTCTGCATGGCCTCATAGACGTTGGCAACATCCTGAATGCAAAAGGGTCTTATCACCCTGCAGGCAGACTTGGCTTCCCTGGATAATTCTGTATGAAACAAGCATAGGAGAGACAAATCCAGGCGCTTTGGAAGCACCTACCAGGCAAAAGAACTGAAGAAACATTTTCTCCTATACTAAAGTAAGAACTATACCACAAAAAGAAAACAGAAGAAATATTCCTGATTTTCACCCACATGCCTGAAAGTCATGAGCTTTTTCAACAGGATTTCATAACTACTTCCAACTCGACTATTTCCTTTAGTGAGAATTCACCTCTACACAGCACATGACCTGTCAGTCCTACTACAGGCCACTTTTTCCCCTTCCACTTGGAACAAGTATGATGCCATTTTTTCTTCTTTCAATGTAGCTGGTGGGGAGCAGTAGAAGAAAAGTGAGAGGAGAAACATGTTGGACTCTGATGCCAAATCTCTGAGTCTGAGTTTCATGAAAACAATGCCAAAATATGGATTAGGCGATATAGGAGCCAGGATGCTGTACAGGAACTCCTTGCCAAATTTTAAGTAAAACTACTGTACTTGGAGAGGCAGCTATTAGATTTTAAGAAAATTCACCACATTGTCCAGCACTAAAGCCTCTTATAGCAAAAAACTGCAACCCAACATAGTATTATAAAATGGTATGAAGACAACTTCTTGCAACTATTACAACTATTCTTACAAACCAAAGAGGAAAGATCAAAAGGGGCATAGTTGCTTTATTACTATTTTTATTATTATTACTACTACTACCTTATTTTTATTCCTACTTCTTCAGCCAGAGACAGTGGACTTCCTATCACAGCAGATAGTCAAGAAAGCTGAACAAAACTAAAATTTCTATTTACCAACATTCGTACAATTTGCTTTGGTCCAGATACCATGCAATCTCTGGTTTACCAAAAAATATCTTTGTAGACAGAATCTGTGCCTAAAAATAAGCCAGCTAGGGAATTAAACACAGTAATAAATAGACTTTCCTGATGCATACATTTTTCAGAGAATTGCACAACTTCTAGCAATAAAAAATTTTCCAAGCTTTAACTACTCCGTTATTAGTTGTATTGTGCACTGCCTCCTCTCTTGTTTATGTTTCTGTCCCATTACAGAGTCCTATTTGTGGACCCATTATATTTAGGCATCAGTAGTCTGTTGAACAATACCAGATTTTGTGGTCTTGCAAACTAGCTACTGGTTGGAGAAGAAGTGATACAGAGTCTGGGATTTTCTCAGTGTGGGACTTGTCAGGCTTTCTGGATCAGAGACTCATGATAGCCATTCACATTTCTGTCAATCATGAGGTACCTTAAGCATTCACATTTTAGCTGAATACACTCCAAAAGGAAGATTGTTCCATAAACCAAATCCTTGGACAGCCGATGGTGTGCTGTGCTCAGGCTGGGAAGCAATTGGTTAGGCAGTATTTCATAAAAGCTCCAGGGGACAGAGTTTTTGGAATGAATCAGAACCTATTAAAGAAATGCCTAGACTCTGCATCACTGTCTTAGGGTTTG
This sequence comes from Campylorhamphus procurvoides, assembly GCA_013396655.1. Classification (NCBI taxonomy): domain Eukaryota; kingdom Metazoa; phylum Chordata; class Aves; order Passeriformes; family Dendrocolaptidae; genus Campylorhamphus; species Campylorhamphus procurvoides. Next base: position 2,659,047 of record WBMV01007695.1, on the reverse strand, counting down.
GCTGCAAAAACATTTGTAGGCTGTCACAAGCTTGCTCTGCCCACACTTCAGGCAAGGAAAAACTCTTTCCACCCTAGTCCAAACCAAGGAAACTTTGTTCTAGAGGCCATGCTGCTGTATTAGTGCTGCATGGATCCAAGGTGGTTTCTCCTGCATCTCTTAACAAGACTTCTTAGCAAAGGATCAGTATCCCTCTAGCCACAGTTTTCATTTTCATCCTCTCATGGGTCCGGTTACCTCACTGAACGAGTATCACACAGCACCATACAATAACATATTCTGGATACCCTCATGTGCACAAGAGATGAGCAAAAAACATTTGCTAAGTCCATTGTCTGAGACCTCTCAGCAAAAAATATTGCTGTACAATCCATCAGAAAAAACCTGTATAGTTAGACAAAGACAGGGCTCAAAATCTTCTAATATGGAAGTGAATTCTCCATGAAAGAGGCAAAAATATTTAGTCTAACAATTTTTTCAAGGACAGAATAATGTTTTCCTAAGATAAACAACCTGTAAATCCACAGGTAGCAGGCCATTCCAGGACTGTGCCAGACTGCAGTTATTATATGCTTTTAATAAATGATGCCACTGTTGTATTAATTTGGCTTACATAATATTACATTCTATTTTCATAAATATATGTAATATTATAATCTATCTTTTATGTTATACGTATATATTGACTTTACAGCAGGTATTGTCAGTATATGACAGTCTTGTACATAGCTCACCATTAGTGCTCTGTGCAAATCTTAGTCCAGCTGCTGAAGCAAAACACACAGAAATGGAAGGAAACCCAAATAAGATGAGAGAAGGCTGACCACCAACTCGGGGTGGTCACATGCAGAAAACTCTGAGAAACACTAGGATGAAAGTGTTCAAATACACAAAAGGTCTCCAGTAAAGAAGAAAATAACCTGCTCGCTTTATCCATAAGCTAGGAATTCATTCAAACATTGGGAAAACTTTCTGACAATCATGACAGTGAAGCACCCAACTGGATCACTGGGAGTGGTTTCAGGATCTGTGTCACTGAAGGTCTAAAAGAAGCAGATAGAAAGTATCTGTGAGCAAGTGAAATGATCTTGCCTAGGTGCGGTGCTATGGACTTGAAGACCTCCAAAAGTGTCTTCCAGGACTATATTTCTGGGGTCTGTGTTTTCAGTATTACCACCTGATTGAAAAGGCCTCACTCTCAATAAAAGAGTAACAATTCTCCCTCTAAAGACTAGTGTTAGCAAGCTCCAGCTTGTAAGTGGTAAAAACTTCAGAATAAGGGGTAGTACCTGCAGACTTCCATGGGTTAAATGCAAGTGTCTGGAGGAATTAACTACTGCCCATTCCTGGTTTTCCACCATCACCCATGTGCTGGAAATGCAACTGCAGACATGACAAAGAAGCAATTATCTCAACAAAATCAGTTATTACCAGTGATTCATATGGTAATGATGGTGGTGAGGATGATGATGGTACTGCTCAACTGTAGTGAGGATGATAATAAGCAGTGTTTTAGGGGACGGATTACAGGTTTAATCAAAATGAATAGTTTATCACAGATAATGAATTTTACAGGGGAATATGGTCCTAGAAAAATGCCTTGGTCTGAATGCCTGAAAATTACATTGATTTAAGTAGGGGGCTACCATATTTGCACTATTCATTTAGGAAAAGAGAGAATGTAGCATTTTTATGTAGTTACTCTCTGCTATCCTTAAAAAATGGATATTAACATCATGATCACAGTAAGGAGAGCCATTAGAGAGTCCCACATCCTTACTTGTATTGCTTTTGTGAGCTCTCAAATTTTACTCAAGTCCCATTTATTTATTTTTGTCCCCGACATAGGAAGAAAAAAACTATCCACGTGCTAACATAAAACTACAATTTGTGAGCATCTTGTGAAATTCATAAGCAGCAAAGACCCTAACTCAGGAGAATGTCAAGACTCTTCTTATTACAGTGGGACTTAAGCACAAGTATAGATGAGAAGGAAAGTCTCTCGAAGAATAAATAGAGAAAGTCTGGAACAGCATATTATCACCAAAAAAATTTGTTAAGAATATTTATTTCCCACCATATGCCTTTTTTGTTTCCTAACCAAAAAAGAAAAAAGGTTAAAATTGTCATTTATATGTTGTAGGGGGTGGCTAAGGAACAAAAACTGAGAGACAATGGTGTGATAAGATAAAATTCAAGAGTTGTCCATGTTCTAAAAATGGATAGAGACATTGTAGACTCAAGAGAACATTATTTTATTCACAAAAAGAAGCAGACCTGGGCTACTAGTGTATGTCTTTTCCCATTCATTTGACTTTTCCTTGCATAGTTTGCATGTTCGATTCTCTGTAAGACTGGTCCTGATTCCTGTTCATGCTGTTTTGCTACCATTGTTGATTTCAAACTAGGCTCTGCTTTACTTCACCAAGTGCCCTCCAAATTCAAACAAGCTGCAGAAATGCTGAAATCAATATGTGCCTCTTGAAGGATAGATCTTTTGTAACACAAAGGGGAGAATGACTAATAGATTACTGGAGCCTTAACAAAACCTCAGCAGATCCCCATATGGTGCATTGCAATTAAAAGAGTAGAGGATGGATTTATAATTTTTTGGGTGGAGAAAAGAAAAAGAAAAGAAAGCCTTTTGGACAAGAAAATGAGCGAGATGGAGACAGAAGTGATGTGTGGCCATACACCAGATAGAAACCCTTCTTTCTGAGCCTTTCATCTCCGGGTCACTGGTTCCAATTGAGCCCAGGTCGATAGCGAACAAAAATCATTTTAATCTAATGGCTGTTTGCTGACCTATGTGAAATGAACTGGTTCTGGCAGTCCACTTCCCAGCTGACAGCTCTCCCCATCATCAAGGCCATTGCTACAGGTGGCAGTAATTGGTGCTTTTTTGAGGCTAGCTCAGCTAAAAGGCTGAAGAATGGAAAAATCAGTAGGGCTGAACCACCTCCTCTTGTTCAGCTGCTCCCTTCAGGTGAGTGCTGGGGGGAAACTGGCACTGTTGTTGCCTGCACCACATCTGCTCTTTAAGCCAACAAAAGACTTCAAGGCAAAGGGTAGTCCTCTAAAGTGGTAAAGACCTCTTGAGAACACAGATTTTTGGGGAGGATGTGAGGCAGTAAGGCCCCAGACCTGCAGCGCCCTGCTGGTGGATACCATTGTTTCTTGGTGGCCCTACAGGAGGATGTTGGTGCAAGCACAGCGAAGGACCATGAGGCTTATCAAGCCCAGTCCCCAGGGCCTGAGGGTCCATAGTTACAATTCTGCCTGCAGAAGAGAAGCAAGGAGGCCTAAGTCCAACTTTCACTGATTTCAGTGGAAGGACGTTGAGGTTCCCTCACGTGCAGATATGTCCAAAGCATTTAAATAGCATTTTCAAAGAATTTACATTTTTAATGAAACAAGCTCATGGGAGGGGGGACCTGAGAAAGTGAGCTGAATCTAATATGTTAAAATAGTAACAGAAGAAATAAAAGATGAATTTTGAGAGCTTAATAATGCCCTGGAGAGGACAATTTTAACCTTTAATTCTTTTAGTGTTTCTCTGAGCAGCTGATATCTCCCCTGTAGTGAGGAGATAATGTACTAAGAAGAGGATATGATGAGGAGGACTTTCAATTATACTTTAAGCCACAGCCACCTACCTTGTGGCCCCCAGATGCCTCCCAGAAATGATGATTTTACCATGGGATATCAGAGATGCCAGGATGGTCTGGCTAACTGGGGCACCAACGGATGCTTCAAAACCTGCCCACATGGTGCTGGCCAGTGATGTTTTCTACAAGGTAAATCTGTGCCTGCCCCACTGCAGACAAGAGGGAAAGCGGTGAAGGGTGTCAGAACCACCTGCAAAGCTCTGAAACAAAACCTCGCAAAGTGGGAAATCCACCTTGTGAGTACCTGTTTTCTCTTTCCAGGTACTCTCCAGGTGGAAGGATCCATGTTGCAAGTGGATTACCTGGCATCCAAAAGAGCTACTCCCAACATTGCACTTCACAAGATGATTGTGTGATAGTACAGCTATGAGACATAGATGCATGGGAAGAAAGAAGGAAGGAAAGAAACCTGAAAAGATTAGGAGGAACCTGTGTTTTGCACATCATGCCTTGTACAAGTAAGTCTCGACTACATGTGCTCTTCTCACATATACACAAGTGTCCTTTTCAGCACCCACATCAAGCTTCACTGTTATTTGGCAGACTAGGCACTAAGGAAAGTAACATCTCAATTCTCAAAGTAGATTCAAGAAGAAGACCTGATGGTCCCTCATGTGGTGCCCTCCTGTGCTCCCACCATTCCCTTTCCATCATTAGATGGATTGTGGCTGGATGCAATCTATGTGGAAGGCTAGAAGTGGTCCTCACAGTCTGAAGAGTGGGAATACTCAGGGTATCTCCAAAATCTGAAAGGAAACTGTTGTTAGCTGAAAGTAGTTGGAAGGCCACAGCAAGAGATTATAGTCTAACAGACACTGGTCCCACCTCATCCTGAAGAGGGTGAAGAGCAAAAGCTTGGAGGACTGTAAATTACAACTGAGCTATCTGGGCTTTGGTTGGAGTCATGTACTCCCTAGGATCCTTTCTCTGTTTAAATGAAGTTAAGCTCACTTTGCTCAGAGGTTTAGCAGTAGGGTAGATGCAAGTTTTGCTGCCAAGGATAAAGAGTTGGAATGAATTGCTAGGACAAGGAAGAGAAATGGCAGAGCTGAGACATAGAGTTTATGGGATAAGCCCATCTCCACAGTAAGCTGTGGGATATAAGGTTTGTGATTCACAGAAGGCTGAGGATTTATATTAAGAGGAATGTCATTCATAGGGCATCAAATAGTAAACTAAATCATGCATGTATATAATATGATAGTATTCTTCTTTTAGAATGCAAACCAGAACAAAGCATTAAGGGACAGGTAAAAGTATCATCCAGAGATAAAGTGCACCTGTGAGATTTCTGATCTTCCTCTGAATTATTTGATCTTTTCATAAATTAGATCAGTACTGTGATAAATAGGCTGCAAATGGAAGAATGCTGTTTCAGCTGGACAGAGAGAAGTTTCCACAGTGGCTCAAACCTCTGGTTCGTTTAATTCATCACCCCAGTGGAGTTGCCAGCACATGCTTCTTCAGGAGCTTTTACACCCTGTAATAGACAGTTCTGTGAAGATATACCTGCTTTGAGCTGTTTCCATCTAAATACTGCAATATTGTCACCTCCTCAGAATTTGGGTGAGCCTCAGTGAATATTCATAACTTGTAAACTATGGGGTTTAGGACACTGGAGTTTTGCAGTAATTGGGAATTACATGAGACCACCTACTTCATTAAAACAAAATGAAAGACAGAGTCAAAGCCAGGCCTGCAAAGGTAAACAGTGCATGAATTCACTGCTTCCATATTTAAAGCCTTCAAAGCCTTTCAGTTAAAATCCTTTTCCGCTCTGGATCTCAGCATGAGTCTGGCTGCGGGGAGGTTTTGTGTGGTGGCCTGTCAGCTTCCATCTCCAAGACAGTGAAATTCAACTAATTGTAAGTGCACATTGCTTCAGGCATACACTGCACACTGCCACTCAGGCCATGCACACGTGCCATGACCCCATCCACCTACTGTAGAATGTGGTATTCTCTCCCCACACACACACTTTTCTTTTTTACTTGCAATCACTAAAAAGATGACAGGCCAGAGCAAGGAGCAGAGATCCCCATTGTGTTTCTGCAAAAATCAATATGGAAGGGTTTATTCCCATGACTGCATATGTGCCAAGAATTGCAGCAATCATTGAATTGTGCCTCCATTAATGAAAAAGGGTTGGCCAGAGAGCACAGTGTGAGGCTGTGCCTGCCTTCAGGCTTTGATCTTACCTGCTGAATCTGACCTCACTGCCATGTCAGGCTCTCTGCATTGCAGCTGAGGATCAGAAAGCATCAAGAGAAAAAGAGGAATAGCAAAATTGGAAAGACCTCACAGTTGAAGACCCTCCATGACCCAAAATGGCCTCTGTTAGTGCTAATCCTCAGTTGCTTGTCAGGTTCTGCAAGGTTCATAGGAATAGTATAGTCACAGATTACAGTAAAACTGTCCCCAACAGGCTTTTTTTCAGCACATTCTTATTCTTCAGAATTTGCCACCTGCACTTCACAGAAGTTATCTGAGTTTGTTTCTATTTTTGCTTTGGATAGGCCAAGCTTTACTTCTGTCAAAATAAGGTTTCTTCGCTCACTCCTTAGACTAGGATCTTTTTCATCTATTTAATTTTGGCTATCAGCTTGACCATCCCAGATTATGAGTAATGAACTGCTTGCATGAATGCCATCAGCTTCAACTGGATTCTCTTCTGAAGGGAGGCAATACTGAAGATTTTTTGTCTCCCTCCCCCCCACCCGAATTTCCTAACTCTCCACCTAACAGAATCATTTGCATCACTTCTGCTGCTGGCAGTTAATCAGCAAACTGTTACAGCTACAAACCACGCATTTTATCCTTCTACACTCACTTTTTGTGTCTTTGTGTGCTCACTGAGTAGCAATCACCCTCTCCACCCCACCTAGCATCCTTTGTACAAGCCTTCGTGTCTTGGGGCGCATTAAGATGCAGACATGGTGAGAGATCTGCCCCATTAGGGTATTCAGGCAGAACACAGTTGTCTCCAAAGTTCAGTGAGCTTGGCCTGGACCTGCCCCCAGGAACCTAAAGCTCCTGTAGCAGTGGGGGAATTTTAGTGAATTTGTGATCTGAAGTTCAGAAGCTGAGTGATGTTAAGTGTCTGCTCAACAATGGGGGACTGAGTTTCTGAATTAATCTTTGTACCTCAGTCTCCTTTAGCTTTTGTATAAGGTCTTGGAAGGGGCCTTTTCAATCCTGCCCTATACCTTTATTGTGTGTCAGTGCCTGATCTTTCACTGGTGACTCAAGGTGCCACAGTAGAATGTCATGTAAATAAAATTAATATTTGGTTACCGCAACTTTCAGGCTGATCCTCGTGAAGCTCAGTTCTGAACAACCTTCCTGATGTGGCTAGCTTTTTTATTCTGTTACTCTATTGCAGAAGTGTTTCTTGCCCTTCAGATCCTCTGCTAGCTCTGCTCTCGTGATCAGTTGCCCTGTGACACTATAATTCAATGCTGCTTCAGTGACAATAAGATTGAAATTCAATCACACAAGATCAACAATTTAAATAAATAGTTCTGACTGCTCTAAAAGAACTCATAATCCAAAAGGCTTTCACTGCCACTCACCGCTGAACCTCACCACTTATGGTCACCTAATTATGCAACACTTTTCTTCCCAAATCATTGCACCTGAAGTGCTGCTTGTACTGTATTTGGAGTGCTGCGTGCTCTCTGAAGGGCTGTTTGCCATCTCTGTGATGTTGCCAGTTGAGTCCTGATAGAAGTGATCCCATGGCTATTCCTACTATGTTTTAGAGGGAATGAAGTTCTAATGTTCAGGGATGCATCCACAACATTGCAAGAAGTGCAAGTGCAACAATTTCCTTTTTGGAGATCAGAAACTGGAGCAAAGAAGTTATCCCAAAATCTTGTCCTCATCTCAGTGTAAGAACTATGATCCAGGAGTACCAGACTCCTCCCCTGAGTGTGAGAACAGCCTTCTCCAAAAATAAACACTAGTCAAGGGAGATCTGAGGAAGATAATAGCTGCCACTAGCTCTGTCAGGAATTCATAAGACAGTATCAAAAATATTTGAAGGAAGAATTCAGTTTAATTAAATAAATTTTAAAAATCTTAGAGAAATTCATAGAAGGAAACAGAACATGGTGATATATGTGGCGTGTGTGTGCCTGAGTGCCAGATAGAGAGATATAGGTATGGATATAGATACACACATATATATGTAGACGAATATATATGTAGTCTCTCCCTACCTGAAGTATTCTCATTAGTTTTATTGCTTCACTTCTTTATTTCTGGGTGTTTTGATAAATTAAAAATTAAAAAAAAGTCATTAAAAATACTAGAGTCAAAGATAGAGCAAGGGCAGCCTCTGCACACACAGACAAAAATTCTAGTGTGACAATGAATTCTTGTTTTGAGGACTTAAAACATAGCTAGGGACCTATGGCTTTTTATTGATCTTCTGCAAGACATGAGTTCCATCCACAAGGCTTCACAAGGTAAAAAATGGCACCATAGCAAACTGCAGGCACAAATTCTCACTTGGCCTTAATTGTCTTACCCATTTGAACTCACATTTCCAAGAAGAGATTATAATTAGGAAGAAACAGATTGCATAACACTGAGTGGCTCAGCTGATCCTCATATGTATTCTGATAGGTTTTGTATCTCTAGAAGTAGCTATTCAAGAGACTTGATCTCTTTCCTTTCAAAGACACTCCAGGTCTATTATATCAAATGGGTTGTCTCAGAGTACCTCACCCACCGTGTGGGCAGAGGGCCAGTCTCTAACACCAAAGTGCAGAAGGAAATGTAGGAAGCACAACCCATAAGAATGAGGAAAATAAATTGCATGTCCTCACATGTCCTGCCTTACACAGATCCTCAAGAAGGGCCAGGCCCACCGTTCTCACAGATTTCTCAGAGTCCTGACTCGCATCTCCTCCTTTAACACTGATTTCTGCAAAAGAATATCAAATTTTACCAACCAGGAAACTCTCAGAGGATGTCTTCTGACAACTGAGCCAGTGCAGGGGAGCAAATGGCTTTCCACACTTTGAATTCACAAATCTTTTGCCTATGGTTAAGCCTGTATTGTCGCTTTAGCATTCTGGATATGAAGGCAAAGAATTTCCTCACAACAGGGCAAATTCACTTACCTGTTCTCCACTGCAGTTGCTCTATGGTTTCCCTGAGAAGTCAGAAATGCCTACAGTGGTTGCTAGTATGGTTGATTTTTGTGATGTTGACAGTAAGTGGTAGTCATGAGTAAGCAAATAATGAATACTCCATGTTGTACCTTTCTCTTGCAGCTTAAAAATATTTTTCATCTCTCTCCTGTCATTCTTCTTCTAAGGTGTTTGTACAGTACAAAATTCACAATTACTCCACCACTCTTCTATTCCTAATCTTCATAAGCAGTAACGGCTGAGGTATAGGGATTATTTTTAGAGTTACTGACAAGTCAGGTGGAGCTGTTGGATGGAGGGGCAGCACACAATTGTTAACTTTCAGCTTGTCATTAATCCTCAAGAAATGTCCACCCTTCAGATATTACTGTTCTTCTGATGAAAAGTGTTATATAAAAACAGAGTATAGTTATGAGGTGGGAAGCAGGGAAAAATTGTTTTTCTGGGAGTAAGTGATCTCTGAATATTATTTGGTCTTGATTTCCTTTTCCTATCAGTACTAAACATAAGCAGAATGAGCACTGGATTGCTTTAAACCATTGCTTCCCTCATATGGAACTCAGTTTGTACAGGCAAGGGTTTTTTTGGTTGGGTTTCTTTTTTTTTGTTTCTCTCAATACTGTTTATTTAAGTAATTGTTGGCTCTTTTCCTGTCCTTTGTTGACCCCAGGAAACAACTTTTTTTTAATGTGTTTCCATTCTGGGATTTCTATTATCTACTGACTTGAGCTGGGTGTACCTCAGTGAACAGGCCCAAAAGAGAAGGAGAGAACTGAAGTTACTCTTGAATTAAAGTCGACTTGTCTTCCAATGTGAGGCCCAGGAAAACCACCACTTGAATCAAAGCACTTAGAAGGTAGTTTAGAAGCCTACTTCCCAAGAACAAACCAGGATGCAGTGTTATCACTTTCATGAAGTTAAAGGAGGTGGTTTTATGATTTAGTAGAAAGAAGCCATGCTGTTAATTAGTCACATTTATTTGACAAAAAAAGTGGAGGAGGGTGAAAAGGGGAAAGGAAGTTGGGAAAGCAAAACAGAACAGAAGGGAAAAAATCTTTATGATGAGGTGCTTGGCAGGATGAAGGAACAAAAGGAAGGCTTTCTGCCTGTCTCCTGATATTTTCCAACTCAGCAAAAAAATCCATTGTGTAGCTTAAGGGAAAAAAAAAAGTTAAAGTTGAAAGCTTAGTGTGTGAAAGCAACTGCTCAACCATTGTGTAATATGGGCTAATGTAATGTCACTGTTTCCCCATGATGTAAGTTGCAATTTTTGTTCCAGTTGCTGTGGTCAATGTTATCACTTTCACTTTTCAAAAGGGGGCAAGGGGGTGCATGGAGATGGTATTTCTCTATACCCCCACTGCCCCTTCCCCACCCCGAAACAAATACTTCTGTTAGGACATATTAGTGCTGACCAGATGTCACTGACTTTTTTTTTTTTTTTGCATGTGTCCCTTAACAGCTGGCAAGAATATCAGCTCAAATTATTCACCACAAGCACACTCTTTCAGTTTGTCTCCAGATAAAGGGATTTGAAATCCTGGTTGTCAGAGAGGGATGCTGAAAACTGTGGAATGGATTTCTTTGGGCATAGGGAATACTTCTCAAAGAACTTTACACAAGTTGAGGATGGTCATTACTAGCATGCAAAACCCAAGAGATCCATCAGGCTTGGCAATTCACGTTCTCAGACAATGTTTTAGCCCAGGATTGCTTTTTGGAACCACTGCAGAGTGGATTGTTCATAGCAATCAGTAATTCTAAATGTAGAGCCACATTTTGTTTTGGTCTTGTCAGCTGAAAAGAATTTATCTTAAATGTGGTTACAGATAAGAAATACAGTGAGTGGATAGCAGAGAGAGACTCTTGTGCACAGATATTCTAGAATTGCTTGCGACCATATCCATATGTCTTTGCTACCTTGACCTACAATATCTACATCTTCCAAATGGGCTGAGGGCACAAGGCAGTGCTAGCTTTGCAGTGGAACCACACACAGTCCTGGTGTCACAGGGCTCAGGAGGCAGCAGTGGTGATGCAGCAAGAGGCACTACTCCCAGAACCACACTTGGTGAGTCCCATGGTGCACAGTGCACAACAGGGGCAGATTTACCATCATAGATCATAAGCTAATGACCCTTGTCACCCATGACAGTGAGGAATATTACCATCTGAACAACCATAACTTTCTGCACAACCGTAACTTTCTCCTGTTCTCCTCATATTTAGAGTTATATCTGCTTGTCTCTTCAAAACTGTCATAGGTAACTGGTGTACAAAATAGTTCTGTATTCTCTCCCAGTTATGGCTCTGCTGCAAAATGTGTGTTTTCCTCACGTGAACAAAGTTAATTAAGTAGCTCCGTACATGGAAGTCATGGCATGATAGAAGTATTTTTGACACTACCTTCAGACAAGTGAAAAATAAACAAGTTCAGATAAAGATAACTCAGAGTCTCTGAAGACTCTCACACAGTGGGAATGCAAATCAAAACTCTTCAGATATGTCTATAAACCAGAAAGAACAATCATGTTTATTTCATACTGAATCTTTGTCTTTGGTGATGATTTTAAATAACCTTTTTAAAAGACAGACAGAAACTAGCCTTGGAATAGTATGTAACACATAACATGTCTCAGGTATGGTAATGTTGTGCTTCGGCATATTAAGGCTTGTATTTTATTTCTTTTCAGCTCTACTGTTGCTGCAAAGATCCTCACTATTGATATGAACAAGAATGCTTCTCTAAAGCATGCTGAGCTCTTGATATTATTCTAAAGATGTTCATAGGTGCTAAATTCCACAGGTGAACTACATACTGTGCTTCAAGTCCTCTTACTTCTGTCTTTTCCAGGAAGCAAGTAGAAGCTGATTCACTGTTCCATGTATTATCACATTCCATATTTACCTAGCCCTTAAGTAATGAAACCCTAGCATTTTATGCCTCATCTCCTCCATCAGCCTCTGCAGTCCATTCAGTTCTGAGACTACCTGTTTTGAAACACAGAGATGGGAAATAACTGTGGATCCTGTCCATTTTAGGATGTAGGGAGATGGGGCTATAGAATACTGGAAAGGCAGTCTTGGGTGACCTAGATTTCTGTAAGCAATTCTAGCTCCATCTGAGTCAATACCAGCATTACCATTGGCTTCAGAGGTGCCAGGATAGCAGCCCCTGTGCCTTCATTTTTGTGCCAAAAATGAGATATTATGGTACTTATCATTTTTTCTGAAGTGGTTTTAGATGCATGTAAAAGTAAATTATTAATTAAGAATTAATTATAACTATTACTGTATTTTCCATATTGTTTTCCATCACACTATTTTGTTTGCTTCTCTGATGGCCTCAAGGCACAGAGCAGATGTTTTCAGTGAGCTGCCCTCAATGACTTTTAAATTACTTCATCACTGAAAAATGGCAAGAGTGCCAGTCTTTCTTGTGACATTCAATTTCATCATCTTTCATATGCTTATAAGAAACAACTTCAGGGCCAAATATACATAGCGTTGGAACCACCATCTCTGGATACCTCCGATAAAAATAAAGAGAAATATGGAGAGGTAATAGGGGAAGAGGAGGGGGAACTAAAAGAGTGAGAGAAAACAAGAAAGAAATGGGGAGAAAGAAAGAAATGGAAGAAAGGAAGTAATTTTTGTAACTGAGAAGCATTATAGTTTGGATTCTCCTCAATTATTGATGGCCTGAATCTCAAATATTAATTTAGCTTGATTCTTGAATCTGTTTTGTCTTAGAAATAATTGGGTAGCACATTATTATAAAAAGGAAAAAAACATTCCTCAAATGTCTTACAATGGAGCATTACTGAAAACTTCTAATTCCCCCAACAGAAAACCTATTTAAAAAAAGACAAGTCATTAATCAGTAACAGCTGCTCCCAGCACCTGTTATTTATTCCAGTCATTAACACTTCCTTTAGCATTTCTGACAGAAATGGTTATCTTTTTTAACTGATAGAAAAGTGATCTTTGGAGCATCCCCAGAACTTAGTGGCTACATTTGATCTACATGTGTTTATAGCTTACCCCAGCATGGTATCGCAGATTTTCTTTCTCATTTGTAGGTTCTTTCTTTATTTTAGACATAGGTCTAAAAAACACTGAATATCCCATATTTTTTTGCTGAATACTTACTTGTACATCCTCTAATTTTTCATATGCCCTGGTTAGCTGGTCAAAAGGGCAGAGGCACGCAGTGACTGTGGGATGAGTACAGGTCTCAAAGGATTACCAACCAGCAGAGTCCCCTTAGAGATGCAAATGACTGGTGTTTCAGTGCTACAAGTGTTGCAATGTTTTCATGTCAGTTTTGTCATCTCTTGGAGCCTCCATCTCTCTGTTCAGATCAAGTCCAGCCAGAGTCTCCCCACAGAGCCATGGAGGAGGTTCCTCACCTGCCTTCCCATACTCTACCCCCACCTGGAGGAGCAGGGTTGCCCAGGCAAAACCATGTCCTGCTTTACTTCTTCCTGCAACAGCCCCTGGCCACCTTTTACTCTTTCCCTGCCCAGTGTAGGAGGCATCCAAAACTCTTCTGGCATAGCAAAAGAAAGTAGAGGAAATCAAATAGCAACAAGCATGGTTTAGAAGCACTTTTCCTTTATATTCATTACCTGTAGGCTTCCCGCACCAAGGCTAGTTGTGGGAGGTCCTACTTTCCACAGTCATCCAAAACCCTCCTGTACACATGCAGAAGTGAGCTCTGAAAGTCCAACCAGCTCTGGCAAGCCTGGTTTAAAAACCTTATGGTCCACACTAATATGTAAAATAAAATAACATATGGGAGATGTGTAGATGTGATGTCTGGGGACATGGTTTAGTGGTGAACTTGTCAGTGCTGGGTTAACAGCTGGATTAAGGATCTTTTCCAACCTAAATAACTCCATGTTTCAATATTTCTGTGCATAGTTAAACACAGCAGCAGTGAACAAATGCAAGCGTACATGTAATATTGCCAGTCTTTGTCACCTTTTTCCAGTGCTCTCTTTTTGCTTAATAAATGTTTGTCAAATCTGTTTCATGCTTACTCACAGTCAACACATTGAGATTTGTAGTGGTTTCCTACCACATTTTGATAATGCTTTTCATCTGAAAGCCACTGTTTTCACTTAGGACTGTTGAAGTTGTGGCAACATTTGTGTTAATCTTGGGGTTTATAATGTTGTTTTAGTAAAAAGCATGCATGGGGTTGGGTTTAGGAGAACATTGTTTCTGTAATACAGATAGATAAAGAAAGCAGTGTATTGTATTTATCAAAAGGAAATGTCAGCAGAACTTTATAATCTGGTAATTAGATAACACAGATAAGTCTGCTAAGTTTGTGTGCTCACAACTGCCACTCCAGATAACACTTCCTGAAGTCAATTAGAAGAACTTACACAACATCATACATTTTTCATAGTTCTTTTCTTTAAACTGATGAAAGAGAAGAGAAGAGAAGAGAAGAGAAGAGAAGAGAAGAGAAGAGAAGAGAAGAGAAGAGAAGAGAAGAGAAGAGAAGAGAAGAGAAGAGAAGAGAAGAGAAGAGAAGAGAAGAGAAAAGGAAAAGAAAAGAAAAGAAAAGAAAAGAAAAGAAAAGAAAAGAAAAGAAAAGAAAAGAAAAGAAAAGAAAAGAAAAGAAAAGAAAAGAAAAGAAAAGAAAAGAAAAGAAAAGAAAAGAAAAGAAAAGAAAAGAAAAGAAAAGATACAGGCAAGAGTACTTGGGCATCTGACTTTTCCAAAGACGGCCACAATTGCAAAAGCAGCAGCTGTGCCAAACCATCACTACTGTAGGCCAGTGAAGAATTCCATGGGCCCTTTGATTCAAACTAAGGTAAAACCAGATTGAAGTGTGAGGCTAGCATTTTTCAGACAGGTGGCCTTTGTAAACACCCCTATTCACATGTATGGAAAACCTTGTCAAGGAAAATCTCTTAGTGCCTTAAAAAGATAGGCACACAACTAATTGACAAATTATCTTGGATGCAGAACTTGGATCATGCTGATGGCCTGATTCCCCTCCATACAATTTTTCTTTTAATGTAGGTGAGGTGTTTTCACTCTATGTCTGTTGAAATCATTCTGAATTATTTATATTAATGGTAAAGTATTATGCTAAAAGTTCATACCTCAGTTAGTGTCTCATGTAATTAGTTGTTCTTGAGGATACCAGTTTTTCCTTTTCAAGGCTATCATTATAAGTATTTTCCGACATATGGCCAAAAACGCAGTTTGCTTATAATAAACACAGCCTTCCTCAGGCCACTGAAGAGCTACTTAGGGCCAGAAAATGGGATAACAGGCAGAACTTAACTTTAAAGACATTCACATTCTAAAACAAAATCAGAAGTAGAATATATAACTTCTTAATAACTTTTTAATAGAATATATAACTTTTTAATAATATTTAATAATAACTTCTATAACTTTTTAATTTTTTAAGGCAAAAGTCCCAAATCACTTCTATTTTGGAGTTTAAAAAAAATAAAAAGAAAGGAAGTTTCAGATAATTTGTTTGTCTGCTGGGAAACACTTACTTATCATTTTGCTATCTTGCTTCACAAAAAAAATGAAACTCATAAGAGTTTTTCAAGAGGGTGTTTCAGTTTACCATAGCTGAAAAATAGTTTCCCCTCTGAAAGTCTCCTTTGTGAAAATATTGAGTTGTAGGTGTAGTGCAAAAACATACTTTTCTGGTAGGTAAAAATTCTGATTATAAATGATCATCAGCTGCCTCCAGCATGAACATCTTGGCAGTGGTGGGAGCAGAAATGACTCTGCAGCACATGTCCTCGCCACACTAAGGGCTGGTCAGAGCTGGCTATCTACTCTGTCCTTTCCCACAGAAAGTGCTGTCCTCACAAAGTTCCAGTTTCATGTTACTAAAAAGAACACAGGTCACCCCAGTTCTGATCCTTTCTGCTGCTCAGCCTTCAGCACCCTGGGAAATTACCGTGTGGAGATACACGCACTAATTTGCGATAAACACTTAAGCCTTGTCTGAACAGCCATGTATTTTTTGAATGATAAGATGGACAGCCATGCTCTGGAGAACACAATGGTATAAAGTTTCTTTTACTAGTGCACTTTAGATAAATAAACTAGGGAAGGGAAGGTATCTGCACTGATGTACGTGACCTTTCTTTCGATATAACTGTATCCACACTGGCTGTTCAGATGGTATACTTTATACTATAAAAATATTGCCCCAGATATATATAATCCATGCATAGAGAAGTAAGTAATACCCGTTGATATAGTTGTCCCTAGCAGGTGACAGGGGTCACTGGCCCTCACAGTTACCCTCACAGCTGATACACAGTGTTCCTCATCTGTGTCAAGAAGTAAAGCATTCCTGAACACAGCACTAAGATTCTCTGGATGCACCTGTCCTGGGAAATTGAGCAGCTCTTGCTCTCCAGAGTGCAATTATTTGTATTGTTGCATTGCTACAGTGGAGCCCACAAAGTTTTTGCCCCCACAATCAGAGCTCCAGGCTGTTCCTAGGTACAAAGTAGAAGCCATCCCCCACCGGCAGGCAATCTGGGGGGAGTAAGGCAGTTTAACACTATGAGTGCAGACCAATCCATACTGACTGGCTGCAGGGCCAGAGAGCAGCCCCAGCAGTGCTGAATTTATTGATGCAGAAAATGAGGCTGTAGTGGCAGGAGAAAAGACCAAAGATGTTTATTCCTAATAAAAAAAGCTATCTTATCACAAGGATGCTGTGACCTCCAGTCCCATCTCCCACACCTCCCTACCCCACTGACCAAGCAGTAACCCCTACATGACAGTGGGTCTGTTGTCCACCTTTGCTTCGCTGAGAGCAACCAGATCAGCTGTCGTGTTGTCACAACAGTAGGCTCCAGGTTTCACCTGAAAATCTCCTTCACAATGTACATTCAGTCTTTTCCAGCCAGATTCTTGATTTCTCTGGTAAGTGTAGTAGGTAACACAGACTCAGGCAGAAAGCCAGGTCTTAACAGCCAGGTAAAAAATGTAGCTCCCCAAGGAGGAAAGGGCACAGAGAGGCCCCTCATTCATCTGACACAAGTGGATGTCAGGCATCAGAAGAGGTTGCTTCTCAGTTTGGGATTTGGCCTAGAAATAGTTCTCAGGTCATTTTCTTTGAAATACATGACTTTGAATGCTACGTTATAACAATAGGGATGTTTTGCAGGGTCTGTCAGTAAAGAATTCCCATCTGTATCTTTTCTGCAGCCTTGCTCCTTGACCCTCATAGTTCCAAACTGAGTTTAGTCTGTTTCTCTACCTGTAAAATGGTTTTGCTGTAAGAGAGACTACCATGGCACAGAGACAACTACAGACCTTGATTACAGGTGCCGATCTGCAAGAGAAGGCAGATGTCACTGTGGTCCCCCATGTTAACACTGCCATTTGTGGCATCCATTCTGGACCATGGGCACACAGCTGTATCACACGCTCCCTGCACACACTGCACATACACTGATACCACCACAGCTGCCTCCCTCCCCCCACCAGTCTGTCTCTTCGCTGCCAGCGCAGGGTTTACGTATCCTCCTGAGATGATGGATGTTTCAATTGTGATAGGGGTCTCTATTCCATGCAAGCATCTGAAAGCTCTCTGCAAAAATAGCTCAACATGTCGCAGACAAGCAATCTGATGGGCAGAAATAGGAAATAACCTTACTTGCCTTGAAGGGTATTCAAACATTCCCCACCACTGTGGCATTCTCTCACAGACACAAATGACCTTCCCTCTGTTAGAATAACCAGGAGGCCCCCATTTTCCTAAGGTCCTGGAAAGATTAAGTGACACAGGTCCAAGGTTGCACAGGAAGTCTGGAGGGAGTGCTGGAAATAGAAGGGGGCCCTCCTGAGTCCCTCTGCAGTGCCTTGACCACAAGACCATCCTTCCTCTCCCAAGGTTACACATTAGGTCTGTGGTGGAGCCAGGAATAGCACCCAAGTTTCCTGACACAAGCTGTACTTCTGCACTGTGTACAAAATAAGCACAAATATCAGTTGAAATCAATTTTTAAACCTGTGTCTTGCAATCAAAACTAAGACATGCTGTCTGAAGCCTGTTTCCTACATACCAAAAGCTGTGACACACTCCACTTAAGAAGCCCCCTTCCACAACCAGGACAGCTAATACCTCCCTTCAGCTAACCTCTTCTGCTGCTTCAGTGCCTCTAACTTCCTGACACATCTTGTCTGTGCCAACAGTGCAAATGCCACTTGCCACAGAGGCACAGGTTTGCTGGCAGAGGTGTGGACTGAGGGTTGCCCCTTTGGCCATCCTGCTGAGACCTGGCACTGAACAAGGAGACCAAATCCTCCCTGGCTGTTGCAGGGTGGAGGGGAGGAGATGTTGCAGTCTGAGGTGGGGGCATGAAGGGACGGTGCCACAGTGACAGCCTGAGGAGGACCCCAGGCCTCCAAAGTCCTGGCACCAGAGTGTGGGCTGGCACCAGATGGATGAGCTGCCCAGGGGACAGACGTGGCTAGGCTAGCCACAGGTTTTCATATCCCCCCACCTTCAGGGACACACACTGCATCAGTACGTGCAGCTTCCATGGGGAGAGACAGAGATGTGCTGTGTTAGGAGGGGCACGGTGCCACATGTCCCCGCAGTTCACTGGAGCCCTTCCATTAATTTAATGGGCTTTGGATCGGGCCCTGAATTCTCAGCTGTCCTGGCTAAATGGACTCCCCAGGCAGGCTCTCCTCTCATTTTAGAATGAGGAGGCCTTTCAGAGACCCTGCTGACCAGGAGGTTCCTGCCGTTCTTTGGCAGCAGAGCTCCCATCCTGGAGTGAGCACAGCCCCACCAATGCCCCCTGCCCACATCGTTCTGCATTTGCGTCTGCCATCCTGTCTCTCAAGCAAAGACATGCACAGCTTCCACCTCCTGCTCAGGCTGTTCATTTTGCACCCCAGCAAGGCCCAGGAACTAAAGGTGAGGAGTGTGGATTCAGTGCTTCACACAGTATACTTCAACCTGCTCTGCTCACCAAGAGCCCCATATACACACACAGATAGGTTTGGGGGGACACTTAGTAATCCTGTAGAAGAAATAAATCCTGCATGTGATAGTAGCCCTGACCCTGTTCAAGACAGAAATGGAAGAAGCCATTGGGTGTAGCCATCATTTCAGGAGGTGCTTTGGGAAGGACAGGACCACAACCTTCTTTTTGCCCACAGTACATTTTCTGTCACTCACCAAGCTCAATACTGCTGATAATTAGCACATTTGTACAAACCAAGCTTTCCCAAGCTGTTTTATTTTTAAGCAAAGATAGGTAAATATTGATGCTATGCCCCTTCACAAGACCAAGATGCTCTGTGCTTCTCCAAACCTTTCCCTGACACTATCTTAAAGTAGTACTTGCTGTAGCACCAAAGACCTGGCATTACAGAGGTACTCAGCCACTGACAGCCTTCCTTTCATTACTGCTGTTTCTACAGAAGCAGCATTAAGAGGGCCCAGCTGACACCATGGCACTGACTGTACAAAGTGTAGTGCATTGTAAGAGATGAGCCTGCTCCATAAGGCTTGGGAAGTAGATGAAATACAGAGAAATAAAATTATTTGCCTAAGGTTGAAGAACAAATCAACAGACATAGTAATAACACCTACCAAGGCTCACTTGTTTGTCCACTCTGTGAGATTATGTCACTCTGAGCACCTGCTGCCATACACACTGTCGTGCCTCATTTAATATATGATGCATTGACTGGTTATTGCAGGTTGTTGTTACTGCTCAGATTGAGACTGCTGTTCAGACCATCACTGACTGGCTGGTTCTAAATATCTTACATCACTCTCCTCATGAAGACTTTCTTTAAAGGATAGGTGAAGAGGGTGCTTGACACAAAGAGATCACCAGCTGAGATAATTGATTATACCTGCTATCCTACTCTTTCTGTTTAAGATAGCATCCGCTTCCCCTGCAGTGAATGGGAACAGGAGGATTTTCATCATCTTCCCAAAGCTTCAGTAGGCAGTCCACAATGATTGAGGTTCAGCTTTAATAAAGCAAAACCAAAATTTTTTCCTAGATTTTCCTTATTTTCCTAAAGTGGAAGAACACTCTGCTCTGCCTGTTTCTGAATGGCTTCTGCTGATTAACATGCAGCATAATGTGAAGGTGAGCTAGTTAGGGCAAACTAAATTGGGGAAAATGCCTGAGCATTCAGGGCCAAGCCAGGGAATGGGATCACACTGTCCTACTATGAAGGCAACAGGCACCAGGGCCAGAGCAGAAACCAAAGAGGGAACTAATATTTCAGACAGGTACCATAGCCAGGAGAGTTGTGGCCACCAGTCAATTCCTTGTCACTCTTGGCTGGAGAGGCAATGCCACCCCCTCTGGCAGGGGTAACTAAGGGAGTTCACCTCCCATGGATGTGCAACAAAGACTTGTGCAAAAAAAAAAAAACCCACCCTTTCTAGGGGCCCTCGCTAGTGTGCCCCAAGCTCCTCTGGACTCCAGACAAGTGCTCGAAGTCACAAGGAATGAAGAGTTGAGTCATGACAAGCCCAATGTCTGAATTGCAATGGAGCACACTCGACTCTTGCTGTTCCTTGGGAAGTGATGCCATATGTGTTTATGTATACACACAGCTCAACATGACTGAGCAAACATTACTCAAGGTTTTGACATTTGCCTTTGGGGTAAGAGTGAACACAACTGTGAGGTCAACAGTTCAGAAGGTTAGAAAAGAGGGGGGCCTGCACACAACAAGTTGTTCCCCAGCCTTTGTAATAGGTCTCAGTCCTACCCAATGTACCCATGAGTCCACAGAAGCCTGTCACATGCCTGATTGCAAAGTTCAGTCAGTTCGTCATCACTTATTGAATAAACATAGCACTCTCGTTATCATTAATAATATTTATTTTGGAAAAATATTTTAAAAAGGAATTTCTTCATTAACAAAACTGTAAAAAAAAATCAAATAACATTTGCACAATATTCCATAAATACATTTATATACAAAAAAATATAGTCACATAGACCCGAAGTGCCTTTGTACATATTTACCAAAAATTTAAATTATAAAAAAATGAACATCACAAAATACTCAAGCTTTACAATTATCGTGAAAATATTTTTACAGATCCAAAAAAATAACACACTTTTTCTCACCTAGTAAAAACACATTTTAGTATCAAAAAAGACAATAAAGGCAGTGTTTGTGTCTCTAATCCAAGAAAAGACTGGCTCATAATAATCCAAAATATACACTTCAGGCAGTGCATGCTTCTTATGTAGTAAGTCCATTCATTTAAATATATATAGAAAAGCAACTGACCATAGTGCAATGATAAAATTCATAAAAGGCAGTGCAACAGTAATCCTTGAACACAGACCCTTGCCTGGTGTCCATCTTGTTTCTTTACTTTGCAGTCACTTTGCTAACTTCAGTAGAGAACCAGCTCAAGCCTGAATTTAGTTTCTCAGCAGCAGTCAGTGAAGGAATCTATCTCCCATTCCTCTTTCAGCAGCATTCATTGGGGCACGTCTCCTCTGAAATTGATCTGAACAACGACTTTGCCATATCACCTCTGGTTTACACCTGGTAAGGGAAGACACAAGCAGAGATTGGGAGAGGTTAATGAAAAGCACAGAGAGGACTGTAAGGCTGCAGAGGGACAGGACACTGCATGAAGCACACTAAGGGGTAGGTCAGTAGACCAACCACACTAGTGTTGTACTCTCACCTACAAAACTTGTCAAACCCACAACATTCACAGCAGCAAGTCACTGAGCTTGTCTTTGCAACATCCACAGTGTGGCAAACTCAAGCTGGCTGGATTTCAGCAGGTACAAACTACTGTGGCACCATGAAAAAGAGTTTAGCTGCCCTGACATGTGTTGGATGACACTTGTGAACCAAGACATTTCCCTGCTGTTCCAATCACCAGGCAGTATACTAACCTCAGTTGCTATGATGCACTCATCTTTCTCTTCTGATATGACATACACCGACTGGTATTTTGTGTCTTTTGAAGTGGAGTATACTGAATCTGGTCGCTTTCTTTCAGTAGTATCACTATTGAAGACAAAAAGAGAAAAAACAGATCAGATGGCTGTTGCTTAATGCTACCTATGAGATATACACACACCCCCTTCAAAGTCAAGGTGCACCCTGTGCTCAGATGTGAGATACCTCTTTAGTTGTACTACACTTTTCTCCTCTGCTTCTGAATCATACGTTTCACACTTGGCTTCACATTTGCTGTGCTCCTCTTTAACAGAGTCCTCATTCTTGAGTTCATGCACCAAATTGTAATCCACTGATGAGTATCTGACTTTGTAGCCATTTTTATCAGAGTTATCGCTGTGAAAGTCTACTTTTTTATTTGTGTTTTTAATCTGAGTGGCACCAATTACACTTATGGAAATGTCTTTCTCACGCTGGCAGTTTGCCAGGTTATTCATGGTCTCAGTCTCACTCCTGCAGGCATCAGACTGGTGGTGCCTTTTCTGCACTCTGAGCCTGACACAGACAACCACAGCAGCACAACCCAGCAGCAGCATCAGGACCAGTATAATTCCAGCGCAGACAGCGATCCAGGGGAACTGGGAATTCTGGCCTTCCGTGTATTTCTCAGTGAAGTCAACGATGACCGGTCCCTGAGGTGGCTCAGGGAGCAGAAACTGGCAGTTGAGCCCGCCATACCCCCGGGCACACTCACAGACATAGCGGTTGTTTCTTTCGTGGCAGGTGGCCCCATTGTGGCAAGGGTTGTGTTCACATCTGCTCACTGGGGTGCTGCAGTTCTTCCCGTTGTATCCCGGGGGGCAGGTGCAGGAATAGTCATTGATGCCATCCTGGCAGGTCCCTCCATTGACGCAGGGAAAGGAGGCGCAGTCATCCACATTATCATCACAGTGTCTCCCAGTGAAGCCAGCCTGGCACTGGCATATATAGGAGTTCCCCAGATCGACACACTGGGCTCCTGCAAGACATCAAGGGGGACGAGCAGTGAGTGGTGGGCAGCCAGACATAACAGCCTCCCACTTGCTGTTCTCAGGGCAACTGTCACAATCAGCAACTGAGGAAAGCTTTCTTTTTGAGAGGTTAGCTCCATCTTTGCCTAGTCTGATCCACCATAAAAAGTACATTTTTTAAGGAAGACTTTTTGTTAAGAGATCTATTTTTCATTTTCTATCCTACTCCCTTTTTAGCATTTCACGTAACTTGGACAACAAAGCTAGTCCAGGTCAGGTTAACACCACAATCTCATATTACAGAGTTTGAGTGGCAATGAATGAGGAGGACTACAATAAAAAAAGTCTTCGCTAGTTTAATCAAAACAGGAAGATTACTGTTACCAGACTACAAGCAATAATATTTAGCACTTGTCTGGCATTTGCATCCACAGATCTCAAAGACTCTTAGCAAAACATTTGCAAGTATAATCTTTCATGTTTTCCTGCATGAAAGTTCTGGCCAAGTTACTTGGCCACAGCCATCCCTTGAGAAAATGCAATCTGCAGCAGTGGCCCAAACCACATTATTGCTTTCTCAGTACAGATCCTCCTCCAAGTCACCTCATGACATGACAAGGACCTTTTTACAGGAGCATGTAGTGATAGGACAAAGGGGAATGGCTTTAAACTGAAGGAGAGCAGGTTTAGATTAGATGTTAGGAAAAAATTCTTTACTATAAGGGTTGTGAGGCACTGGAGCAAGTTGCCCAGAGAAGTGGTGGATGTTCCATCCCTGGAAGTATTCAAGCCGAGTTGGATGAGGCTTTGAACAAGCTGATCTAGTGAAAAGTGTCCTTGCCCATGGCAGGGGTTTGGAACTAGATGATCTTTATGGTCTCTTCCAACAAAAACCTCTCTATGATTCTATGACTGATCAGTGCGCCTTGTTCTGAACTTCAGACCAGAAGCTAAAGTAACTCCATACTCAAAGTATGGTCTTCTTTCAGAAGACCACTGTATCATGTTTGGCCTTACCATTAGCACAAGGGCTGGAACTGCAGTAATCGATTTTCTTTTCACAGTTGAACCCAGAATAACCCAGTGGGCAGCGGCAGCTGTAACCACCATCAGGGTTGTCAGTGCATCGCCCACCATTGAAACACGGTCCATCAGCACAAGTCATTGCGCTCAACTCACAGTTTTTCCCATAAAAGCCTGGGGGGCAGGTACAGGAATAGCTGTTCTCAAGATCCTGCAGGGAGGAAATGAGAAATTATGAAAATATTTATTTGAAGTTGCTCTGAAATCCAAAAAGGAATTTTGAAAATTAGTAAAACTGACTAACTACTCCTTTGGAGTTTCAGATGATGCAAACTACTTAAACTTACAGTACAGCTTCCACCATTCTTGCAGGGGTTGGCATCACATTCGTTGATTTCAATCTCACAATTGGAGCCTGTGTACCCAGGACGGCAAGAACAAGTATAGCTCCCCTGACCAGTGTTTGTGCAAGTGGCACCATTCTTGCAGGGCTTGTGATGGGTGCAGTAGTTCAGGTCTGTAAAAGATTTATTGGTTTGTTGGTTTTTTTTAAGAGAGTAGTCAAGATGCTTGCTACTTTGCAAGGCTGGCACAGGGTGGGTGAGCTGGAAATAGCATTCTCTGTTTTAAAACACTCAGGCAAGAGCCAAGTACTCACCCTGGTTGCAGAAAAGGCCACCCCAACCTTCCTGGCAGTTGCACTGCCATGGCTGCTGACAGGTACCATGAAGGCAGCCTGGGTATCGGATGCACTCATCACAATATCGCCCCTGCCAACCCACTCTGCATCTGTAAAAAAAAAAATTACAACAAAGTCTGGTCAGATTTAGACTTCTCACAGTTGGAAACACTATCTCAAACTCTGCAAACACACTGATGCCAGGGATCAAGTTTCCTAAAAGCTCTTCATCAAGGAAAGTCACTGAGTCCAACCGTAGCATCAGCTTTCATTGGTCCCAGCTATTTGTTCCATTTCCTCAGAGAGAGCCATGGCTCTGGATAGTTAATTTGTTTACTCTAATAACAAACAGCCAAACCTTACACACAGCACTGTAAACTCACTAGGTTAATAATAATGGCACTGACGTTTGACTTTTAGAATAATACTTTGATCTAGTATCACCTGGATTTCTCAAATTTCCATCTAATATGAAGAAAGGCCTTTAAACTAACCCTTCAAATGTCCAGTGGCTTACTTAACTCCAGAGTGTCAATACTGAAAGACAAAGAAGAGAGCAGGAGGGGAGCGGAAAACTTACTTGCATTCCCCAGGTTTGTCACAAAAGCCGTGTTGCTCATCACATCCAGGCAAACAAATTGCTGTAAAAAAAACAAGCAGAGAAAGATATCAGCACTGGTGCTGAAACAACTCTCTTTTACAAGTCTGATTCCAAGAGCACCTTGCGGGTGGGGAGCAAGTCCCTTTTACTAGGTCGGGGCAGTTAAGCGCAGCTGAATTAATCTCTGGAGTCTGCAGTATTGATCTCGCCCCGTAACTGGGCACTTTACTTATCACCGGGGATGAGCATTCTTCTTAATACAGTTGCACACAGACAAAAGAGGGCTCACAATTGCTCCCTTCCCCACAGCCCCTCACCCCCCTTCCCTTCCCAGTGAGGGTCAGAAGTCCTTTTTTCCAATTCTATGCACACAGCTCCACCTCTTAATATCCCCCGAAAGTGTGTGTGCAGATAAGAGTGGACAGCTGGTGTGCAGGGTGCCAGTGCAAGACAGCTGCTCTATTGTCTATTCTCTCCCAGCAGCTGCCCCACTGCAACAATACCCCGGCCCCGGAGCCAATGGGGCCGTCGGCCGGCGACCGGGCAGCCTATCCCTGCCCACAGCTAATCTATGGCACGCGCGTGATTTCGCTGAAAAAAAAAAAAACTTTTTTTTTTTTCTTATTCAAATAAATAAGTCTAAAGTTCTTCCTCCCTCCTTCGCCCCTCCGCCCCACTCTGAAAAGGGGCGGGCGGGTGAGTGCAGCCCTGGTAAAAGAGGTAAGCGGGCCAGCGGGAGGGAGGATGAGAGAAGGGAAAAAAGGGACTTCTGCTCATTACTTCGCCTGGTTATGGAACTCATTAAGCAGGCACTGCAAAGTTTTAATTCAACAAAGCCAGCCGGAGACAATGGCATGCGAGGGGAAAGGCGGGGAGGGGGGGGAAGAAAAAGAAAGAAAGGATCGGCGCTGATAATCAGATCGCCTCCAAGTTGGAAAGAATGGAGCTGGGGGCAAGGCAACGGGAAGCAATCTGCAACTGGCAGCTCCACTAACTAACGGCAAAACATTCTTTTTGCATGCACACATAAACACATCTCCCCTGCCTAGGAGGTTTGCGTTGGTGTTATTAGCTGTTTTTCTCTGAGAGGGAAAACAGAGAAGAGTGTACATAATGAGTCAAGAAAGATGGACAGCTTTCTGCTTCGCTATGGGAATAGCAGATGTACAGGCATCCGAAAGTGCTGACAGCCCCGAAAGAGCTCCTTATCAAAATGCTTCCTTTTCCCCCACCCCTTGACACAACTGGGCTAGGCACTTTTGATCATGGGAAAGGTTGTAGCACCTACTTAAAACACTATCAAAGGAAATGTGAGCCCCTCTGCCTGCTGTTTATTACACGACATTGTTCCATGACTGCTAAAATCATCCGAGCAGTCACTAACAGTGTGAATAATCAAACTGGGATTGTTTGATAGCAGCTCAGCTGAGACCACAGTGTAGGTGTGTTTAAACAGAAACAAAAACACAAGAAGAAGACTGAGAGGTCGCTTTACAGCCTGTAACTGTTTTCTCCCAGGCTGCCTGGCCCTTTGATGACTGGAGAGGAGCACTCCCCCAGTACATCATTCTGCCAGCATACAGATCTGTGTATACACAGAAACAGGGAATGCCATCACAAGCTGCAGCTCTGTGTGCGCTTTTGGGTGTACACCTCCATGCATCTACAAAAGGTGGTGATCTTGTACACACTGAAAGAACCTGACAACCCTGATTATCCTCTCTGTGATCTGCTTACTGTCCCAGGTTTTCCTTCTGTATCAACACACCACATTCCTCAAAAACTTCAAGTTCAGGCATATGTTTCCTGTCCCTCACTGCTTTATTAGCAGCAATGATCATGGCAAGGGCACAGAAGGGAAATGGGGAAGAAACTGAATGTTTTTGTGGCCCCAGGTGCAACAATCTCTGTCAGTGGCAGCATGAGTATCTCAAATGATAAATATACAGTCTAGAATCCACAGGGAATATCTTGGACCTCGCTCCTTTGATATGGTCAAAGATCAGACTATAACAAGCCTGCCAATAAGCCTGCCACAAGGATGTTGCCAAAGCCTAGCTCCCTCCCCTGAGATCATGTATCTTGCAGATGATGATATCAAAGTAGCATGGTTAAAGTGGTGGACAGGCATAAAAAGTATCCCTGATATCTTTTAATAAATCTTCAAGCAACTACTGGACATTTTGCTACCAGATTTGATGGTCTAAAGCAAATGAGCAAGAGTGTAATGTTGGCATTGACATTTTGTTGGCTTGAGAAGGGGCAGTGCTGAGGATCCTCCATCCCCAGCACTGGTAAGGCCTGTGCACAGAACAGGCCCTCACCCACCATTGCTTGGTTCTCCCTCCCCTGGGAGACCTGGGGGTATGATGTTGGAGAAGCACATCCCCCCTGCCAATCCCAAGAGCTCAGGGGACACTGCTGCAAGCAGCACCCAACAGACAAGAAAGTGGATACTCACGCTCAGTGCAGTACTGGCCTTTCCAGCCTGGGTTGCAGACTTTCTCTCCACGTTCTCCACAAGTGAAGTGACCAAAGGCATCATCCCTGGGGCGGCAGAAGACAGAGCAGCCTTCTCCATAGTAGTGCTCATCACACACAAAGCGATAGGAATACTTCAGGTCAGTGCGGCCACTGCTGTGTAGGTCCTGGGACCACTCTTCACCCACCGCCAAGTGCCTCTGGGTGGCCAGGCGGCTGATGAGGCGCTCAGGGTTTTCTGTGTGAAAGTGGAGAGGAGAGGAATGATTAGGGAGCCCAAAGCAGGCAGAGGCATAGAAGGATGCTCAGATGGGGGTATCTGGTGGGAGGAGTACTGCANTGATGTTTTCAAGCCCAGTGGGGCTGCTCGGGCTGCTCAGGCTCATCCCAACAGGCAGGAGATGTGGCCATGCCAGGCTCAGAGACGTCTCTGCCACACCAGAGTGAGCCTGGGCCCCAGTCCTGCAGCCAGCCAGGGAAACTGGGGCTTCCACCCTTAAAACTCCACTGGAGACCAGAGCCATGAAAGGACACCAGTGAGCAGGAAGGCTGCAGCCCATCCCTGCAGCTCCAGCACAGAGCTGGGATGGGATGGGATGGGATGGGATGGGATGGGATGGGATGGGATGGGATGGGATGGGATGGGATGGGATGGACGTGCGCCGCCCCCTCCCGCACTGCCTCCCACTTACGGGCCAGGTGAAACCGAAGGGGAAGCGGATGGGGTTGCTGAAGGCGGGGTCGGCGCCACCCGCTCCGTCGGGGACGCTGAAGGAGTTGGCGCCGAGGACGGGTGTGATGGCGCTGCCATAGGTGCAGGGCGGCTCTGGGGAGACGCTGGCCTGGTAGTGCTTGAGACAGACGCGGAAGAAGGTCTTGCAGTCGCACTGCTGGAGCCCGCCGGCGNTGCCTGGCCCTTTGATGACTGGAGAGGAGCACTCCCCCAGTACATCATTCTGCCAGCATACAGATCTGTGTATACACAGAAACAGGGAATGCCATCACAAGCTGCAGCTCTGTGTGCGCTTTTGGGTGTACACCTCCATGCATCTACAAAAGGTGGTGATCTTGTACACACTGAAAGAACCTGACAACCCTGATTATCCTCTCTGTGATCTGCTTACTGTCCCAGGTTTTCCTTCTGTATCAACACACCACATTCCTCAAAAACTTCAAGTTCAGGCATATGTTTCCTGTCCCTCACTGCTTTATTAGCAGCAATGATCATGGCAAGGGCACAGAAGGGAAATGGGGAAGAAACTGAATGTTTTTGTGGCCCCAGGTGCAACAATCTCTGTCAGTGGCAGCATGAGTATCTCAAATGATAAATATACAGTCTAGAATCCACAGGGAATATCTTGGACCTCGCTCCTTTGATATGGTCAAAGATCAGACTATAACAAGCCTGCCAATAAGCCTGCCACAAGGATGTTGCCAAAGCCTAGCTCCCTCCCCTGAGATCATGTATCTTGCAGATGATGATATCAAAGTAGCATGGTTAAAGTGGTGGACAGGCATAAAAAGTATCCCTGATATCTTTTAATAAATCTTCAAGCAACTACTGGACATTTTGCTACCAGATTTGATGGTCTAAAGCAAATGAGCAAGAGTGTAATGTTGGCATTGACATTTTGTTGGCTTGAGAAGGGGCAGTGCTGAGGATCCTCCATCCCCAGCACTGGTAAGGCCTGTGCACAGAACAGGCCCTCACCCACCATTGCTTGGTTCTCCCTCCCCTGGGAGACCTGGGGGTATGATGTTGGAGAAGCACATCCCCCCTGCCAATCCCAAGAGCTCAGGGGACACTGCTGCAAGCAGCACCCAACAGACAAGAAAGTGGATACTCACGCTCAGTGCAGTACTGGCCTTTCCAGCCTGGGTTGCAGACTTTCTCTCCACGTTCTCCACAAGTGAAGTGACCAAAGGCATCATCCCTGGGGCGGCAGAAGACAGAGCAGCCTTCTCCATAGTAGTGCTCATCACACACAAAGCGATAGGAATACTTCAGGTCAGTGCGGCCACTGCTGTGTAGGTCCTGGGACCACTCTTCACCCACCGCCAAGTGCCTCTGGGTGGCCAGGCGGCTGATGAGGCGCTCAGGGTTTTCTGTGTGAAAGTGGAGAGGAGAGGAATGATTAGGGAGCCCAAAGCAGGCAGAGGCATAGAAGGATGCTCAGATGGGGGTATCTGGTGGGAGGAGTACTGCAGAGGCAGGATAAAATGGCTGCATGCCAACAGGTTGGCCTCTCTTGCCATGGCCTACCAAAGAGGAGAATGTGCAGCACACTGCAGAGAGAGGGGGCGAGTAGGGACACAGGGCTGGGATTTTTCTGGGGAAAAGTCCGTTTTGGGACACTTACCTGTGGTGAGGTCATCAGGTGAGTCTGTATGCAGAGCCTCAATGATGAGCGAGAAGGTGCCCTGTGGAAGGAAAGAAGAGAGACAACCCACCAGGAGAGCATGAGAGCAGGTAGGCCCAAGGGGCAACACCACCAGTCCCCAGGAGCTATCAGTCATTGTCCCTCTCCCAACCCTGATACTTCAGAGGGATTGGTGGCCCCTTGGAAAGACATTTGCCCAGTTGGGGTGGCAGGTTGTGTGGGATGGGATGGGATGGGATGGGATGGGATGGGATGGACGTGCGCCGCCCCCTCCCGCACTGCCTCCCACTTACGGGCCAGGTGAAACCGAAGGGGAAGCGGATGGGGTTGCTGAAGGCGGGGTCGGCGCCACCCGCTCCGTCGGGGACGCTGAAGGAGTTGGCGCCGAGGACGGGTGTGATGGCGCTGCCATAGGTGCAGGGCGGCTCTGGGGAGACGCTGGCCTGGTAGTGCTTGAGACAGACGCGGAAGAAGGTCTTGCAGTCGCACTGCTGGAGCCCGCCGGCGCCGGGGCCGCCCCCGCGGCAGCAGTTGCGGTTGCTGAGCAGACCCTTCTTGTTGACAAACTCCTGCAGCTTCAGCTCGAAGACCCCGGAGGAGTCGACCTGCGGGGCGGGAACAGAGGCCGTCAGCCCACCGAGCAGCCCGGTCCCCTGCCCGACGCCGACCCCGGCCCGGCAGCGGTGGGACTGACACCCCCTCCCCACGCCCCTCCCCGTTTCTCCCGGCTGCAACAGGCAGCGACAGTCCCCGGCACCCACAGCGGGGCCCCCGGTGCATGAACCCCCTGGTGCATGAACCCCCCGGTGCAGGGACACCCCCGCTACAGGCATTTCTGTCCCCACCCCACGGGCACTTACCTGGCAGTGGCTCAGCAGCACCGAGAGGAGGGCGAGCGTCAGCACGAACCGACCTCCCATTTTGGAGGTGCAGCTCTGGTGCCCTCGCTTTCCTCCCTCTGGACTTCTCGTCAGAGGGAAAAGGGGAGAGTGTCTCTCGGAGTAAGGGGAAAAAACACAGCGGCCAAAGCCGCTCGTCCCAGCAGAGCTGGAAGAGTTAGTGTCACGGTCTCCTTCTTTCAGGAGTGTCTCTGACTTTTTTTCCCTCTCTGTCGATACCTCTAGGTGTAGCCTGTCGGCAACTGACAGCTCTTTCGGATGGCAAAAAAAAAGAAAGGGGAAAAAAAGGACAAAAAAAATTAAAAATAAAGGGTTACGATTAATCTGTCAAACTCTTTTTCTTTCGCAATCCACGAAGCTCCTCCTTTTCTCCAAGAAGAAAAAAAAATAAAAAATAATAAAATAAAAGCAACTTAATTCCCAACAGAGGCAGAGAAAAGACTTCCCAAGGAAGATTAAAAATCGGCGATCTGGAAATCCCTGCAGAGGCAGCGGCGGAGGCAGCGGCGATAATTCCCGGTGCGTTGCGATGCGGGGGCGGCTCTGCGCGGCTGCGCTCGCCCTGCGCACGTCGGGGCGGGTGGGTGTCAAACGGCAGCGGCGGCGGCGGGCAGGTCACGTCGGAGCCTTGATCCCCTTCTCTTCTTTCTTCCTTTTTTTTTTATTTTTTTTCAAAGGAAGCGAAGTTCTCTCTCCTTGTTGTGGGTTTACTTTTGTTTTTAGAGGAATCCCAGCCAGCAAAACTAAGCTCGTGTCTCAACAGCAGCGCACAGAGCGTGTCCGGGTGTGCTCCTACTGGGGAGGGGGGTGCCTGCTCTGCTCCGCTCCGGTCCGCTCTGTGCCTCGGCTCGGCGGCTCTCTCCGAGGGTGAAGCGCTAAGGATCTGCCTCTCCTTGGGCGCCTGCCGCCCTTATATCTCGCCGGCCGCCTCCATGCCTAATGAGATGCAAATGAGCAGCCCCCCAATCTGGCTAGAGCTGTCACAAAGGAGCCACTTTTCCAAACCCTCCTCTCAATGGATCGCCAAATGGTCAGTGAGCTGTAAAATGTGCAACCCTCCTCCCCCTCCCCTCCGCACTCACAAAACGTGTTCATTTACATTCCTGCAAATTTGGTAACCGCAAGAATCCCCCTTCTGCTCCGGGGAGAGGGTAACACCCCCTCTGCACCGGAGAAAGGCAGTGCAATACGCTCCCTCCATAGAGCAGCCCCGGGGTCGGCGGGCTGTAATTGCCTCTTGGAACGTGCAAAGCAGCCGCCGTGACCCCAAAAAGTGACTCGGTGATCGTGACCACTCCAAGGGGCATCTCCGGCGTTAAGCGGACGAGGGAGGTGGACGCCAGCGAGCCACAACCAGGGGAGTCCCATCCCATGAAATTCATACTGCAACCACCCTGGCATAACCGGGGTAATTGGCGAGGGGGGCAACGAATGTGGGCGAAGCGAGCTGGGGCTCGCTCTTCCTTTGGCTCCGGTCACGGCGTGCATCCCGCCAGCGGAGGCACGGGGGATTCCCGGGGGTCCCGGCGGCGGGGGAGCGCGCAGGCGGGAGCGCGGCGGAGACCCTTGGAGGGGACCCGTCTGCGGGGCTCCGCGGGTCCCGTCCCCGCCACCATCGCTGCCGGAGAGAGCCACTCGCTCCGCCCGGGTACCGCATCCCTCTATGATTATTATCATCACCCTCTCTCTCTTTTTTCCTCCTTCAGCTTAGTAAAAAGTGAGTTTGGTGTGTGTCGTTCGCGTGGCTGTCATTAAGGCCGTTTGTTATTGTGTGAGGGCTGAATCAGTTAGCTCTTTGTGCTCTCAGCTGTATGGTAATGTAGACAGCACCTGCTCCCTGCACAATGCGAGGGAGAGAAAGAGCTCCCCTCGGCGCACGCTACTGCCTCTACAACAATGTCCGCACATTTTTTTAAAGAAATCCCTTCCAGCACTTCCCCCCTCCATAAAACACACACACACACACGCACACACACACACAAAATAAACCAGCCCAACTTTACACCAACCATCACCTTATTATTTTTTCTACATATCCATCAGACAGTACAACTTTTGTTTTGATCTTAAAAGCATGGAAAGGAGTTTACTGGTGCGGTGAAAGGGGGATAGAGACTATTACCATTTGAGCAGTTTTTTACTGATGGATGGAAGGGGGGATAAAAGTTGGAGGGAGACTCTGGCACGTCACTTGAAGCAGGGTTTTCCACTTTGTTTGGGTCCTCTGTTTAAATACCTTTGGTAGGCGCAGGCGGATTCATTAGGATGCAAGGTGTAACTGTCTCTGTAAATGTCATTTTAATTGTAACAGATCATTTCAGCTCAGATTAAGCTTGTGTGCAAAAGGAGAGGATTTGGCTACAATAACCTCACTGTAGGTATGCCATGCTAAAAGCCTTATTATGGCGACTTTATTGGGTTGAAACGTGCATTTGCATGGCAAAATGTGACTTTCATTGAAGCAGATGTCTTGATCACAAATTATCTTACAATGCACTGGAAAAAAAAAATCTTAAAGGCTTCTTAAAGTAAAAGCATTGAGTAATACCAATTAAAAGAAAATCACTAATGAGTTCATTCAGCCCAGCTCTTCTCAACTGTTTGAGTACTGTAGCCGCCCACGTTCATTTACTGGGGGTTTGTGGCAAACCCAGGCAGGTACCCCCATCACTTAAACAAGCATCCAGACCCTTCAACGCTTCGCCACTGAGAGTGTGTACCTTACATCTAATTGTGGTGCAACGAGCCATCTACATTCAGGTGCTCTTCTTCGCACCTCTCCCCGCCCCTCGACGCATATGTGAAAGTTTAAATGTACAGGAATGTTTGAGTTTGTTGTTTTTTTTTAATCTGGGAGCCGTATCTGAGCAGAGAGGAGCAGCGATCCCGCAGGAACCGTGCGAGGACGTAGGGAAGGAGGCCCGGGAGGGAGCGGGCGGCGGATCCCCGAAGGCCCGGCCACCCACCCGCGCCTTGCCCAGGCTCGGCAGTGGGGCGCGGCGAGGCGCATCCCGCAGCAGCGCCGGCTTTCACTGTACATTACTTTTGCCACCTAGCGTCAACATCTTTTCAAGTGGCTTGCCGCTGCTTCGCAAACTTTGCTGTGGCGTTATCCCCGGGAAAGGGCTAGAGACAGGAGGAAAACATCACGTCGTATTGGGTTTACCAAGCGAGCGTGGCGTGGGGAGGAGAGTGGCAGTATTTGTGTTGAAATTTGGGGGTGGCCCGTCGATGGAGGCGAGAAGTGATATATCACCGCGGATCTTTTAATCTACGAGAGATAGAAAGTTGGTCCATTAGCATCCCCTTGGTTTAAAAAAAAAATGGAAAGAAAAAGTTACACGCGCGAGGGCTTTAACCTAGTGATAGAAAAAAAAAAAACAACACCAAACCCAAACCACAAAACAACCGAAAAAACTTGCCCCCAAATCCTTAACAACCCCCCTTCGGTACCGAGTATTTGTTAAATTGACGTGGCACAGATTTCTCGATTACCGCTGCTGAGCGTGACTGAAAGGCGCCGTGAGAGCCGGCAGGATCCTGCCCACGGCGCTCATTCTTCTCCGGCTTAATTTATGCCACGCGATTCTGTATTGGGGAAATCAAGCAGAAAGCTCCTTTTTCTGCTTTTTTCCCCCCTCTCCCTCTCTCTTTCAGATGCTGGGCTAACGGGGAGACTGTTTAACTTAAGTGTTTCTATAGGAGGCTGTTGTAGTTTAACTCCTGCCCACCAGTAGCTGAGGCAAACAAAGGAGGGACTCGAGGTCTCACTATTCATCCATTCTCTGCACTTTAATTTTCATTGATTTCGAAGACAAGGGGAGCCCTTAGGGATTCTCGCTGAAGGGGGATGACACGCCTTTAGACGCGATCAGCCCCCCAGCCAGCCATCTGCTCCCAACCAAATGGCGCTTTTTCGCTCCCAACTGCGTGTCTCCGCACCGCGCTCGCCCGCCGCCCCCCGCCGCCCCCGCGCTGTTAACCGTGCCCGCGCACCGCCACCGACCCCCGCTCCCGGGGACGGACGGATGGACGGACGACCGACCAGTCCCGTCCCGTCCCGTCCCGTCCGGTCGTTCCTGACGCCCTGTCCGGCCGCACCCGCCCCGCCGGGGCGAGCCGGCAGCGGGACCCCCGGGAGAGGGAGCGGGTTGCGGGGCCTCGCCAGGGCGAGGTGACCCCGCATGGCCGGGACGCGGCGGGCCCGGCCCCGCCTGCCAGCGGCTCGCTGGGGCTGGTGGGGCATTGTGCTCTCCCTCCTTGCCCCTAATTGATACCCTTCCCGCAACACTGGCCCCCCTCTCCCGCCCCAGCGAGGATTTACGGCCGCGCCGCGCCGCAGCACGGCCGAGAGTTCCCCATCAACCGCAGCTTTTATTTCTAAGCGAGCCAGATTATGGGAAAAGTCACTTCAGAAGGGGGGGCGTGGGATATGTGCGTGTGTTAATTAGGGCTACGCGCTGCCATCGCTGGCCCGCAACCCTGATTTTTCCCGGGACGGAGGTCTCCGGGCATATGGCGAACGGTGCGTCGGCGGAGGGACGTGTACGTGTGGAGCTATGTGTAGCCGAGTGTGCATAATATTTTAATTAGGTCTATAGTCCCTACGGAGGTATGTGAGCGCGGCTGCCCCCCTCGCCGCAGCCCTCCCCGCGCGCCCCATTCACCTGTCCCTCCGGGCCGAGCCGAGCCGAGCAGGGCCAGGCCGGGCCGGGCAGGGCGGGGGTGGATGGGAAGCGGGAGGAGGGCAGGCGGGGTGCCGCCGGGACGGGGCTCTGGCTCCACCGTCGGCTCCAGGCTCTGCTGTATGACCGGGGTGCTGGCGCTGCCCCGAGCCCCGCCGCTGTGCGCCCCGACCCGGGACGGGCGGGTGGGGCACACGGAGGTGCCGCGGTGCCGGAGGGGCGCTCCGCCGCCCTTGCCGTGTGCGGGGAGGGGGATTAAGAAGTTTAACGTGTAGGTTAGCCCAAAGTTGCAAAGGCATGTGCTGATTAGAATAAGAAAGGGCAGTCGCGTGGCTCAGCTGGCACACAGCGAGGCCAGATGATAGATAAGCAGCTCTGAGTCTTCCCTTCCCCCCAACCCCCTTTTTCAAATGGCAAATCATCTGCTCCGGCCCTATCCTAGCCCCTCATTTTCATTACAATAGTTGTGTGTTTACCTGTGATCCTGGGACGGGGCATTCCTTTGTCTCCCGAGGAGATTACCGCAGCCAGCTGCTCTCCAACCCTTCCCTGGGCAAATCCCGAAGTGGCCCCTATATGTGTTTTACTGNCTTGTTTGTTTGGGTTTGTTCCCTGGCTTGCTTCCGACGGGATTTTGTTCGTGGGAAACTACGAGACATAAAATTGGTCACTCGTGTGCGTGAGCTGTCGTTGCTCCCAAAATGGGAACGGTGAAGAGCTGCATACTCCTACCCGGGGGGCCTCCCGGGGCTTTTCCCCCACCTTGCCCTCCCCCGGCCTTCCAGTTCCCCGTGGTCTAGGGGACAGCACGTTCCCCGAAACCTCCCGTGGGTGCCCTGGGTCGGGGGGGTCCCATTCCTTACCCCGGGCCCTGCCCTGGTACACGAAGATTCAAAGGCTCTCACTGCCCATGCCCCTCTGAGGAGCAGCTCGGCCTCGCATTTGGAGTACTGGCATCTTCAAATTCAAGGATAGTCATGATCTTTGACATGCTAGAAACCACAGATCGCATTTGAACTAGAAAACTTTAAGAAGTCCCTTCCCACATGAAAAATCTCACGATCCTGATATTTACCCTGTGCCCCAGCAGCCCATTTGCCCTGTTAGGCAAGCCCAGTGTAACCCCATGCAGCGCTGCAGCCTGGCTTGTCTTGGCGGGGGTACCGCAGACAAGGAGGGTAAGCGATAGGGCTCAGATCATCTGCACAAGATAAAAAAAAACATTACACCACTTCTCAGAAAAATGTTTTTGCATTCTAGCCATGAGATTTCTCTGGATGGCTGAAAAGGTTCCCTCCTGCTACCAACTTAAGTAGAAACATTCACTGCCTTCACCCGTTCTTGTAGGGAAACTCCCTCTTTTGCCTGGCTTTATTAATCATCGTCTTAAGCCAGAACTCTAAATAGTAGCTGCAAACTACCACTCCAGACAGTAGCTGCGCAGACTGCTCTCTCCCTGGGACAGTCAGCACAGCGTGCTGCTGTACCGCACTGCATTTCATGCATGAAGAGTTTTTGTGTTCCCCTGTGTCCTGCAGCCCCCTTTGCACACTGTGTGCATCTTGTGCATTGTATGTTGGCTGCAGTGCAAAACCTGCTGCTAACAAACTTTGAGGAGGGAGAGGGGGGAGCATTTGATTATATGTTTCCAGGGCTTTCCAAGCCGCTTCCAAGTTGCAGAGTTTTCATTTCTTTCTGCATTTTCTTCCATGGCAGGGAAGGCAGGGAGGAGGGAGAAGGTGGGGGGCAAAAACTCCTCTGCAGAAGGTGATTATCAGAAAAAGGATGGGTATGGATGGGGCGGGCCTGAGCTTTTGGAAATGCTCTCCCCTTTTCTGAGAGCATCTGCCCGGAGACGAACAGATGTGGGCACCTGCGGTGACAGGCCACATATGCTCCATCCTATTCACAGGCATTCAGACACGGCTACAATGGTGAGGCTTTGTGCACACGGAGTCACCAAATATATTAATCTGCGCTCCCCAGAGGACCGCTCTGTTTAATTTTTCACCGGCAATAACATCTGATCTAATCTTCCCATCGGCTCTCCCGTGCCCCTCTTTCCCCTCCCGGAAAGATGTGAAGTTATTCAGGTCCCCACCTGTTGCCGGCCCCTTATCCCGGGATGCGCGCCTTATCCCGGGGATAAAGGGGCGCGGGGGGGGTCCCCTCCGCCGGCAATCGCGGGGCACGGCAGAGCGAGCAGAGCTCCGAGCCCAGGGGCCGCACAAAGCTCCGGTGTGCCACTCGGGGTGTGTGTTTGTGTGTGTGTGGTGTGTGTAGTGCGGGGGTGTTAAAAGGGATTTCAGCGTGCGGCGTTTTCTCCTCCCCGCTCCCCACCCCGTGCCCCGGCCGGGCTGCTCCGGGGTCACAGTGGGCGCACAAAGCCGGGGGGCCGCAGCCCGCCCGCCCCAGCTGACCCTGACGGGGATCGGGATCGGGATCAGCATTCGGAACGGTGTTGGGATCGGGACACGGACCAGGAGCGGTCCCGCCTCCCCCGCCGTGCGCATGCGCGGCCCCGCCCCCGNGGCGCTCGGCGAGGCGGGGGCGGCCCCATCCCCGTCCCCATCCCCATCCTCGTCCCCATCCCAATGCTCATCCCCATCCTCATCCCCATCTCCATGCCCGCCGGGCACCCCGCACGCCGCGAGGTTCCTCAAGGCCCCTCAAGGCGCGCAGAGAGGGTGGCATTCAGAGCCTCTGCCTGCCCGTCTTAGGACTCCGGGGATCCGAGAGTAGCTTTAAAAGCTGTCAGTTCGCAATGTTTTGTGAGCTCCACTTCCTCACTATAAGCATGTGTATTTTTTTAATAATAAAAAATCTGTACTTNTCCCCTTTTCTGAGAGCATCTGCCCGGAGACGAACAGATGTGGGCACCTGCGGTGACAGGCCACATATGCTCCATCCTATTCACAGGCATTCAGACACGGCTACAATGGTGAGGCTTTGTGCACACGGAGTCACCAAATATATTAATCTGCGCTCCCCAGAGGACCGCTCTGTTTAATTTTTCACCGGCAATAACATCTGATCTAATCTTCCCATCGGCTCTCCCGTGCCCCTCTTTCCCCTCCCGGAAAGATGTGAAGTTATTCAGGTCCCCACCTGTTGCCGGCCCCTTATCCCGGGATGCGCGCCTTATCCCGGGGATAAAGGGGCGCGGGGGGGGTCCCCTCCGCCGGCAATCGCGGGGCACGGCAGAGCGAGCAGAGCTCCGAGCCCAGGGGCCGCACAAAGCTCCGGTGTGCCACTCGGGGTGTGTGTTTGTGTGTGTGTGGTGTGTGTAGTGCGGGGGTGTTAAAAGGGATTTCAGCGTGCGGCGTTTTCACCTCCCCGCGCCCCACCCCGTGCCCCGGCCGGGCTGCTCCGGGGTCACAGTGGGCGCACAAAGCCGGGGGGCCGCAGCCCGCCCGCCCCAGCTGACCCTGACGGGGATCGGGATCGGGATCAGCATTCGGAACGGTGTTGGGATCGGGACACGGACCAGGAGCGGTCCCGCCTCCCCCGCCGTGCGCATGCGCGGCCCCGCCCCCGAGGGAAGCGGAAGCGCCGCTCGGGTCAGTGTGCTGGGGCGGCGGCGGGGCCGGGAGGGCTTGGGGGGCGCTCGGCGAGGCGGGGGCGGCCCCATCCCCGTCCCCATCCCCATCCTCGTCCCCATCCCAATGCTCATCCCCATCCTCATCCCCATCTCCATGCCCGCCGGGCACCCCGCACGCCGCGAGGTTCCTCAAGGCCCCTCAAGGCGCGCAGAGAGGGTGGCATTCAGAGCCTCTGCCTGCCCGTCTTAGGACTCCGGGGATCCGAGAGTAGCTTTAAAAGCTGTCAGTTCGCAATGTTTTGTGAGCTCCACTTCCTCACTATAAGCATGTGTATTTTTTTAATAATAAAAAATCTGTACTTGTTTTCCTACCTGTGCAGACTTTTCTATACGCTATTAATGTGAATATCTCTGGTCATATTTATGAAAACCTCTTGGTATTTACATTTTCCTCTGCTACAAAAACCGGAAGTGGAAGGGAGAGCGAGGGACCATTTATGCCCGGTTAGTTGATGGCAAGGAAACTGTTTCGAATTGTTAAAAGGCCAGGACAAGGAAACAATCTATCGGGAACAGCAGAAAATAACAGTTCATTTTCCAAGCCCCTGTCTTTTTTTTTTCTTTTTTTAATTGTAGAATTTCCTTATGTTTCTCATTATTGCGTTTTAGAATGTTGTTTTTATCTTTCTTCTTTCAGACTGCTGTGAGTTTTGGAGATCAGCCATGGGCGTTAGAGGTTTGCAGGGGTTTGTGGCAAGAGTTTGCCCTGATGTGGGCAAAACAGTAGATCTGAGAGAAATGGCAGAAAAGCATCGTGTCAATCATCCTGATTGCCCACCTGTTATTGTAGTGGATGCCATGAGTTGTGTTAGGTATTGGTACACACCAGAATTCTGGGTGTGCGGTGGCCAGTGGCGGGAGTACCTTGCCATTTTAGAGGATTTTATAAAAGTTTTTATGGCAGCTGGTATCAAGTTGGTGTTTTACTTCGATGGAGTGGTAGAAGAGAAAAAAAGAGAGGAGTGGATCAAACGGAGGTGGAATAATACCAAGGAAATAGCCAGGCTGTTTCAGTTTATTAAGACTCACAGGAAACAACCAGGGAGAGAAATGTTTGTTCTTCCTTCAGCTTTACCTACCTTTACACGTTATGCACTGAAGTCACTTGGCCAAAAAACAGTATGCACATTGCAGGAGGCAGACTTTGAGGTGGCTGCGTATGGTTTGCAACACAACTGTCTAGGAATTCTGGGGCAAGATAGTGACTACCTCATCTATAACACATGTCCCTACTTTTCTATTGAGAACCTCTGTTTGGACAGACTGGTCACTGTTATGTACTCTCGAGAAGATCTTTGCCATGCGTTAGGTATTAGTTTGACACACCTCCCTCTCTTTGCTTGCTTGCTTGGCAATGATGTTATTTCAGAAAGCTTGTTGGAAGGCTTTTGGCACAAATGTTTAGTCACCAGTCCCCACAAGAACAACAGCTACAATAGAAGAACAAAAATACTTCTAGCTGTAGCAAATTACGTCTCAAAAATTCAGTGCTCATACAGCAGCCTGAAACACTTGGAAGACATGATACCTCTGGGATCAGACAAGACATTGCTTTACAGAGGAATAAAGTCCTATCTTTTGCCTGGGCAGCAGTCTCCATGGATTCCTCCCAATGTAGCAAATTGTCAAATGTTATCTCTTCAACAACAATCAGCCATCTGTCAAGATAAAGAAATCTTTCAGGTAACTTGTTTTTTAAAGCTTAGTGATCACTTTATTGCCATGACTACATAGTGGAATTTGGTAATGAGTATACTAACTAAACCTGTTGAATTAAATTTGCATGTGCAAAATCTTTTGTCTGTTAAGTAGAGCCGTGGTTAGGACTATTACATGCATCACTATGCAGGTAAATGCAGCACGTTAAATGGAAAGTGGTTCTTCTCTTTTTGAAGCATCAGGCAGGTCTAATAATGGGGAGCAACTGCTCTATGGGCCAATAGCTGAGTGTACAAATGTACTTCCCATGTATATAATCTATTGACTTCCTTTTACTGTAAGAACCCATAAGTCAGACATAAGCTGGTCAGTGGTTTGCTTTGCTGTGCTTGGCACTTGCAGGCAAGGTACCAAAGGAAGCTGTGTTAAGAATGCAGGAGCTGAAATTGTGATGGAGGTAAGGAAACTTCCTACAGAATCATACCATAGAATTGTAGAATGGTTGGGCTTGGAAGGGACCTTAAAGATCACCTATTTCCAAACCCCTGCCCTGGACAGAGACATCTTCCTCTAGAGCGGGTTGCTCGGCCCTGTCCAGCCTGGTCTTGAATACTTCCAGGGATGAGCCACTGTTTCTCTGGGCAACATGGGCCAGTGCCTCACCCCCCCCCACTGTAAAGACTTTCTTCCTAATATCTAAACTAAACCTACCCTCTTTCAGTTTAAAGCCATTCCTCCCCATCTTGTCACTACAAGCCCTTGTGAAAAGTCCCTCTCCATCTCTCTTGTAGCCCCCCCCTTTAGGTTGGAAGGCTGCTCTAAGGTCTCCCCAGATACTTTTCTTCTCCAGGCTGAACAACCCCAACTCTCACAACCTGCCTTCATAGGAGAGGTGACCCAGCCCTCTGGTCATCTTTGCAGCCCTCCTCTGGACCTGCTCCAACACTTCTGTATCTTTCCTAAGGACCCCAGAGCTGGTTTCAATACCCTAGATGGGGTCTCACCAGAGCGGAGTAGATGGGGAGAACCACCTTCCTTGAGCTGCTGGCCATGCTGGTTTTGATGCAGCCCAGGATGCAGTTGACTTTCTGGGCTGCAGGCACACATTGCTGGATCAGGTCAAGCTGCTTGTCCAGCAGCACCCTAAAGTCCTTCTCAGAGCTGCTTTCAGGCCATTCTCCATCCTCGCTATACTTGTGCTTGGGATGGCCCAGGCACATGTGCAGGACCCTGCTTGTGGTCTTGTTGAAGTTCATGGGGCTTGCATAGGCCCATCTCTCAAGTTTCACTTTTGGCTTCCCACATGGGCAGAGAAGTGCTTGGTGCTGGAGTGAGAAATGCTGTGTCATACTGAGTCACTCTGGAAAACTGGATATATTAGCTTAGGGTAGACTGCCTGGCTAACAGAAAGTGAGCTACCTTGCATCAGAATTTATGCAATAGTGGTACGTCTAGAGTACAATTCTGTAAATTCACGGCAATTAAGATAACATATTGAGATTTAAAAAAAAAATCTATACGAGGAAGTGTATTTTAGACCATATATTAGCCACCTGTCTCTTCCTATTTTATTAGGTTCTCATAGACTTCAAACACAGAGCCTTTTTTTCTGTCCCTCTTACTTATCTTGAGCATTTTCTTTAAAATTATTTTTCTATTTCCTCATATTGCTCCAAAGGAATCGTGTAATTTTCATTTTCATTTCTAGAGAGGCTATAAGACATTTTACAACTACCCTATAACTTTTGCAGTGCTAATTTCAGCTAAACTGCAGATATGTTTGAGCTTTTTTATTGCCTGCACAGAGATACAATACATGTCACTTTTAACTGTTGTAGTTAAATAGAAGACATTTTTTAAAATCAGCAACCATACATCATCATAAAGTGTTGAAAAATACTGTTTATGCTTGAAGTGCAAGGAAAAACTAGCCAGAATGTAATTATCTAGGTTGGATTATGGCCAGGACAATAGTGGTAATATCCTTATTCCTTATGAGAATGTACCATGCGGTCTTTATGACAAGTGGTCATTATTTCTTGGCTTGATCCTTCATTTAAAGGGTTGCAGTTCTCAAGCATCATGCTGAGCTACTGCTGTAATAAAATAATGTTTAGAAACTCCATTGAAGAATGCTTCTTCAATGTTGTTGCATAAATCCTATGTGAAGACAGTCCCTGGGCTAAGGAAATTAAAGTCAAAATGTTAGACGTGTTAACTTCCCTTTTGTTTTCATTACAGGTGTTTAAATATTTGTGTATGTAATGTGTGTGCTTTGCTTCATATTTTGAAACTGATATGTAGGTCTGCTTACCTTGCACATAATCTGAACTGCATGCAAATGACACACTTCTTAATTGCAACCATGAGGACATAGCCTCATGTTGCTATTTCTCTCACGAAAAAGAGCACAACTTTTGAGCTGATTGTAGGTATGAATCAGAAGTATTTTTCAAGATACAGCACTACTTCTGAAATCAGCTTGATTTTTCTAAGTGCATGAGAATACATAGATTATTGGCAAATTGCAATAAGCTAGTATTTTTAAATAACCTCATATATGTGACAGTGTTTGTATGAAATAATTTAATGCTTTGTTCAAATGATGCTTATAAATACCGAACTCTGTTTTTTATTTTATACAAAAGTAGACTTGGGGATTACGTTATTTACATTATTAGGAATACTGAAGTCTTTCTTTCAGGGCAACCATTAATTTATTGCTATAAGCAAGTGCTCTGTTGATTGGCATTGTACACAGTAGCCTATCATTGATTCTACACTCATGTGAGAATTTCTTCTGAAAGTATGGCATTTCACTAGAATTTGTTTCAATCAGTAATCAAACCCAATGACTGCAGCCTTGACCTGCTGAGTTCTCAGGTTTGCAGATACTGGAACTCCGCAGAAATTGTGAATTTGGCTCTGGCCAGTGGTCTGGTAATTCACAATGAAAGAGGCTGTGATAGCTGCAAGGATGGCACAATCCAAATAATACAGACAGCGTGACACAATGCAGGGAATGCAGAGCAGAGAGACATCAGTGCCTGCTCACCATATGGCATGGGTCCTGAAGAATTTATTAGTGGCACCCCATGGAAATAATTCGCTCCGCTCAGCTGTTTGAACACCGCCATAGTTTTAGCCTGAGGTTGCAAAGTGAAAGTCTGACTGACTCTGCACTTGGCCAGTCCAGGTTGCAAGTGTTACTGGTTGAAATTCTGCACTGCCTGACATCGGCT
Organism: Campylorhamphus procurvoides; assembly: GCA_013396655.1. Lineage (NCBI taxonomy): Eukaryota > Metazoa > Chordata > Aves > Passeriformes > Dendrocolaptidae > Campylorhamphus > Campylorhamphus procurvoides. Next base: position 2,615,029 of record WBMV01007695.1, on the reverse strand, counting down.
TTGTTGCTTTTGCATCTACTCTGCTCCAGACCAGCAGGCCCTGTTGGTACCAAGGCTGCTTGTAGCCAGATGTATCTGCATCCAGGGCATGCTTAATATGCAGCCTGAGTGATGCTGTTACTCTACTTTTTAGGAACAGCCTGCAGACCTGGTTTTCCTTGCTAGAGTGGATTGCATTTCTTTACATGGGAAAGAGTTATTGCAAGGAAAAGGTGTGGTGAAGTTATGTATCCTGATTCACCAGAATGTAAACTATGCAAAGTCATCTTAGGGAAGAAATAAGAGCTGTCTTATGTAGTTCATCTGGCAATAAAATTAAAAGTTTGGTTTTTTTCATGCTTTCACTCACTATTTAGAGAGAAGATATGTTTGCAGGTGAGTAAAGGAGGGCAGCTATGTCCAAATTCAGAATTAATTTTAAGAATAATTACTCTGAAAAAACTCATTCAAGCCCCCAGGTTTTCAGAACTAAAGGAGGGGTTAAGAAAGACAATAATGTGTTTCCTGGGGGTTCCTGTCCACAAAAAGATAGATGTCTTAAAATATACTATACCAATGTTATTTGAAAAGGCACTTGTTCCTTCCCTGGCTATTCCCTTTATTTCCACTGATAGAAAAAGAACTATTTCCTCCAGCAGTGAATATATTTCGTTACTTTTTGATCCTTCTTGTTTTTTGAAATAACGCCTTCTTTCTTCTTTGAACAGTTAGCCAAAGAACAACATATCCAATCTGAAAATTATTCAGTCTTCAATGTCCTGAGTAATGGAGAGATTGAATGCAGCAACTCTTTGGAAGATGATTCTGATACAGAGATTCCTGGACAGTCACTTATCTACCGCCCTGCTCGTCAGCATATTTATTCTGTCTTGTTGGAGCCTGGAAAAGGTAAGGATTAAATTACTTACACCATTATTCAAGTATATGTTCAATTTTGAAATATGAAATCTTGAATTCATTGCTTCAGTGTCTACATCAGCATTTAGGATAAAAACTCTGGGCAGCCGAAGTGTACTTAGGGAATCAAAGAAAATGTGTCAGTGAAATTGTGGGGTTTTTTCTACGTGCTGTTCCATTTCATTGCTTTTTAAAGTGATTTTTTAAAAATTGGGTTATTTTTTCCTTATTAAATGGGAAGTTGTGAAAGTTCTTAATGATCAAAAGATTGATCAAAACAATGATCTGTAGAAGATTTTTAAAAGTTTGAGAGTATATGAAACCTTATATTGCTTTGGTAAGTGTGACTCCTGATGATTTAGTGAGTTGTAATATGCTTTTGCAGAACGATAATGCACTGTTAAAGTTTTACCTTCTGCAATTTTAAGATCAGTCAAACACAGTTACTGTAAGAATACAAATGCAGGTAGTCATGCCAGCGATTATTAGTTCTTTCGTCCAAGTGCAAGAAAATACGATTTCTTTATCCAGCAGTGTAAACAGATTCCGTAGCAGGTACATATATCTGTGCTTCCATTTGTCTGCTTTAAGACAGAGAGTTCTTTATTCACATCCTTGGAAAATTTTATGTTCTTAAGGCTTCCATTAGTTAAATGTTATCTTTACAGTGTCTTTCAGGCAGCAAGGTGAAAATAAAACTTTTATTCTTTTGAATATGTTGATTTCTCCATGGTAATCACTTTACATTTTATTGATGAAAGTGCACCGCCATCAAACCTAATATTCAAACTATTTGCTTAGAAAGGCACAGAAAGGTAATTAAGTACATGACTTCCTTCAGCAGCCAGAGGTTGAAGTTGTGCCATAATAGGGAAAAAAAAATAGGAAAAACTGAATCAGAGTTTACATAGTCATTTGAAGAGAGTAACAAAAATCTCAGCAGTAATCATGCACATCTGTCATTTTTCATTTTTCGGCCTACTGCCTCTAAATTTTGTAGACAATTATAACTTGCTTGGGTTTTGTTTATTCCTCTAAGCAGCAGGATATTCACTGATGTTTTCAGAAACACACAGACCAAAATTTCTAATTAATAATTTTTGCTACAAGATGGCAGGGTAGTAGGCAGATTTGCATTTGTGTTAAAGCAGGTTTAGTACTCGAAGAAGATTAGAGTTGAAATATAGAAACATTCATTTAGAATCATATTGAAAATGAAATTTGAATATGAAAGATGTCTTCTTTTAAGAAAGTGATTTTAGAATAAAATCACAGATAGCATGTATTATTTTCAGTTCAGGCTTCAAATTTTGGAGATAATTTTCTAAAAATAAATCCTAATGCCCCCTCAATATTTAATCCTTCCAGAAAGGTAGGTAGACTGTGTCTGCAAGGGCACCCCTATGAAATTTGTGTTTTTAGTACATGAACCTCTAACTGCTTTAACCATATCACTTCCTAGTAGTTCATGGGTTGGTTGTTTTTTTTTTTTATTGCAGTGTATAGTTCTGAGTCAAGAGTGTAGATCATTAGCCAGAGTCTGCATTGGACTTCATAAGTTAGTGTAAGCTTTTTTTTTTTTTGTGGATTCACTGCTAGATGTACAAGGAAGTTTTGTTCCATACAAAGTAAGTGGAATCCTTCACTAGTTGCCCTCAGATGAGGTCACGTTTACTATTTTTTGTAATTTGATAAGGGGTTGGATGGGAAGAAGTAGCCTACACTGTCTATAAGTTGTAGTATAATGTATAATCACTTCAGATTAGCATTAAAAAGGAGCTTACTGAACAACAAATTAAATTAGTCCATGTGGAGTCTGCTGCCATTATGATACAGCTGCTGATGTGGCACATTTGAAGCTAACTTGGCTAAGTCTCCACAATGTTCCAGTTTGCAGAAGTGATGTATTTGTTAGTGATCCTCTTTTTTATTCCTTAATATCTGTCAATTACACTGTTGAAATTTGCAAATCTGTTTATTTTCTGTTAACTATCAAAGCGGCCAACATTTAGTAAAAACAGGGGTTACAGTTTTAGTAAGGTCAGGTTTAAAATAATGTAAACTGTTTCCTCTACTCCGAAACAAGATACTGTTAGTTTTGAACATCTAGAGTGAGATTTCCAAGGGTGCCTAAGAGACCCACAAATCCATAGGAGCAGGTTGATCTATCTTTTGAAGCCATCAGTCTATACTGTGCCACTTTGCCTGAAGCCATAGTGGGATGAGTGTTTCTTTTGCTGTCAGTGGCACTATAAGTAATCCTCTTGCACAGCCATTCATTTCAGTCTCTGTGCATCCTCTCAGTTGTGCTGGTGCAGCTGTTGGTGCAGCTGTGTGGTGGCCTAGTTTGAGAAACTGAAAGTAGTGTGTGTGTGTCTCTCTCCCCTCCCTTTCTTGCAGTCAAGGTAACTAACCTGGTTCTGTTTCTCCATCTGACTCTGTAGGCTCTTACAGCTGTGGTGAAATGTCCCAAGGGAATGGCAGAGAGTAGGAATGAGCAAATCAGTGGCCACCTGTAAAAGTTAGCAGTGCTGCTGAAAGAATTGCTGATGGTTTTGGTATAGTTTGGTGTATGGTAAGCATGTTTGTACTCATGGAAATGTTGCAGAATCACAGCCTTATTTTTGACCCTACAAAAATAAATAGGGGGCTGATGTTGATTCTGATAATGTGCCATTTGTTGCCTGTGTATTTTAAAAGTACATGAACAATTAATTGATCTATTTCTGATCATTACATGAAATATTGCATATGGTGATATGTTTCATATATTTCTTATACTGATGTAAAAACCAACTTTCTAGCATCTTTGCTAGAAAAAAGCACTTTTGAAAAAATTCAAGTAGGAGGGGAAAATAACAGTAAATAATCCACCTTGATAGGCCAGTCAACCTCTTTCTTGTGTGTGCAAAGAGTTCAGAACAAAGCCAGCAGGTTTTGGCACTAGCACAGTCCATGGAAATACCTGCACCTGCATGACCGGTGCCAGTTAGGACATTATGTAATGTAGCCTAAGCCCGTGGCCAGCTCCTGGAAGTCCTGGCATCACTCCCAGTTCCAACATTAGCAGGCCAGACTGATCCTCACTTTGACACTGTCAGAAACAGTCCATTAGCAGAATTTTTGCCAGTTAGAACCAGTCCCCTCTCAGGAGGGCTGGCATTGTTGCAGGTGTAGAGGAACGCACGTAACAGCCTTTTCCAATTGTCTCATGTTTTGCACATAGTTGAAGCTTTCCTGAGGCTGCCTAAGCAGTGCTTCCACAGGTTGTTCACAAACTATTTAAACAAAGGAATAATATTTTTTTAAATTTCACTGGTGATACTCTATGTGCATTGTCAGGAAAAAACTTTGAATAATTTGTGGGGTTTTTCCAGAGATATTTCCATGCGGAGAGCGTTGACATTTCATTGATATTTAGAATTAAGACACACTTTGATAAGTTTTTATGTGAAATTCACAAATTTTGGTGCTCCTCACCAGCTTCCCTGCAGCAAAGCTTTTCTATTTCTGTGCTTCTTTTCAGCATCTTAATTTCTCCTATGTCCTTGACGGCTGACTCATGCAATATATGATGTTCCTAAGCATGTTCCCTATTGCCTCCTGGTGTTCCCAAATCCTATCTACCTTTTCTCTCAGCTCTAGCTCTTCTACAGCTGCTTGTGTATTGATTTACCATGTAGTCTGTTTGGATGTGACATATAGGTTGACTTCCCTGCCTTTCTTCAGTTGGTTACCTAATGGGATCCCTCTGTCAGCTGAGTCACCAGTTTCACAAAATATTTCAGACTTTAATCCATTTGGAATCACTTCTACTTTGTCAGATTTAGTTGAAACAGAACAGTGCATCCACAAATTAATTATAAAATAGAAGTCTGATTGGAATTAGGTGTGCTTCCTTAAGAAACTAGGCTCAAGTTTAGGAGGTTGAGTGAGCTGAATAAATACATACTAAATCTTAAAACAGAATGCTAAATCGTGAGAATGTTTCTGAAAGTGACTTTGGGATATTAAATTAGAGGGGTTTGTTCATGAAACAGCATTGTCATAGACATTTATAATCAAGATGTGAGACTATTCACTACTGTAATGTACAGTTTAAAGCTTTCCCCCCCCCCCGGCTAGGGATTTTTCATTTTTTTTT